>BSCJ01000008.1:600000-1178316 GCA_027943355.1 Dothideomycetes sp. NU200 | reverse complement strand
TTTCAATGAACCAAGCATGTTCCAAGCTGTGGACCCTGCCAAGCCCTCACCAAAATTCAATGAATCCAGCCTGGATTTATTGGAGAATTGTAGTTAGATTCATTCTTAACTTTTCTACGCGATACTCTCGCGATTACTACTTCGATTAAGTAAGCCGAGATGCCTCAGACGAATATGTCGCACGCTTTATACATGCTCGTCGTGAGACTTTTTACGAAGAAAAGTAACTTTATTTTTTTTTTCTCTATAGTAATATTATCTAACTACTATATATCTATCTTTTAGTCTCTCTCATATTATCCACTCAATACTTATAAGATAAATGCACTATTAGCTAAACGCAGCTTAATAATTAATACATAATATTCGAAGAACTATTTGCTAATAAAATTTAATATTATTAATATATACGTATATAATATAGGCCAATTATAAATATATTAAAGTATAAATAGAGCGTAAAGACGAGGTTAGCACTAACGTACTCTAGAGCTTTTGATATGACATCGAGTTGAACGTGATGTGTCGGCTTGTTATACTTCTCGACTTGAGTGGGATTATATTATTACCTCAGAGTTTACTAACCTATCTTGGAAACTTATAAAAGTAGTAATACTTAGCTAGACAGTAACGAGACTAATATATATAGAAATTAATCGAGACCAGGGTGTCTTGTGCATTATCCCGGCCAGTATAAGTAAGGCACATGGAACGGGACGAATATGTCTTTGGTACTATCCACTCGGGTAGCTGTCACTCGCGACTTGGGCGGAGATCTCAAGTAGAATATCTACCAATTCTGTATTTTATTGCTTGACTTTTGCGGTATACTCTCGCCGTATTTTGCCGTACTGTATCGACGATAGATGCTTACTAGCTACGTTAGTAATTCGCAGTAGACGACTTATTTTCACAAAGTACTCTATGCGCTGCTATTAGCCTTTCCGAAGATCTTTCCATAGAACGTTTATGTTAAAGATGCTTTAGTTGCTGAAGACGAAGCAACATCTTGACCGTCGAACAGCATAGATAACAACCCCTAGCTTAGCCGCCTCTCGCTGACTGTTAAGTATGCACCTATCATCGAAGGATTATTGTTATCTTAGCTTCTCTTTCGTCGATCTTGATGCCACTCCCAGCTATTGTTACTACTATGTCAATGCCCTGTAAAGAGCCCTACACGATTTAGTGTCGGCATTCAAAACTGCCTTTCAGGCTACTCAGATATTACACAGGACGGCGACATCTGTTAAGCACTCTGTAGCAGCAACATTAATTACATACCCAATACTGTGACCAATCCTCTTCGCTTAACATTTACAGAATTTGACGCCGCATCGAACTACCAAAGCACTGCATAGGCGCTGTAGGAAGACACGGTAGGAAGGCGCGGTAGGAAGTGGTAAGTGTTTCGCTAACTTCCTCTGATGACATCCGCATTTGTAGATCATCTCGCAGGCTATCGAGTCAGTACGAGCGACCGCCACAACTGCTCGAGGCAGTGGACTATCGCTCATCAGCTCAATATGTGGCACTGCTCATCTGAGCGCAGGTTTGAAGTTGCATATATACGCAAGCTAGGTAGCTTAGTATGGATCGAAGCCACAACCGCCATCTGATACCATTGTCACAATCGGCAAGCAAAGTAGGATGTTGGCGTCTGCTCTTTGAACCAAGCGCGATCCCAATCGAGGATATGACTGAGCAACTCCTGGTCCTTTATGCAACGTTCAGGTTGGCTCATCGCTTGGGCTTGAAACCCGGACAATGCTATATACGATACAGACATATATCCACCACTCCTTGGGACGATTCGGTTGTCCTTGTCCCTACTTCAAGCACTCCCCCTTAGCCACCTTTCCTTGTAAAAAGCATCCATAGATAATGGGCGGACAGACGGACATACTACTAGCTTGTAGATTGCTGGTAGGGCTTTCCGCAGGCATCTTCAATGCTGAAACAATGACATAGCGGAGCCATATGCAGTGGCGGCGAGAGGTGGTGATATAGCAGCATCTTTCCTTAACAGAGTTATGTTGGCATACTATAGCTAACCTCTAAGTGCACCGTCCGTGTATGTAGACGTGCAAAGGAGAAGGTATGGGCGATAAATCTGGGATTGTTCTCTTCTAGCTCGCTAACAACAGCATTGGCAAGCATTCCCTCGCTCTCGTTCGCGCTCCAGTATCTCGCCATGGGAATAACTTAGGGCGGCGCCTTTAGACCTCCTGTCTGTTACACGTCCATGGTAACCTCCCAAGAATTGCGAAATCGTGTTTTGGAACAATCTATAATCTTCTTTCGTGAGAATGAGCAATCTTGTTTGACATACTCTCTTCGATTCCGAACGCCGGGAGCGTTGACCCTTCCTTGGACGGTTCCCCCGCCGAAGCACTTTCACGCCAGCTGACCTAATCAGACACTCCATGCTGGCCCGGTGGTGGCGTCCCAAAATCTGGTATGGATCTCACGTGAATGTGAGTCTGCATGTGCATGTGAATGTGAATGTGATTGTGAGTGTGAGGTTCGCGTAGGCAGCAATGAATAAATGGGCAACAATGAATGAAGAGAGACAATACGATCAACAATAGACAGATTGGCATATTCAAGCTCATGTTCTTATGTCCAGACAACTCCCTTCTTTCTCGTCTGCTACCTTCCATATGCTGCCACATTCACCAGTACATCCAGAAGATCACAAGCACCAGCACTAGTACTACTACCAGTACCAACATCAACACCAACACCAGCATCAGCACCAGCACCAGCAACAGCACCAGCAACAGCACCAGCAACAGCAATAGCAACAGCACCAACATCAACACCAGCACCAGTACCAATACTATCATCATCGTCATCATCATCATCATCATGTCCGGTCCTGATGACTTCAAAGGCCGCCCAAAGGTGCCCTACACCCACCCCACCAAGCCCACCGACCGCTTCTACAGCAGCTTGTACCAAGAAGAACAAGGTGGACAAGATCACGTCGACGAGCTGCGGGAGATGATGGGTGTCCCGCCTCGCTCCGAAGATCGACCCGAATGGGTCGTCAATCCAACAGCTGCTACCACCACCACGGCCTCGACCTCCGCCCCCACCACAGCCAACAATCTGGCACCCGTCAACGACGACGATGAGATGGTGGCTGGACCGTCCAACACGGAGTCGAAACGCAAGCGGCGTCAAGCAAGCAGGGTGATGAGGATCGACGAGAGGAGTGATGCCGAGAGCAGTGGCTACGAGAACAGTGATGATGCTCAGATGGCCGATGATAGCGATGTCGCTCCCGTCGAGACCGTCAAATGCCAGAGAGGTCGGCCAAAAGGCGCCAAGAACAAGACCAAGGCGGAGAAAGCAGAGGAACTGGAGAAGAAGAAGAAGAAGAAGCAAAAGATGCAGAAGAAGCAGAAGACTGATTGGGAGGAGGAAGACGGTGACTATGAAGATCAGTAGCCGGCCTGCCTCAGGTGATCTTGAGTGATGAAATATGATTGAAGAAATTCTCGCTGGTCGAGGTCCATATCAGCTTCAGCTTTGATGTTTTATGACCTTTGAATACATCGACAGAGAATGGATTCGCGGTGTGTCAAGCACGGAACACTCTCATTTTGGTTTTGCTCCTGTCCAGGACTTCTATGCGGAATTTTGTGTATGAGAGAAGAACAGGGCTGCTGTGGCTAAGCCCCAGAGGCTTCACCTACCTGAGTTCTTTCTCATGATACGACCAATCGGCCCACGCTGCAAAAGTGAATAGAATGATCGAGCGGGCATTGTCTATGCTCAAAGACCTTTTCGGCTCTCACGTCAAAGATACCCACACAATGCCTGGGGAATAAGACTAACAATCATCGATAGATGTCTTTCGTGGACCCAGATTTCATGAGAGCTGGGGAGCTGGGTTCAGAAGCTCCTCAACAATACTGCTAACGTCTGTCGCATTCCGTGCTTGACTGTTTTTGACTTACACCGAAGAGGCTTCACGAAGCACAGCATGTATCTATTACAGAACCTGTTCGCAGAACTACTAGTTGCCCTTACACGGGCAGCTACTCGACGCAGGTTGAGACTGAGACAAACACTGTCTCCGGCCCATGGGCAGGCTTGTCAGCCTCTATGCCATGTCAGCACACAGACCTACAAAATTTTGGCAGCGCTTCGCCTCAGCACGAGAAACAGAAAAATTTCAGGCGGCTTTGCAGTGCGCAGTGGAGCGATGTCGATATGATTGTGTCGACATAGCGCAGGTCCGTCTCTTTGCTTTGAAGCTCTGGCTAGGAGGCACTCTCGGGTCGGACATTGCGTACGTAGCGGAGAGCGGTGAGTAGGGGGTGGGCAGTGGTGAGAGACGCGGTGGGGACAGCAGGAGAGATGACGCGGAAGGTGTAAAACATTGGCGTGATGGACCAGCGATGGCGAAGATACCGGATGATGCACTTGGGCGGCTATTGGCTTAGGGATACATGGCGACCTAGAGCAGGAAGTATGCGTCCGTTAGTCTGTCAAAGAGTGAGGGTAGGAAGAGCATAACAGCACCGATAGCCCGCAAGAAGCCAATATTCCGTCCTGCGGGTTTGTCCCGACAGCGCGAGAGCCAGTGTTGACATCGAGTTTGTGCGAAGTAGGAAGAGCCGAGTTGAGGGACGAATCTACAAAGGCGTCAACACAGGCATGTATGATAAGAAGGAAGTCATCGAAAGCCTTCTCTGGGCTCATTGTGATACTACGCCACTGCAGACGTCCATCCCGATGAATGACTTGGCCCTGGGCAAAGATTGCGCGAAAGAGCCAGAGAGAACCATGCTTGGGCGCATGTCAAGGAGATGCGGAAAGGACGAAAGGAGAGCGTGAAGGGGGCGGTGATAATGGGCAAGCAGCTGCTGCATCTGTGGCGGGATTAGCGCTGATTGTCTACAGGGCGAATGTGTTTGAAAGGAGGCCTCAATGCCATGAGCCGGAGAAAGCGCTACAGGAAGACAAGTACTGGTCTTGCCTGTAGAGATCACATCGATGGAGTCGATGGGAGAGGGACAAAGCCGAGCTGAGGAGCTGGAAGCAAAGCTGTGAGCTCGGTCAGTAGTTCTGTCAGGGTGTAGCAATTCAAGGTGGTAAATGTTGGTATGCGCGTGCACTTGACCGTCTCGAAGGCAATTCTTGGAGATCCGGAGATCTGCAGATAAGATATCCCATCAACCGTGCATGATTTAGCAAAGCGGGCTGAACATCGGCAAGCCAGATTCCACGGAGGCGAAGGCAGAGACACAACCACACCGTGCATCTTACAAAGACTGTAGGGCCAGCCTATACTCTTTTCCCCTGCCTCCGTAGACGAGCACGAATACCTTGCGCGGGCATCACTCTGTGGGCTCGGCGCTGTACTGCCATAAGTCGACCCGAAAAGACAAAATGTACAAGAAGGAGGCTGAGCGCCAGTTCTCGGTGCAATCTCTCCTTGGAAGAAATAAAATGCTAATGCTGTACTACGCCCAACAGCACATGTGCCTCAGAGTGGCTGGTCCGTTCGTGTGACGTCTGATGTTCCGTGGGTGTGAGTTTGACGCTGAAGGAGAGCATGGCTGCTGACAAGAATATTGACCTTGAGGTCGTGGAGTACATGCGCTCGTTCTCTGTTGAGATGGATCCGCGCCAACTGGAGGGTGTTCAGCCACAAATGCATTACGTCCCGGTCTATAGTAGACGCGGGGTATGATCCGTGGATTCAGACACATCATGTCGGTTCTACCGGTCTGGCCGCCTTGGAAGTCTTCCGACCACCAAGTATCCATGGCCTGCGACTCAGAAGCTCTTCAAACGAGGCGGTTGGATTGTCTGAATTGTCTTGGCATGTTTGATTGCTCAAATCCAAAGGCTCTTCGACTACAGACGCATAACGTAGCTATCGGCATGTTTGATTTCTGGACTTTGGACTCAAGAAGCTGGAAGCTCTTCGACTGCAGACGCATAACGTCGCTGTCGGAACGTGTGGTTCTTGGACCTTGGAAGCTCTTCAACTGCAGACGCATAACGTCGCCATCGGAATATGATGATGCTGGACCTTGGAAGTTCTTCGACTGCAGACGCATAACGTCGCTATCGGCGTGTTTGACTTCTGGACCTTGGAAGCTCTTCGACTGCAGACGCATAACGTCGCTGTCGGAGTATGATGATGCTGGATCTGGAAGCCTTCGACTGCAGACGCATAACGTCGCTGTCGGAATATGACGATGCTGGATCTGGAAGCTCTTCGAATGGGCATGCATCACGCCAAGGTCCGATGCCTCCCTTCTCGCTCTTCAAATGTCGCAGATGAATGTCGCAGACTCTTTCGACTACTGACACATGACGTCGCGGTCGAGATGATTTGTCTCTGGCAGCATTTGTCTCTGGCAGCATCCTGGCAGCCTGGACTTGCACGCACTGCGATGGTGTTTGTGTCTCCCTGTCTACATCGGTTGGACTGCTAGGCCGAGCGGCCACCAGGATTGGTCTTGGCCGGTTGCTTATCGATAAGCGAGAAAGCCAGTGATGGTGAAGGCTTGAGGCAGCAAGGTTGACTGGTGGGTCCCACTGCCGAACGATCGACTCACATGGGTCTCACGGCGGAGTTATGTTTGGCAGATGGCCACGGCAAGCGATTGGCATTGCATTCCCACTCGACTCCTAGTTCTCTTCTACATTCGCCGATTCTTGGACTGGCTTAAGGAGGCCGCGAGCGTCATTTGGGCGATGACTAGTAGCCACCGACCGTCGTCAACGCTCTTCACTGTCCATCTTCGCGAGGTGGTGAGCGACGAGCGGTGTCAAACGGCGTGGAAGAGGCGAGGAAGTAGGGTGAAAGAGGCGTGGAAGAGGCTTGGAGGAGGCCTAGTGGCTCTCTGTGTCCATGGCGCGTATGGTGGGTGCGGCGGTGTAGCCTCTTCGAAATCTGGGAGGGATTGTGACGCGGACTGCGGATATTTCGTCACGCCGCGGGGAGCAGAGTGTGGTAGGCTTGTTTACAATCGAGCATGGGCTCAATCAATGGCTTCGCAAATGGATGGCAATTGATTCATATGCCACCTTGCGTATAGATCAAGACGAGGCGTCAAGATTGTGTGATATTTGGACAAGAACGCGTCACGTCTCACAACTTTGGCAAGAGCCACATCAACCACAATCATATCGCGTGATGGGCGCTATTCTATCAATGGTATGCTTTCCGAAGTCTTTCCATAGCCTTTTTGACCTTCACTATGCTGCAGATTGCTCTGGCTGAACCATATCTCATGCATCTCCTTGTGTTTCGCCGGCGCGCCAAGACTTTTTCACTTCGATGCAGCAGACATGATGAGACTGTGATGGTATGGATGGATGAATGATTGAAGATTGAGTTGCTGCTGGTGCTGTAGGTGCTGTCTTGAAGATTTGAAAAGGAACAAGGAGACAAAAAGGTGGGAAAGATTAGAAGGTCAATAGAACTGTACTTATACAGCAGCGGCTATTGTCTGATTGCACAATAGACACAGCACAATAAGGGCGGCACAATGGCTGTTGCTATTATTGTTCACAATGATGACAAATGCTCTCGCTGGTCGACTTTCATGTCAGATTCACTTGAGTCCTTCCATGAACGGACTGGACCTTGATGACCTAATCGCTGTGTGTATCTACCTACAATGATACGATGTAGAGCAGCGCGACTGATCATACAAATCAAGCTATAAGAGCGTGCGCCATACGAAGCAACTCCACCATGATAGCATTCTGGCACAGCGCAACGATATGAACTACAGTGCAAAGCTTGATTCTACTTGTACCCCCATGTGCTTCGGACACGGTCTACCGCTGTCGAGGATCGAAGTTGAACTTGACATGGCGACTTACGAGTAGAATGGAGTTGCGGAAGAAGTTCGGCTTTCCTATGGGACTAGGTCCAAGATAGTTTAGCTCAACGCTCATCACATGATCTGAACATGATGTACAGATCGATGACGATGCTTATCTACGTACCTTATACCTTTGTACAAAGTAGACAATAGTGAACACTAAGATGTTCATGGATGCTTTCTTCCTTCTCTCACGATCTCGCTAATTGTTGTCTTGACTAAGACGAGAAACCATGTGAAGGTTGAGTAGATGGAGCTGCAACCCCACAAACACGAGGTCAAGGATGAGGTCAAAGCTGAAACTAGAGCTACTGGAGACGAAGTCAAACCAGAACATGCTTCCAAAGAGAGTGAATGGTCCGAGAATGATCAAGTATACCCTGGCCCCAAGATCGTTCTTCCTACTGTATCGGCAGTCTGCCTGACAGCATTCCTTGTGGCACTTGTAAGATGATATCGATCACATCCGAAGTCTGAATGACAGCTCAACGCTAACAATAACGGCCAGGACCGAACCATTATTGGTGTAGCCATACCGGCAATATCAAACGAGTTCAAGTCCTTCGGTCAGATATCTTGGTACGAGTCTGCATATCTCCTGACCAGTGCCGCTTTCCAACTGCCTATGGGCAAGATCTATGTAAGTCCCTCTTCCCTATCTTTCAAAGAATAGGAGAAGTGATGCGTCCGCTCTTAAAAGACCTTCTTTCCTGCCAAATGGACATTCGTTGCATCGACCGCGATATTTTTGATCGGATCAATCATCTGCGCCGCTGCCCCTACCTCCAATGCCTTCATCGTTGGACGGGCCGTCTCAGGAATCGGTAGTGCTGGCATAACGACTGGTTCAAACATAGTCTTTGTTGATCTTCTTCCGCTGGAGAGGAGGGCAAAGTACTTCGGCGCTATCGGCGCTGTCTTCGGTGTTGCATCCATTGCTGGACCATTACTCGGTGGCGTTTTCACTACCAAAGTCACATGGCGGTGGATCTTTTGGCTCAACCTTCCGATTGGAGGTGCATCGATGTTGGCGCTGCTTCTCATCCTTCCCACGAAGCCACCTGCGAGAAAGCATGTCGGAAACACCTGGCAGCAGCGCATAAAACAATTCGACCCACTTGGCACGGCTTTGCTTCTTCCTGGATTGGTCTTACTACTCTTAGCTCTGCAATGGGGTGGCACGCAGTATCCTTGGTCCAGTGCTAGGATTATAGTACTGCTGGTACTAGGCCTGCTGCTGCTTACTGTCTTTTGCATTTCACAAAGGTTTACCGGAGAAAATGCCACCGTGCCGCCTCGGATCTTCAGCCAAAGAACGGTAGCAGGGGCCACTGCTGTCTCCTTCACTTTCGGTTCTGTCTTACTTGGATTGACCTTCTATCTTCCCATATGGTTCCAAGCTATCAAAGGAAAGTCAGCAGTTGGCGCTGGTGAGAGAATGCTCCCATACTTCTTAGTGACGGTGTTCTTTGTGATTGGCGGTGGCTTTCTTGTCAACAAAATTGGTTACTACACGCCAGTATTGATAGTCGGGAGCGCCATCCTGATCATCGGCGTTGGTCTTCTCACGACATTCAAGACCGATACTACCAATGCCACATGGATTGGATATGAGGTAAATGCTACTTCGGACGCGTGGTGAAAGGTGCCAGGGTTGACTTGAAATTTAGATCCTCATCGGAGTTGGTATGGGGCTCACATTGACTCAGCCAAACAATGCTGTCCAGACGGTTCTGATACGCGAGGATATACCAATCGGCATAACGATCATCATCTTCGCGCAACTCCTTGGTGGCAGTGTTTTCATTCCTATCTGTCAGGCTGTCTTGTTCAGCACGCTTAGCTCGCAGCTGAGCAACAGGATTCCTGGCCTGGATGTTGCTAAATTATCGTCGACTGGAGCTACAGATATTTCCCAATCGGTGAGCATGACTGAGTTGCCAGTACTCCTCAATGCCTACAACAACGCAGTCGTCAACATTTTCTATTGCGCTTTAGGTATGGCCTGTGCAGCATTCATCGCTTCATTCATCTTCGAATGGAAGTCGATGAAGAAACAACAGCCAGGAGATGCGGAAGTAGCGCCAACTACATTGTAGAGATGTTTGCCATGAGACACGACCACCAAGAAATAGATAATGCTAACAACCATGCTCGATGCGTTGTGTAACACATCCCGAATCGCAACGGCCAAGCATCACGGGTTCCCAGCGCGGGCGGCCGCGCGAACAAGTAGAGAAAATTTAGCAAGCCTGTCTCGATAACATAACACTGATGTGCAACGTCAAGTATATTGACAGATACCACCGGCTCTTGATGTAGCTGCGCACAACAGCTCGTTAGTACATAGATTGCAATCTGGTGAAGACTCGTTGAACGATTCTAATCCTCCTTCCAGCACGTAAATCATGGTCCTCTATTTTCAGCTCCCCTGCTTGGACATAGAGGAATTACTAGAGGAATACGCCGACTGCCACAATGACACAGATGAGCGGTGTGGAGGTCTCAGACTAGGTAACGCATGAACATTTGCTGTTGCTGCAGATGATCTCACGTCTACCTTGAAGCAGAGTCATGTGAAGTCATTTGATATCAGCTGTATTCCGTACTAGCATACACTCAGCCTTGCTGCCACAACTTGGTGTGCTTGCCCTCGATACTAATAGCGTCCATGTCTCGAATCTCAGCTTCACTCAGTCTCCACCCCAACGCTTGCACATTCTCCCTTGCCTGAAACTCGTTCCTCACACCAACGACGGGAAGGACGCCTTTACTAATATTATAATTGAGCGCCACTGCGGCGATTGGCACGCCACGAGCTTCTGCAATGCGTGCGAGCACCGCGATCCTGGGTTCAAGTTCTTTCATAGGGTAGCTACTGAAGCGGTACGTCTTGGGTGGTTCATTGTCGGCAGACCATTTTCCTGTTAGTCGGCTCTCAGCCAGAGAGGCATAAGATTGGAATTGGATCTTGTTGACACGGCAGGCTTTGAACAGACCAGAAGTCTCCGGAAGGCGTCGTAGGACGTGGTATTCACACTGATTCAGAGCGAGTGGGACCCCAAATTTGGCTAGCTCAGATTGCATGTCCAGCATGGCTTCGGTGGAGTAGTTCGCGACGGCAATGACTTTGCAAAGACCTTGGTCGACGCAGTCGGCAAGAGCCCGGGCAAGGGTTGCGTGCGATTGAGGATGAATGTTGCCATGGACCATATATATGTCTATATAGGACAAGCCAGTCCGATGCAGACTGTCCTTGAGAAACTTGATCGGTGCCGTGTCTGGGTGGAGTAGGTTCTCCTTGTTATCAGGCACGACGTAGTACTTTGTCTGGAGGACGACCTTGTCGCGGGGGCGTTCTTGATGAGGTCGCCGCAGATGCGTTCGCTCTCGCCCGAACCATATGCTTGAGCCGTGTCAATGTAGTTTATGCCGTTCTCATACAGATAGGCCCAAGCCGCTTTAATGGCGGGTAATTCTTTGGGATTCCAGTGCCACGTTGCCTTGTCTCCCCATGGCCAAGCACCAACGCAGAGCCATGATACCTCGACATTATCATACTTACCGGGTAGAGTGAGACGGTCTCTAGTCGTGGGCGTGAATGACTTAGGGAGGACATAAGCAAGGCCATCAAATGACGGGTCAACAGGGTTTGGTTTTGAGGAATGGAACCCCTCGGTCGCGGAAAAACCGCTTGCCAAAGCGGTTTGTAGGACGTGTTGCATTTTTGAGATATGGGCGACTATAACTCTTTGCGCTCTTGATAGCGATATTGTTGAGAAGAAACGAGCCCAGAAATAGGATTCCACGCGGAAAGTTAAGGTTAAATACCTCTCTTTTCTCTGGTAAGCTTGGATGTAGAAGATATCGTACTCATTGTACAGAGGACATCACCGTAATTGTGATTCACATTATTGATCATGATCATCTTATGAAACAATAGATGGCATCAGCACTATCCCGAGCGCGTGCGTCATCGTCCACAGGTTTATCGAATCGGAACTGCTTAGGTCCATTCGTGAGACTAGAGCTACGACTCATGAGTCCCTTGATGACACGTGGTGAGGACAAAAGTCACCCTAAGACTCCAGGGTCTTGCTGACGGAACGTCGCGGAGACTACATGGGCTTTTGTCAATGTGAAATATCATCTCCTTCGCATCTGAACTTGTAGCGACGATCTTGGATTTGTCTAAAAGATACTTACGGAGAATCTTGTGACGCTTACTTGGCTGCACACGTCGTGGTGAGCTACGCGGAAAGCCTCAAGTGGGTGTCACAACACGCAATGATTTCATAACAATGAGTCATGCGGAAAGCGGTCTTCGGTTCTCGAGTCGTAGTTGTCCATCAATTTTCCTGTTTCCTCCTAGCCCTGTACATGACCCCTCATGCACACATCGCATCGCTCACCACCACGCCAAGATCGGGAGATGAGAGTATTGACGACGGTCTGATTTTTCGTGGACAATACTAGTCATCGTATATTCAACGCTCGAAGATTGCTCGACCAGACGAAACATCGACGAATGTGCAAGTGGAGAGATGAAGGAGAAGCATGGAAAATTCAAGGATTGAATGGAAACACAACACTCTCCCACTGAGGGAGCACCAATAGCTTGTCATGGCTATCGATCAAGCATATCTTGCTCGGTAAGGGCGTCATGGGAACCACGACTCAATATCAGCTGCGTCAATGGTCCTCGCACAGTGGCTTTTGATCGACGCCCTACTAAGCTTTACTACCCCAATAGAACTAATGCTAGTGGCGTAGCAGGGTTTGGGGGTCTACTTCTATGTTGACTGTCTGACCGCAAGGTCATACTTCTTTCAGCAGCCATGCTCACTTTATGCATCATATCTGCACGCCCAAAACATTAGACGTTAGCAATAGGTCTACGACTTCATATGAATGAAACAGCCATTTCAAGGCACATGTGGCGTTGTAAGAATGACAGCATTGCCATCTTGTGTCTTCAAGAGAGAGGTTGGACGCTTTCCCTCCGCCTTGTACAGTTTGGTTTTCTAGGTCGACTGTCGGCAGCGCATTGCCATGCTTGAACGGTTATGTCCAATCAAGCTTCGCATGCTCGTCTGTACAATCAGATGGAAAGGCCATGGGCCGCAGTACAATCTCGATCAGGCGTTTGATGAATTGTGTCTTACGTCGCCTTCGTCGAGTTCAGCCGCCCTGCGATGCACGATTGATGGTCCATAGATACCTTATCGGCGGTTCTTCGAGAATTGCGACGGAGATGTGATGTGATGCTCGACATCAAGAAGGACAACCGCATATGGCATACCAGATCTATCAACTCTATTGATTCGTCTCTATGCGGCGGAGTACTTGTCTTTTTGCAGCGCTTTGTCCGGCTGGAGCTTCATGCCTGGTTTCATACAGATCTAGCCGGCACACCGTTCACGCTACTTTCGCCACAACTGTCTCACGTTCAGTCTCGCTTTCTTGCTCCATGTCCTTGACCTTCACGTGTACAAGTCTTTCTTCACTAAAAGATGCGCAAGCATGGTAGTTGCCGGTCTCATCCCGCACCGTTTTGCAGTCATCGGGAACTAGTATAAGTGCTCCAATAGCTGCATTTCCATCTTTCATTTATGTATTGTTGCCCTTGTAGGTCGATGCCCAATCGACACGCCTTAATTTGGCACTGCGGGTCTATTCTATTCTGTTCTGTTCTGTTCTGGTACGCCAATGTGGGAGACGATAAATTGACGAGAGAATGACGAAACGGTGTCCAAATCGTTCTCACATGCATGGCGGACGCTCACGCTCTTGAACAAGATCCGTATACCCTCGATCTGGTTGAGCGCTGAGCCTGTGTTTAGACAAATCATTACTATGTGCCCAAAAACAATTCTCGGACAACGACCCAACATGAGTAATATATGCATTTGCTAAGTTGCGTCCATCGTACAGGGTCCTTCTCATTCAGCCCCATCCCCACGATGTGATGCAGCAGGCATCGTTGGGATTGTACAAGACATTTTCCTTAAGCTTCTCGTCGTCCATCAGGCCAAATTCATTAATGGCGGTTCCTTAGCATCAGCCTCTCCTCGGCCCTTAATGACTGGGCACGATGATGCCAAAAGACATCTGGTTTGATCTCAAGCCAACTTTCCAATGATACCCTCCCATGGCTTCAACTTGACTGTACCACTCTTATGCTCGTGGTGCATCTCGAGAGGGTAGTTACCAATGACCCACTCCTTCACCTTGAGATCTCCGATACCCGTCCACTCCAAATACTTGCCCGTGAAGTTTGTAACAGTCAGCCAACTCTCATGATTTGTGAAGCGCCGAAATGCTACCACATCCTTGTCTTCTGGATCCAAGATTTCGAACCCTCCATAAACAAAGACATCTTTGTGCTCTTTGCGAAACTCTAAGCAACGCTTCCAGTAGTTAAAGACCGACTCTGGATTGTTCAGCTGTGACATGACATTGACTCGTGGATAGTCGTCGTTGACGCGCATCCATGGCTTTGCACCCTCGCTACAGAAGCCGGCATTCGGAGAAGGATCCCACTGCATCGGAGTTCGCGTATTGTCACGAGCCTTGAGTTGAATCATCTCTCGCGCGTAGTCCAGCTTTCGATGGTTATTGGCGTGCTGCTTGCTGATACTGTTACACAAGAGTAAGCCGTCACTCAAGTACAGTCCCGGAACAGAAACAACTTACGCTTTCCAGTAGCTCTGGGACTCGACATCCTTGTATTCTTCCATCGGCCAGTCCCTGGGGATATTTCGCATGCCAATCTCTTCCCCTTGATATATATACTCCGTCCCTCCCAGCGTCGTATGCTTTGTACAGAGCATCTTGGCCGCATATTCGCGCCACTCATCACTATCATCACCAAATCGGGAGACCGATCTTGGGGTGTCATGATTTTCACAGAAGATCGCATTCCACCCATCCCTCTCAATCATCATGCGTTGTGTTTTGTCATGAATACGCTTCATGTCGGTAGCATCCCACTCTTCGTACGACCACTTCGAGTGACCAGGCTCATTGTCAATGTTCAAGAGCTCAAAGAGGAATATCATGTTCAGTGAACCCTGTAAACCGACAGTGCGGATAATCTCTTCCTCGTCGTTGATATATGGCATTTCACCAACCGTAATGGTATCGTATTCATCGAGCACTTTCCGCATCTCATGCAGGAACTCATGTAGTCGTGGCCCGTTGGCGAAGAAGTTGTGACCAGGCTGGTAATACTGACCTCCAATCGATTTTTCGGCATCTGGAAAGCTTTGCACTTTAGAGATATGGTCAATAACATCCATACGGAAGCCGCAGACACCCTTGTCCAACCAGAATCGAAGAATATCATGAACCGCCTCACGAACTTCTGTGTTGTCCCAATTAAGGTCCGGCTGCTCCGCCGAGAATATGGAGAGATAGTACTCTTGGGTCTTCTCATCCCACTCCCAAGCCGATTGGGCATTGTCCAAGGTACGTGACCAATTGTTGGGGGGGCCGACCTTGCCGTCTTCATCAACTTTACCCTTCTTCCAAAAATACCAGTTCCTCTTTGGATTATCAGTTGAAGAGCGTGATTCGAGGAACCAAGAATGCTAGATGATGATCAGCACTTGCACAACTCATGTCGATCTAGTTTCTTACCTCATTCGAAGTATGATTTACAACGAGATCCATCATGAGTTTCATGTCACGCTCACCGAGCTTGGAAATGAGGTCGTCTACATCTTCTAGGGTGCCATATCTTGAGTCGATATCCTTGTAATCAGATATATCATAGCCCATGTCCACCTGGGGACTCTTGTATACTGCCCCTGGGTAAGCAAGGAATTTGACTTCATTTAAGACAACCTACTTGGTGAGACCCAAATCACATCGACTATGACGGTATTTTCTCAGCATAGTTCATCGTAGAAGGGTTGACAAACCCACCTCCAAGCAATTTCAAGTAGTCTAACTTCTCTATGATACCGCGAATATCACCATGGCCGTCATTGTTGGAATCCCGAAAGGAAGCAGGATAGATCTGCAACGTGTTAGATCTTCAGTCGAACACTCCAAACATATAATGTCATTTTGAGGGATTTACCTGATACACAACACACTCCTTCCACCATACAGGCTTGCTGAAAATATTGTCGGGCAATTTGCTGTCCGGCATTCTACTGACGATACTCCTCTGACTGCAGATCTGCCAATTTTGCCGGTTTTTGTACAGTCTATTCAGCTGAAGTGAAGAGGTTTGAGAACAACGTAGCTTTGGAGCAACAAAAAGCTTGCGGAGAAGGCTCATGAAACAGGTGAACGCAATTTAGATCGGAGGACAAAGGATTCTACATTCTTATGGACGAAACAATGCCCGTCCACATCCGCCATTTTATCTTCTCGTGATATCTAAATGACATGGAAGAAACGTCACGAACAGGCTGCATGAATAATGACATCAGACTGATTTATATCCTAGCAAGCTGATGCATTGGATGTGTACAAGACTAGCTCGTGACATTCTACAATCCATGTATCCTCGGAGGTTTCTTGCGATGCAAGCCTATCTACTCAGCTTCTGTCATCGATGTGCTGCTACTAGATATAACGCTTTCTGGTAGTGCCATGCATAATTCATAATTGTGATAGCATGACAAGGGGCAGATCAAAACCAACATTGCTAGTCTCACGAGTGCTATAGGGACTACCGATAAGTGTGCCAGCAACCAGCTATACTGTTATACACACGACCTGAGTCCCAGCAACCACTTCTCCAGAGCCGTTTCATCCATGTCTCTCAACCACCGTCCTGTTGTGTTTCGCACTTTCGCCGAGAGTTTTTCGTACTTGCATTTATCCGTCATCAAATCATTCACAGCTTTCGCCCATGGCTCAATGTCTTGCTCCGGCACAATGTATGCTCCTTGCTCATCATGTTTTCCGTCAATCGGAGTCACTGGAATGATACAATCCAGTCCGAGCATGGCCTCGGGAAGTGCACCCGCATTAGAAGAAACCACCGGGATGCCTCGAAGGTGCGCTTCAATAACGACTATTCCCCACGCCTCGAACCACATGGAGGGAACGAGAAGCACTTTGATATCACGCCACGCTTCTTCCGCATCCGTGAACGTCGGCCGAACTCTGTAAAGTATTGATCAGCACTTGCAAGTTCTGCTTCATATTGCTAGACTTACGTTATGTTCCGTAGATTATCCATATTCTCGCCAAGCTTGTTGTCAAAACCCCAGCTTTTGTACACCAGAAAGTCCAACTGCGGACATGCCTTGGCAAGATTCAGGAGAATCTGGGAGCCCTTGACTGCGCAAGGATTTATCATGCCGACAAACTTCTTGTCCCAGTTGTGAAGATGAGCAGGCATCTCGTGACTCTTCTCTAAAAGATATGTCCAAGGATGATGCACTAGAAATTTAGTCTGTAGCTGGCCGTACTCATGAGCATAATCCTTGATTGCATTGCTGACGCTCCAGATCCCGTCCAGCTGTCGAAGGAGATCAAACTCTCCCGTCGAACTCGTGTGACCTGGTATACCACCGGAAAATGGTCCAAAAGGCAGTTGCTCGGCAGTGTGCACAACACCAATGCGACACACATCAAGACCGGGCAGCTCTGAAGCAGAGCTAGCCTGTATAGAAAGGCCGTCGTTTGAAATAATATGTGTGGGAGAGAAACGAACAATCTCGTCCTGTAGGAAGCGAACAAAATCGCGTAACCGTGCGGATGTCTTCCCAGTCTGTTCGAATCGAGCGTCAGAGATAAGGAATTTGAAAGTCAAGGCCTTCGGGATCTAATTACCTCAATGTAGTCTGCCGTCTCTTTGGCAATTCCCATGTATACATTCTTCTTGCCACCAAATGCGGAATCAAATGCTTCGCTCTCCAGCGCCACAACCTCAACACCATCCTCCATCACCAGTTCCTCGACATTCACATCATTTCCGGGCGCGCCATTCTCGGCTCTCAAGTGAAGCAGCCTCTTGCGCAACCGTGGATCGCGTCTGCTACTCTCAGCCATCTTCTGGGCATAGATCTTGGCTTCATCTTGATAAGAATAGCAAAGCTGACGGACAGAATGACCACGAGAGGCAAGATAGCGCAATAAGCAGACATTGGCTTTGTATCCGCCTGACGAGGAGAAAAGACCCCTTGCAGTTTGCACGAGGAAGATGCGCATGGGCATAGGCCCAGAACTAAGACTGGAAATGCTCGACGGGTTGGTGGAGAAGGAGCTGGCAGATGAGGAGGAGGTGGCGGACGAGTTAGTATTCGATCTCTGAAGCATCATTTTGGGCAACTGCGGAAGGGTATTGAGGTATGATTTTGATTGACAAGGAAAAAGAAGAGGCGCGGCATCACTATTTGAATTGTAGCCGGAGCAGCAGGGGATACCGCGTGCTCCGCAAAGTCATAGTAGACAGAACGTGTTCATGCGGTGGTAGGAGCTCATGAAGACGTCAAGGTGTGTCAGTAACAGTATAGAGAGAAATTGGTTGCAGCCATCGTGCGATCCCGAGTCTCCACCTACGAGTTCCTTGATGCCAGGGGTTCGACGCGAATGAGCAATCCCCGGCTGTACTTGCGCATGGCTGATACATGATATCTTTTCCGTATGCCTCTTAGCCGCGAGGCAAATTCATTCCCACGGCAGTTATCCGTCGGTGTAGCGTTCGTAGTGCACATCATGGAAGTCTCGGTAATGGTTAACTATGGAGGACCTTTAGGCATATTTACGAAGTTGGTTCCAACAGCCGAGGTGATATGACGCAATGACGATGAAATGTACCGTCACTGCTACTGAATGGCTGTACTTTCGCAACATGACATCTATAACACCAAGTAAGAATCACCGCTTTCTCTAATAGCCTGCATAGGGTACTCATGGCGCGTTGATGATGGCGCAGTATGCGGCGGTAATTTGCATTGCAAAATGTAGGCAATCTTACTCTGATCACCAGAAACTACAGCCCAAATAATGTAAACTGCATTTTGCCTACTACGATTACGAGAATGACAGCATAGTGATACCTTTCGACGAATGGTCAGTACCTGCTGCTATACATGTAGTTGAGTAGCATCTCACATGGCAGGACGTCAGCCTTGCATCACTCCACTGCGCCCTAGGCATATGCCATGATGGACCCGTCTCCGCTTTGTCCGTGCAACCATCGATGCAAAGTGCTTACCTTCCGGCTACAAATAATGTGTGACCGATGCAGCTCGGGATTCACCCTTAATCACCCAGCAGTAGAGAGCACTTGGCTGTTCCGGCGTCAGAGCCGCACATATCCATGAGGACGAATATATACCTTCGCTTTGAACATATTTCCTTCCTCCCTTGACTTGTACATTGTATAGCTTGTTTGTGTGCCACACTCAGTTCAAATTTGTTAGGCGATGCTGAGCCTAACATTGGCCTTAGGTATAATCTGGTGATTCGTTAGCCTCGCCGTCGTGCGCTCCTCATCTGACTGTCTCCGATCATCGTTTGGTGCTGTGGTATACAGAATGCTTAGAGACGCTGAGCCCACCACCTGGGTCTGAAAGTCAAGAATGGCTCAGCTCATGCTTGATGACTTCTTTCTATCCAGCTGGCTAGATATCTATTATTTTCGTCCTCGAGGCGCATGCGCAATCATGGAGTCGCGATTACAGCAAACAATGTCAGATGCCGCATATCCTGACCTGGACTGTCATCTTGGTATCGCCAAATCGTGGAAACTGCTCATCATCTTCGGGTTACTGTTCACTCACGTGTGTACAGAAGTACTCGGCCTACTCACAGAATGTTCAGGTAGTGCGTACCATGGATGTGGCAGCCAAAACCCAATATTATCAGCAGAAAGAATACTTCAAAGAGTGAGCCTGATCGGCCACTCGATTCCTGGCTCTCATGACTCGCGGCCCACTTGGAAGATCTATAGCATCTGGTTCCTCCATCGGTCCTCCCAGGTCAGTCGATAGCCAGGATTGATGCGCGAAAGATCTGACCATTGCACTTCCTGCTTTGGAAAATTGATGTTTTACTGAACAGCGCACGACATGAATGCTTCACGTCAAGTCAAGAACAAAGCAAGAATAACGTAGATATAGTAAGGTCAACTATGGCCTCCATGCACAGCGAGCGAGAGATGCATAGGACATCTGCTACTAAGCTTGAGACCTTCCAAATTCAGTTATCAAGCAAACTTTCAAACCACCTGGCACTTTGTGATCATTGAACAGCGCGTAGTTCTCCGATATATTCTCAAATTTGTCTGCGATGGGTCAGTCGTGGAAATCATTCATATAACTGTTTCGTACCTGTGTGGGATATGACGAACGACGGATCGTATTCTCCTTTTGCCGTAATGTCAAGAAGATAAGGGAAGTACTTAGTGTCATCGTCAGCACATGATTGGCAGTTGCAGAAGTCAATGATAATACCTTTTGTGCCATCAGCTGGCCACCACGAAGGGTGATCGTCTTCTCCATAAGCGCCCCGATGGGAAACTGGTTGGTGTTGAAAAAGAAGTCACCGATAAGAGCGATGTTGCCACACTTTCTGGTAGCCTTGATGATAGAAGTGACTGTATCACTTTGGTCTCCTTCCATACCAACCTTACGCATCAATTTGTGCGCGGCAGATGTTTCACTTCGGAAGCCGCTAGCTTCCACTCCTCTGTCCAGTCCATGCGGCTCCACAGATAGAATGTAATCGGCGACATCTTCGTGGTCATTGATGTTGATTGGGGTCGATCCAAAGGATTGGGCGATCTTGAGACGATGAGGGTCTTTGTCAATAGCATATACCTTCTTGGCACCACGGAAGAATGCTAGCTTCTGTATAGAGAGGCCAATCGCACCACATCCCCAAACTCCGACAACGTCTCCTTTGGTGATCTCTGCAAGCTCGCATCCGTGCCAAGCTGTAGGTGTAACATCAGCGAGAGCCACCAATTTTTTGGCATCGACGTCCGCTGGAGCCTTGACGCATGTCAAGTCCGCATTAGGTACGCGGCAATACTCGGCTTGATCGCCAGGGTAGCCCCCGGTCAGATGTGAGTATCCAAATATTCCAGATAGACGGTGACCCCACATGCCCTCCATTTCTTTGCTGGGATTGGTGGAGTCGCACAATGAGTATTCCTGTTTCTTGCAATAGAAGCACTCTCCACAAGCAATGACAGGGAGGATGATAACCCGGTCACCCTTCTTAAGTGTTTCAACTTCTGAACCGATCTCTTCGACGATGCCGATAGCTTCATGACCCATGATATCGCCTTTCTGCATGCCAGAATTCAGCTCGCCGACATACATGTGCAAGTCGGAACCACAGATCGTGCAGTGTGTAATCCGGACGATGGCATCCTTGGCCACAGTGACCATAGGCTTAGGCACAATGCCAAGTTCTATCTTCTTCGTTCCCATCCATTGTGCTGCTTTCATTTTCTCATGAGGATGAGGCTTGTAACCGGTGGTAACAACGTTGCTGAACCTTGCTCAGTACTGCTGTATCACAGACGAAGTTTGTTGGAGCATACCTAGCGGGGACTGAGGACATAATTATGAACAAACCGAAATATAATATGCGAAAATCAGTTGAAGCAGATGAGATAATGCTTCGACTCAAACCCCAGCGTCAAGCAAAATGGGGGATCATATATAGCTAACGAATGTATGCTAATGCTGTCATGTGAGCATCATTCAACACAGTTGTTGCCTCATATTGAACTCATCCAATGGAAGTTGTGTCTCTTTGGATCATGTACTGATAAAATTTGATACACAAAAACCTTCAAGGTTTTATTTCTTGGTAGCGACGTAAGCACTATTTTAGAAGTGCATCCTGGAATGTCAGCATACCGAAGATTAGCAACCACAAGCTTAAAAGTGCATGATACGAGGCATCTTCTGATACGGTGATTCTGCTTTCGAATGCTGGGAAAATAGATGATCAGAGATGTCAAGCGAAAGTTGGGCATTGAAGAGGGTCAACTCAGCAAAGTGCAGGTCAGAACGTCGTATCGCTGGTGCGACGTCGTCATTTTGACATGGTCGACAACGCCACAGTGCCGTTCTACCCATCCGATTGATGGAATAAGTCTGCGTGTGCTTCCCCGGAAACGCTGGTCCACAACCGGAGCCTGCTACATAAGTCAAAAGTCATACTCTTTGTTGTAACTTGTGATAAGTCCTCAATGTTGCTTCAGTGCGCAACACAAGGCCAAGTGAGCCTGAGTCAATACTCAGCTATCTACATCATATTGTACAGATAGCGTTTGCATTTTCCGATCCAGCCACAGCGCACATGTTTACATGTGATGCTATCGAACGATTCAGGATTTCAAGAGTAATCTACTACGCACTGAGATGTGTTGCTTCGCTGGAGACAATTCTTAGCAATAACAACAGACAACCCATTAGCAAATATTAGTATGATCCACTTATCGCGGAACTCGCTGGAAAAGACATGAAAAGTGTAGGGTCACTTGATTTGATGGAGCATGGAAGCTGAAAGATTGTCTAACGTTCTGCAGAAGGATGACAATCCGACCATGTACGAGGAAAATGCTCCATACAAGGGGGGGACACGAACGGGCTGCCCCCCCTTAGCGTGAGCTCTATTTCTACTATGGGTAATTTTCAAAAGTTCTCGAAAGCTCAAAAGGGCATTGGTCTGATTCGAATCTGACGCTAAGGGGGGGCAGCCCGTTCGTGTCCCCCCTTGTAGCCATCCGCCAAACTTGGCGTAAGCAATACCGCGCACCGCCTTCGCTTAGCCCGACTTACTGGCACGTTTTGTGTCCTGTTTGACCTCAAGAAAGTGAGGACTGGAGCTGTGATGCAATTGTATCGCAATACGCGCACAAGGATCTGGGGAACTGTCACACAATTGATCAATGCTGGTAGATGTAGACTGTTAACACTTCAGACGTCGAGGCTGTGAACGCATCGAATATGCTTCTGAGACTATCCTTGTACTCAGGCACACTTTTACTAGTTGCTCAAAGTGTAATCCTTCACGAACACTGCGACCTCGGAAGCACTTGTACCGTCCTCACAGTGGTTGAGTAGCATATCGAAGAAGTCACCCGACGACTCTGCTGTGTGAATCGCCAGGCTCGAATGCGCAGGTCGAATTGGATCAAGAACCGAATTGGAACAAGATACCTGTATCATCCACATCAAACCTCGGAATCTTGAATGTTAGTCGTTAAACTTTGGCTCCGGTGCGAAATTTCAACAAAAATGGTACCGAGCTCATGTTGCGAGTCCTTAGTCATGCTTTCACATGGAAGAATGATTTCTTGGAAGTGCTTTTGAAGCACACCGGGTCTCAAAGTGTGGTCGTCTGACACACCTTCGGGAGGATCTCATTACCCTCACAAAAGTGTTTCATCAACACGTTAGCCGAAGGCATGAGTATTGTTTATGCAGAGGACTTTTGCGACTTCAGACGATCGTGGACAGATCCCGAGGCAAAGCTTCTTGACTCAGCAACTTCTGCATGGCTCTAATCTTCACAATCTAATGTTGGTGTCGCATGCTAGTGACTTCGTGGCTGCTCGCTCTTGAGATTTCCAAACAACACGAAAATTGGAAGCTGCAATGAGCTTCAGTCATTGAGCTCGAGATGGTCGATTGGCAGAAAACAAACGAAGGTTGTTAGGATTTTGGATCATGATCTGATGGGTTCGCATGCATACTGTGTTCTCTAGATATGCACGTCTTGCTTGGCCATCGCCGCACCTGACAAAGAACCATGAGGTCTGGGAGAGATCTGGGCCTATGCTCTGTTTGTTCCATAAATTCAGCGCTTCAATCCGCCTTTGGCTTCACGCTCTTCCATTGCAATCCAAGGCTGAAAAGACAGGCAGTAGCAGCCAAGCCTGCGCTCAGGTAGAACGTGCCATTAACTCCCTCATTGTATGCGTCTAAAACTTGCGTCAGTTGATCTTTTGGTATCAGATCACGGAACTGAGTTGGCGCAGCGTGGACGATGCTCGACAGGTTCGCTCGAGGAATGCCGTTGGCGCTAAGCGACGCGAGAAATCTGTCTGAGAAGACTGCCTGAGCTGAAGCTAGAAATATTGCTGCACCAAAGAATTGAAACAATTGCAGCAGAGAAGTAGCGATAGGGATATCTTCTGGCTTCAAGACGGTCTGGATAGCGACATAAGGCATTGAAAGTGTGATGCCAGCGCCTACACCTGGGAGGATCTGATAAGGAATCCAATACTGACTGCCAGATGACACGGAGAGGGTAGAAAGTAAGCCAGCCCCGACGGTCAACAGAGCAGTACCGGTGAGTATGAAAGGATTTGGCAACCCAATATAAGGGAGCGAGACACCTGTAAGCATGGCGGAGAGGATGTCGGAAATAGACAGTGGCAGATACATGAGCCCCGATCGGATTGGAGTGGCATCCTTGACGATCTGGAACCATTGTGGGAGAAAGTAGATGGAGATGTAGACAGTACCCATCGCGAAGAACTCCGTGATGCATGCGAAGAAGACTGTGCGTTGGGTGAAAAGCTTTGGTGGGATCATGGCATCGTCAGCTTGCCTGATCTGCCAGAAGATGAACATCAACGCGAGCACTCCGGCACCAACAAACAGTCCGATGATAGTCGCGCTCGACCATGGATACTCATTACCACCCCATTGAAGAGCAATGAGTACCATAATGGCAGCCGGCGCAAACAAGCATGTACCAATCAGGTCCAGGCTTGCGAGTCTTTGGATAGAAGTGCTATCATTACTCGTCTTGGGAGGATGGAAAAAGAAGACCAGGAACGCGATGGTGATGGCGCCTATAGGCAGATTTATGTAGAAACACCATCTCCAGGAGGCTCTTTGTGTCAAGACTCCGCCTAGGAGTGGTCCAAGAATCGTGGCGATACCGAATGTTGACTGGAGTATGCTTATGTAGATGGATCTCTTGGCCAAGGGGGCTGATACGGCGACGATGGAGAAACCTCCTGTGAAGCATCCAGCTGCACCAGCGCCCGCAATGGCTCTACCAACGATGAGTCCGACACTGGTCGGAGCTGTGGCGCAAACTAACGAGCCAATCTCGAATATGGCCATGAACGATAGAAATACAGTCTACGATTGTAAGTAAAAGGCATCGCAGTTGCTTTTATCTGAGCTAACCTTTAACGAGAATTTGGCGTTTAATTTCCCAGCAATTGGCTGCAAAGCACATAACGATAAAGTATACGCGCTTCCATACCAAGCGGTGTCGCCCGCTGATTTGAACTCCGATGTGATGTGAGGGACAGCGGTAGCAATAATTGACGAGTCGAGAGACATCAAGAAGATAGCAAGTGCAAGTCCGGTCATGACGGTGATCAACTTAAGACCTGAGAGTTCGAATGGCTGCGCATCATTTTCGACAGCGAGTTGTTCGACAGCAATTTGGTCGACAGCGAGGGTTGTTTCATCACCACCTTGACTTTGCCTGGTGATTTTGGGTTGATGAAGGTCTGACATGTTGTTTCTGGGCTCCCTACCGCGTTTGGTGATATTGTAGTGAGCTTGAGTGAGGAAGATACACTTGTTTTAAGTCCTGAGCTGCATCTACAACAATCACGGCGACTCGGAAATGGTAAGCCGGTGTCGACGAATCTGTGAGGGTACAACCAGCGACACCGGGTCTATTATTGGTCAAGTACTCTGTACCTCTCGCTTCTATAAATAGCCAAAACTCTCCCGACTCGCCACTGGCCAATGCGCAATCTCTGGGGATCGGCTACTTGATTATTCTTCTTAAGCTCTCACAACAACGATATATATTTATTTACATAGCATCTAGCTGGCGAAATGCATTCAGTGTATGAACCACGCGAGTACAGCAATTCCATATCGGTCATGAGCCTGAAAGCCACACCTTTGACTGCCGCTCTAGTCTTGTTTTGACAACCCCTCAACAGCTCCGATCTGCGAGATGCGAAGCAGCTGTTTGTGAGCTTCAGATCAAGTATGAGTCATTATGAGCCTGAGTGAGCATTGATATTTCAAAAACCTTTTTCCAACATAGGGGCGTAGTGAACTGGCTTTCGTCTCTTTTCGACCTCCTTGATTCTTGATGACAGTGCCGCCAGGTTTCCGATCGATATTGTTGTTCCTCATAACAGAAAACCTGTTTCACAGTTGTGTTTGGTAACGTATTTTCCCTGTGTCCTAACAATTGGCTGAAGTCCAACATGTAAAACAGTTGTATTCCCGGTCTCATTTCTTAGACAAGATTTTGTTTTCTATCCACTCCCAAGTTCCATGGTCCAATCTGCATGATAGCGCCAAGCCCAAAATCGTCAGTCAATAGTGATGGATATTTCCACTACGCCTTTCGCAACAATCCCCCATTTCACAACGGCGTCAACACTTGGACGTGGGAATACATGCAATCCCTAAATTACAGATCTTTCTCCATTGGCATCCTGGAAATCTTGTCAGCTAATCATAGGTGATAAATCCTCCCGAGGCTAAACGGTAACACTCACTATAGACCAAGACTAGTACTGGTGTTCTTCGTAACTTGTCGCCTCTTGTAAGATTCTGACTTGAATTGGACCCAGACTAACCCTCGGATAACACAGAAATGCTCCTCGTACTTTTAACATTTTGAGCGGTAATAGAATTCTTCGATATTTTTCATTCGCATCTCGCGCATATAGGCTTCTTGATCGGGTGAGGGCCGCATGCGATTCTTATGTGAGCCGTTCCCGAAGAACAAGGACCACAAGGCGTACCCTAGTAGGCAAGATGCAATGCACCCAACAAGGACTAAGACGATGACCGCGGCAGGTTGCATGATTTGGGTATTATGACCCAGGATTGATGCGGTATAGGCTTGATGAGGTGCAAGATGGTGAAAGTGTAGTCAGATCTTCTGTTTAGGAGGACAAGAGGGATGATCTCTTGTCACTTGTTGGCTAAGCTGTGAACACCTTCGATAGAGCCTCTCAGAAAGTTGCAAAAAGGTATGCGGTTTTTAACACAGCAGACAAAAGACGAAACTTATATACTTCAAGATAATCACATATACGAGTTAGCGCTCCTCATAGCCGTAGGATATAACCCTACAATAAGCAGCATCGTTGCCCAAGAATCGCCTTAGGCTTGACCAGATATGGTGCTCAGCGCCTTTCCATGGTGGCGTTCCTTGGCCGGATGAACGAAAATTTCGAAGCATCCAATTACAGTAGATGTTTCGATATTTTGCAAGGAGTATGCATTTTACATGGAAATCCGGGTTCATGAAAAGTGGCGATGCAGGCCGCGCTTTCGTTCATGTGATTCGCAGATTATCGAGGGAGCCAATCACAGACGCGTTCATGTGGGTCCAATCTCCATATAAACAAACGGCCGCTTGTGCAGTTCCGCATCCTGCGAGCTTGCGCAAAGTCGACGTTGGTAGACTTCAAATAGCAGACTGAACTCCTGTGCCTCGATAAGATGCCAATCACACAACAGTATGGAACCGAAGACGAAGCGGCGACGGGTGGTAGGATTGAAATACAGTAAGAATGCATGTCGGACGTGCCGGTATGTCACTTGACGTGAAAACATACTATCCGAATTTAAGCTTAGACAATACTCATACCAAAAACAGAATCCGGCGAGTGAAGTGCGATGAAACAAGACCGAGCTGTAAAAGTTGCGCGTCGACGGGACGTGTTTGTGACGGGTATAGTGTTAGCAGCATCATCCTCGGCAGTGTGTTACCATCATCCCGGCCTCTTTTACCGTCTCGCGCGTCTTCGTTGTCTTCGTTTACAAGTCCGACTTTCACCACTATTCCATCGTCACCTTCGTGCTTCCCATTTACCACCACAAGAGAGGAGCGAAACTACTTCCAGTATTTCACACAGAAACTTGTCAATACCCTCACACGCACATCGCCAAACAAGGATTGGATCAATCTCGCGCTGCAACTTGCCACGACAGAATCAACTGTCCACCATGCCATCACTGCACTTGCAAGTGTGTCATGTATGCAGACAGGCATCAGTCACAACACTTTAGGCGTGCAGCCGTCTGCCATCGAACGAGAAATGACCTTGAAACGATATTGCAAGGCAACAGCTTCACTTCAAAGGTACATTGGTCAGGCTATCAATCATAAAGCGAGTATTGAGCCAATACTCCTGTGTTGTATCCTGTTCATCATATATGAATTGTTCCAGGGCAATAATCAAGTCGCACTCTCCCACCTTCGCCTTGGACAACGGGCCATCGAAGGCTGTGTTTTTAGTATACATAATGGATTCCAGCACCAAAAGGAGAAACTTATTGGGTGTCTTTCCGTGAAGACCACCGCTGATATTCTGAACATGTTCGATCGCCTTGCGTCGGAGTCTATACACTTTGGCAAAGCATCGCTTGCACTGGATTACGAGGGACTTGCAAAGACTGAGCACCATGTACCCGCTGGTCTCAGAACACACTTTACGTCTGCCGAACATGCCAAACACGTTCTAGATTGCCTTGTCGACGCTACTTCATGCTGGAGAGCAGATTTACTGAGGCTGGCTGAGGCAGAAATCGCCAGGTCCGACTTCGCAAGCTATAGACAGGCTGTCAAGTTTTGCATTTCTCAATGTCTCAGTCGATCGATCCCTTTACACGCCAGTCACCCTCTGTTTCGACGAAAAACAGAATTGATGCGCCATCATGAGGCTTGGCTCGCCACCACAATCGCATCAGTGGAAATGCACGATGGCGTCGCTCGTCAAAGCCTGATATTGTTTCAGATTCAGCAGTTCTCTTCCTCGTTCTTGTTGCAGACCTCAAGAGAGACGACAGGCACGGTGTCGAACCGCCACAAAGACCAATTCGAGCATATTCTCACCTTAGCCACCGAGTATATCCTCCAGGCGTCCGTCTCACCTGATACATTGCGTGCAGTACTACAGTCAAGTCAATCGAATAATTTCGAGCCACGGAGAGATAGTGTCCCTCCCTACGGACCGTTATCGCAGCCTGCTGGACTCCATGACCCGCCGGAGTGTCAACAGAGCTTTTCAATTGAGGTCGGTATATTGCCGGCATTGTACTTGATCTGTCTCAAATGCCGTTCACCTACCACAAGAAGGAGAGCCCTAACCTTGCTACGTACAGCCAACAGACGCGAAGGTTTGCAGTGGAGTGGAGACTGGGCCGTCTTCGCTGACAGCATGATCGCTCTCGAGGAGTCACTGGCAGCTGTAGACTCAAGTGGACACGTTCCAGAGAGAGCGCAATTCATTGAAGTGGTTCTAGAAGACGTCGCGCCGCTAGATATTCGGATGATATGTGGAAGATATCGACACGAAGATGATGGTAGGCTGGAAATCACTGACTACAGAGGGGCTGGACAACTTCCCTTTCGGTTGCAGAAGTTGTCACAGCACGTGCTTCCTTTCAGGGCATAGGACCCGGTCACGGAGACTTTCATGTGCCGCGTATCACATCACCACGACCCCCTGTATGCGAACAGACGGTAGTTGAGCTTCTCCTTGTTGTCCAGAATCCAAATCCTACAGGTGCAGGATGACTTGCGATGAACATATACGTATGTGATATGGCGGCAACTCGTTCGCGCGTCGCGGGTGAGCTATCTTATGACGCAAGCTTCAAATGCGTTTGCATAGCTCAGCAAGGCGCTTTATGCTCCACAAATTATAGATCCGAGGCCAGGTGCGGCAGCGTGGCACAGGCAGAGTATTAGATCTGTAACAAATTCATGGCTTGCAGCCTGCATCAACTTTTTAGCTGGGCAACAGAAGTCGTGTTTGTGTCTTTCGCAGTATAGTTAATATTCCTCTTATTATGGACGGGGAGGGAAGCCCGTAGGAATAGGCGTTGACCAGATCTAAGATTGGCCCGCGAGAACTGCGTGTGATTGGTCGAAACTTCGGACCCGAAGCGGGCGAGCATCGAGCCATCACTGGCCACTTCGTCGGGTCATGCAGCGGCCGCGCGCCCTCACTATGCTACCACTCCTAAACCCGAGACATATCGCGGTAGCTCATATATAAACGCCTAAAAAGTTATCGTTCTGTAATCGTTCCTATCAACGTCTACATGATAGCCAGAGCGACACGATGCGTGTATTGATCAGTGGAGCAGGCATTGCCGGGCCTACACTGGCTTGGTTTTTGCAGAAGACCGGTGCGAGAATAACTATCGTGGAAAAGGCCCAAAATATTCTCCCACACGGACAGAATGTCGACATTCAGGGCAGCGCAGTCACAGTCATCAAGAAAATGGGGCTTCTCGACCAAATCCGCAAGTTCAATACCACCGAAGCGGGCACTCAGCTCATCGATCCAAAAGGGCAGCCATTTGCACCTTTCCCAGTCCAAGCAGGGGGCACATCTAGTCCTACCTCGGAGTTTGAAATCCTCCGTGGAGATTTGGCTGCGATTCTCTATAGAGCCACAAAAGACAAACCCAATGTCAACTACTTGCTCGGTACAACAATCAAGGAAGTCGTCTTAAACGACAGTGACGCGGTCAAAGTTGTCTTCAGCAATGGTACTGTGGAACAATTTGATCTTTTAGTCGCGAGCGACGGCCAGTGGTCTGATGTACGCAAGAAGTGTTTCGCTTCCGAGGATGTAAAAGTGATCGATAAGGGCATGTATGCGGTATACTGGACAGCTCCACGATTACCAAGCGACAACGACTGGTGGAACATCTATAATGCTCTCGGATCAAGAGTCATTACTCTCAGACCCGATCCACATGGAACAATTAGGGCCATGTTCACTTACATGCCCTGCAACGATGCACAGAAAAAGGCCTGGCGCGAAGCATCGAGGAGCGACAGAAGGACGCAGGAGGACCTCCTAAGAAGAGAGTTCGCAGATGCAGGATGGCAGGCGCAGAGACTTCTGGACTCCATGGGTCAGGCTCCCGACTTCTACTTCCAAACGATCCAACAGATCAAGATGTCGAAGTGGTCCAAGTCTCGCATTATTTGCCTTGGCGACGCTGCATATGCTCCGACACCACTCACAGGCATGGGTACCTCTCTAGCAATTACTGGCGGTTACATGCTCGCTGGCGAGTTGACTAAGCTTGCTGTTGGTGAACATCCTTCGGTAGCTTTGGACGCTTATGAAGCTGCCTTTCGCCCTTTCGTTGAACAATCGCAAAACATACCATTTTTCTTTCCTGGCATTGTGCATCCAAAGACGGCTTGGAAGAGATGGCTATTCCAGACTCTCGTCTCGACAATCTCAAAGGTGGTAGCAATGCCATGGCTAGCGGGCAAGTCTCCTGACCCCGAGAGCAATAATGACGGCTTTCCACTGCCACAGTATCCGACGTTAGACGAGAAGGCGTGATGATATGGTAGGGATGAGATGGCGACAGAGGGTCAAGAGCGCGTTGATCATTATATGCTATCCCAGGCTTGGTCGTACTCATAATTCAAACAGCTCGGGAGTTTTGTAGTCGACCACTTTGGTCACAAAATCCAATAATATCATGATTTTCTATACTTAGCGTCTCCAATTGAGCTGTATTCTTAGTTGAGAAGATAGGTAGATACGGTGCAAGATCTGAAATTCACCTGATAGCTCCTCGCGGACGCAGATCTCGCGATTGAGGGACAAATTATGCAGGAACTGGAGAAAGGTCTCTGGCACATTGAATTGTAAAGTGGGAGATCGACGAATCTTGCGGTTAAAATCTGCTTGGCAATGTAACAAGGAAGCGGGGCTTGGACGGGTCCATGAAACTATATCAGTAGCATTTGCCCACATCTAATATTCTCTAACATTATACATAACACAGTTCTGCCAGTATGCGTGCGTGAACATGGGTGCCCCAACTTTGATCATCTTGTCTTGCTCCTTAGCGACTATCGTGTCATGCGCTAACCATGGCAATATCTTGCGATTTGTTGATCCTTTGATTGGAACCGTCAATGGAGGTGAGCTTTTCTCCATGACCTTCTGATCCATCATTAACCAGTCAGCTTAGGGCATGTGTTTCCCGGTGCAACATTGCCATTCGTGAGGATCTCGCTTCTCAAGCGAAAAGGCTCAAACTGATCAGGAAACCGCAGGGCATGGCCAAAGCAGTAGCAGATGTCAATGGTGAGAACGAAGGAGGATATGCATCCGACGGCAGCAATATTACTGGTTTCTCGCACATGCACGACTCTGGTACTGGAGGTGTAAGTGACCTCTATTCATGTGGGCGAGCGAGAGTACCCTACTCACAAACATCTCAAGTCACCATCTCTTGGCAACTTTCCTCTCTTTCCTTATGCGGCTTGCGCCGGAGACGACATCAACGGATGTACTTTTCCAATAACAACGCGAGCCATTCCTCGCATCAATGGTTCCATCGTAGCTACGCCTGGGTATTTCTCGGTGAACCTATCCAGTGGGATACAAGGCGAAATGACCGTTACAAATCACACAGCTTTATATAGATTCACCTTTCCGAACCAACCTATCGGCATAGAGGCTCCCTTGAGTCCTCTTATCCTTGCAGATTTGATTGACCTGCCGCTGTCAAGAACAAACGGATCTGTATCTGTTGATCCAACTACAGGCAGAATCACTGGCAATGGAACATTTAGTCCAAGCTTTGGCGTGGGCTCATACAATTTGAACTTCTGTGCGGACTTCAGCGGCGCCACAATTCGTGATACAGGGATTTTCCAAAACAACAGAGCCGGCGTAGAGCCAAAAAATCTGACTGTATACCCTGATGGCAACAACATATCTCCCGAAATACTTCCCGCAGGCGCCTGGGTTCGTTTTCACAAGCCAACAACCAATAATCAGATCCTTGCCCGCGTCGGTCTTAGTTTCATAAGTGTCGATCAGGCCTGTACAAACGCTGTAGATGAGGTTCCAAAGTACGACTTTGAGGGCCACAAAGCCGGTGCTGAGAATGCTTGGGTCGAAAAGCTCGGCGTTATTGAGATTACCCCTGGTGGAGCGAATGACACACTTCAAACAATCTTCTGGAGTGGTGTATATCGATCCATGATTAGCCCACAGGACTATACCGGTGAAAATCCTCTTTGGACTTCTAGTGAGCCGTACTATGATTCTTACTACTGCATATGGGACAGCTTTCGAAGCATTCATCCTCTTATTACTTTGCTAGATCAAGAATCACAATCAAGAATGGTAAGAAGCTTGATTGATATTTACCGACATGAAGAAAAACTTCCAGATTGCCGTATGTCTTTTTGCAAAGGTTTCACACAAGGAGGGTCTAACGCAGACATCGTTTTGACGGATTCATATCTCAAGAATATCACCGGACCAGACTGGGCGACCGCTTACGAAGCAATGGTTTCAGATGCAGAAGACGAGCCGCCCATCTGGAGTATCGAGGGTCGTGGAGGATTGCAAAGCTGGAAAAGTTTGCATTATATCCCCACGGATGACTATGACCCCTATGGTGTTGGACCATTCACAAGAAGCATTTCCAGGACAGTCGAATACGCTTACAATGACTTTTGTATAGCGCAAGTTGCAAAGTCATTGGGTCATGAGTCGGACTACGAGAAGTACCTTGAAAGATCGTCATACTGGCGCAACATGTTTAAGGAAGATCAGACATCCTTCCTGAACGAGACGGACACAGGTTTCACTGGCTTTCTGATGCCAAAGTACCTCAACGGAACATGGGGCTTTCAAGACCCTGCATTCTGTTCTCCGCTATACAACTTCACCAGCTGTTACTTGAACCCGGATGGCCATGAAACATACGAGGGTAGCAGCTGGCTGTACTCGTTCTTCGCCCCGGGTGACATGTCCACGCTCGTTTCCACTCTCGGAGGTCCCCAGACATTTATCCGGCGTCTAGATTATCTGCACGAGTCGGGCCTACTGTACATTGGAGATGAACAGGCGTTCCTCAACGTCTTTCTCTATCATTATGCAGGACGTCCTGGTTTATCAGCCAATCGATCACACTCATACATTCCTAGCCAATTCAATACTACCCTCGTCGGCATCCCTGGCAATGATGATAGTGGCGCGATGGGTAGTTTCGTTGCACTTAGTATGATGGGATTGTTTCCCAATCCTGGCCAAGACGTGTATGTTTCTGGGAGATTCTTCATGCAATCACAGTTAAGTCTCCGTGCTGATTGGGTTTATAGCTATTTGATAACGCCACCATACTTTGAGCAGATTGCTATCACCAACAAACAGACCGGACAAACAGCATCGATCAAAAATATCAACTACGATCCAAGTTACGAAGCAATATGGATCCAGTCGGCTACATTGAATGGCCAACCATATTCGAAGAATTGGATTGACCATGGCTTCTTTCTCAACGGTGGCACTTTGGAACTGACGCTGGGTAGGAACGAAAGTTCATGGGGTACTAGTGATGAAGACTTGCCACCAAGCATAAACGGCGCTGGTATCTATATGTAGTCCATAACCTATTACCAGCTGCAGCTAGTGCAAGACCTTCGCTTGTTACAAAGGAGCCGTATAGGCTGTATCGGCAGACACGCTTTGCCAGTCAACCAGACCTTTTTGTCATGCGAAGTATGCTATTGTGCTCTTAGCCCCCTCCATCGTATCTTTGATTGATGAAGTCCACGCTCGGTTCCGATACAATAGGGTCACTGTCACCCCACGATCGGCCAGAAGTCCGGTATCGAGCCACATGAACCCCGCCCACAAAATATCTCAACCTGTAGATCTACCCCGATTGGAGTTCTTGGAAGACCCCGCACTCTTAGCCGAAAGGCTTGAACATGCTTGTTTCGCTAGTCAGTGACGTGCAACGTTACGGTAACGATGCTTGTAGACAATATATTATCCGGTCAATTTCCCGCCTTCATCGCCATATTTCAGTGACGATGGGCCGTCCAGTCTCTCGATTCTGTACAAACTTTTGATCAAGTCAAACATGCCTTCTAAAGCAGGCATAGCTGGGCTTCGGGGCCCAGCACTTATCACAGCAATAACAAGTGTTTGCGCTTCTGGATTTCTTCTTTTTGGATATGATCAAGGAGTTATGAGTGGCGTGGTTGTTTCGAAGTATTGGTTGGACGAGATGGGACATCCTTCTTCTTTGATGACAGGAACGATCACCTCCCTTTATGATGTGGGAGCCGTTCTTGGTGCTATACTGGCTGCATTCTGTGCAGAACCACTCGGACGGAAGAGAACGCTTCTCCTCGGAGCGGCCGTGCTGTCCGTTGGTACAATCATCATGGGAACATCGTTTGAGAGAGTCCAATTCATGGTTGCTCGTGTTATCACTGGTGTCGGTATCGGTAAGTTGACGTTCCATTCTTCTCCCTTATATTTACCCTGCTAATTGTGCAGGATTTATCACAAGTGTTACACCGGTATATCAAAGCGAGATATCTGCCGCAGCACAACGAGGATGGCAAGTTTGTGCTCAACTTAGTACTATGCTCTTCGGCCTTCTACTAGCCTACATCGTCAATTACGGCTTCTACTTCACGCACTCGAGTGTGCAATGGCGTTTTCCCTTGCTATTCCAACTTATCTTTGCGATATACATCTTATGCGTTACACCGTGGCTACCAGATTCGCCTCGATGGCTCCTCCGACACGACAAATCTCCTGAACAGGGCTTTCTCGTCTTGTCAAAGTTACGCAACAGGCCGCTGGAAGATCCCATTGTTCGTGCAGAAGCGGACGATATAATGGAAGCAATTGAGCTGGAGAATAAGGAGGAGGGTACATGGATGGACCTGTTCCGTGATGGAGGGCTCAAGACGGATAAGAGGTTCTACCTTGCCTTGGGAATACAATGTGAGTACTTTGGCCCTTCATGACCGGCTGCACATCTGACGGCCAGTACAGTCATGCAACAGTTGTCCGGTATCAACATTGTGACATACTATGCACCCACTTTGTTTCAAACCAGCTTGGGCATGTCAGGGCGGATGTCACTTCTCATGGGCCTACTCCTGCAAGTTTGGTACTTCCTTGCCTCTTTCATCACCTGGTTCACGATCGATCGAGTCGTAGGTACACCTTCATCGTCACAAGAGCATCTGCTTACCTCCACCAGGGTCGTCGTAAGCTTTTCATTTCCATGGCACTCGGAATGTGCCTAGTGCTTATTGCCGAGGCGGTCTGTGTAGCCATTGGCACCCCCAGTGCTGGTATTGGTGCAGTATTCTTCGTCTTTGCCTTCGAGGCTTGTTTCACTTGGGGGGTAAATGATATATCAACTCTTCCCTAGCACGATAAACATATGCTAACATTACAACAGTGGATGGCGACTGTCTGGCTGTACCCTGCTGAAATTCTGCCTCTCAAGATCAGAGCGAAAGGAGCTGCTCTCGCCGCTGCTGCTGACTTTCTTGGAAACTTCCTCGTTGTTGAAGTCACACCTGTTGGGTTGGCCAACATAGGGTTCGGCTTCTACTTCATTTGGGCCGCGCTCAACCTGATGAATGCTATCATCGTATGGCTGTTTTATCCCGAGACCGCGAACCTTCCACTCGAGTCGATTGATCTGCTCTTTACCAATTCACATGTTGTTGGAGAGGGTGAGCAGTCGTTCTACCGCAAATTGCAGTGGGATGTGGTAGGACGTGCTGCGTCTGAAGTCAAGAACGCTAAGCAAAGACAGGCCATTTCGGGTGATAGCCTAGGAGAGGATGGGGCAGTCTATGAGAAGGGCAAGGCGGATTCAACGGAGCGTGTGGAGCGGTTGTAGTCCTTTATCTCACAGGAAATGGTCCGATCAACCTGTAGATACAATAGGGATATATGATACGAGGATCACGACCCCTCTGTTGGGCTCGACGCGTTGAGGGCTGCTCCGCACGTCCATGCGAAACACCGATAAGGCTTGAGTTATGGATTCATCTTTGGTAATCCTGCTTCAATCGCGTGAGACCAGGCAACGGCGTTTGCATGTCTTTGGAGACTAGTCAATGTACCTTCAATGGCTTCACACAATCGAGTGATTTAGTTGGCAAGCGTTATTGTAAGAACAGTATCAATGCAGAGCAAGAAGATTTTATCTCCGCTTCCCAGCAATTAAAGCCGAAGTCGGGTTTTGGTAGTTCCTCCATGTCCGCTCAAGCTTCACGAAAACCAATCATCATATATAGAAGAGCCAATGCGCTCATACAGTCATGATGCAGCGTATGATAGAGAGCAATAGTCCACTGATCACAAACCACAAACCGCATTAGCAATGGCAAGAACAATTGTATTGGTTACTGGTGGTAAGTCTACCTTATCAGCCTCATCAAAACCTTACTAATGGTCATCAAGCCAGCAGTGGTATCGGCTTCGAGCTAGTGGCCCAGCTAATGGGTAAGGAGTCGTATCATATCCTTCTAGGATCACGGTCTCTCGGCAAAGGCCACGCCGCGATGGAGAAGTTGCAGTCTCGCGGTTTGCCGGGCTCGGTTGAGATGATCTCCTTGGACGTCACCAATGACAAAACAATCGAGCAAGCAGCAACCACAATTCAGCTCAAACACGGCAGACTAGATGTACTTGTCAACAATGCTGGTATTGGAGCTCAGAGCCCTCGATTACGAGAACAAATGAGGGCGGCTTTTGACACCAACGCTACCGGACCTGTAATTGTAACTAGTCTATTCGCACCTCTTCTCCTCAAGTCAACATCTGTTCCGAGGATCATAAACATTTCTAGTGGTGTAGGCTCAATCAATCGTCGTCTTGATTCATCCTCGGCGACCTACAAGATTCAGGAGATTCAGTATCGAGCCAGCAAGGCAGCACTCAACATGGTAACGGCATGCCATTGGGTTGAATACGGACCACTCGGGGTCAAAGTCTTTGCCTACGATCCTGGCTTCACCCAGTCCAATCTCGGGCCTCACAATACGGCGGAAAATGGAGCCAAAGCTGCCTCGGAGGCTGTCATGCCATTGATCGATATCATAGAAGGTAAACGTGATGAAGAAGTTGGAAAATTCCTTCACAACACAGGCGTTTATCCTTGGTGAACTTACTTGCTGTCAAGGCAGCCTTCTAGTTGCAATGAGAGTGTCTGTTGCAATTTTCGGAAAGATCCGTGACTCTACATCAGGATATGTGCGGGGAAGGATGTCTGACATCAGAGCCGGGAAAGGCCACGAACATTATTGTTCTATTTCGTGGCGGACTTTTCGTGTCCAAACAAGAGTGGCTCCCGTAACATATTTGATACTACTCAGGGATCGAAGATGTTTCTTGCCAAGACCCACGAAGTCTGTGGCCACCCTACCAAATAGCACCCCCTTAAGTTCAGATAGCATTATCTCAATAACCAATGTATCAATTTGAGAGTTTTATATACTATTTGAATTAGAATTATGCATGAAAATGATTGCCACCCTTGTCTTCAATGCATTTGGTTGCCCTCTCATGAAATGCCTTGTGGTTTGTCATCTGGTCTATTCTCTCTCCAATGGCTTCTCCTTCTCTCCAATGCCATTTGACCAATTGTATGGCCTCTGTTCTACTTATACCCTTCTCAAATTGGTCTGTCTGATTCTTGAGAGCATCAAATATTCGCTCTATTGAATATAAGTCTAATAAATTGCCTGAATAAGGTGCAAATTGGATGTCCTTAAATTCCTCAGAGTAGTGTAATTGGCAGTATCTTCTTACTTTAATATAAATAGAACTATTGTCTTCTATTAATCATATATTTATATCTAGATTTGTCTCTTATATTTGCCTATAATAAGAATAGAGATGTGGCAGCAACTAGATATAAGTATATTATGCAAGATTTATATCTTTCTCTGCTGTTCTTTTGAAATCCTCAACTTTAAATATTTGTTTTGCCTTCCTCTTCCTCTTCCTTTTAGGGACATTCTTGCCAGCTTCCAGATCCTTCTTATGCTGTTCAAACATGGCCTCATTATCTTCTTGAACAATCAATGTAGCTTTGGAGCCTGGAAACTGAGCCTGTTTGATCATCTTTTGAGAAGTCTTGAGAGCCTTTTCACGAACTTCTACTATTTCTTCCTTAATAGATTCTGCCCCTTCCTCCCTGCTGAAGGCTTCAGCTGGCCTCTCAATTATATGGTTAGAGCTGCAAGCTGCAAGCAACTATATAGTGAACTTGGGACTGGAAATAGGGTTGGCTATTTGAGCAAAATCTATTTCTTTTGAAATAAATAAATATTAGGCATGTCTTGGTGTACCATCAATATATATAGGGCTCTCATTTGACATAATAAAGATAACTCTTGACTTCTGTTTCCTTCTAAGGCGATCTAGCAACCAGTGAGAATACTAGATTCTTGCGAATTTATCGTACATATTAAGTATTAGTTTATATGGCCTTTTGCGCTTTATAATCTCAAAGTCATACTCTGAACTAGATAGCTTTACAAGTCTTCTATATATGTCTAGATAAAGGTCATCTGATATAGGCAAACCTGAGTGCTTAGCAGCCTCTTTGAAATCTAAAGAAGGGTGGTCAAGTATGGCCTATCTAACACGCGTTTTAAGAGCTCTATCGATAGTTAGAAAGCGACCAAAACGAGTAGAAGATTCTAAATAATTTAAAAGAACTTGCTAAGTCACCTTAGAGCCCTCCTCTACTAGTGCAATAGCAGTAGAAGCTTCGACATGTTTGTAAAAGTTACTAATAATTTGGTGTCTAATATCCAGCTCTTAATTAATTTGGCGAAAACTCCAGTTATAGAGGCCATATAAGATAATAATTGCAGCATGTAAAGGCAAGCTAAGCTCTTGGCCTTTCGAATGAGATATATTTTATATAATTTGGATAAGAATTAGTGAAGTTATAAGCTTATAAAGTTGTCACATTGCTATACTAGACAAGGCTGAGAGTATGAATTGGGATAGGTGGTCCGTGTGGTCGCGACGCGGCCATAGACTTCATCGACCCCTGAGTAGTTCTATGCTAAAGAATGGAAAGCCTCTTAGAAATTCATAAAATGTTTTGCCAACCATGGCAATACCCAAGATCATTGAAGGATGTCGTTGAGATTCTCCACGGGCAAAGATATCTAGTACTCGCTAAGGGAGACTATTGAGAACAATTCTCCCCATTTATGATGCCGAAAGACATCGTATCAATCGTGTGATTCCGCCCTGGGCCGACGCAGGCTACACTGTTGTAACACATTCTGAGCTCTGCTAACTTTCAGATAGCGAGAGGATAAATCATGTTCACCACCAGTTCAGAGACTGCCAAGACGAGTGGCGTAACAGAATACCGTGAGCAGAGCAAGCATTATTATTGGACGAATCCGAGCAGCCACCGGAGTTAGTACAGGCCATGAAAGCATACCACCCACGCCACCCTACTCGCCCGATTCGCCCGGTGACCCCGCGTTCCGTTCACTCGCATCTTTTCGGGGGAGTCGGTCGAGAAAATGTCAAGACCGGACCACATCGAAGTGGACTTGGACTAGTACCCAAGTACCTTCTAAATATATAAATGCGACATGCGATCTTTGTGTTTAGCCATGACAAACAAGTCTCGACGGCAACCAAGAACTCACGTACACAATGGCTCAACGTGAGATCATCTTAATCACTGGTGCAAATACTGGCATTGGCTTCCAAATAGTCAGGGCTCTTTGCAAGTCAGACAAGGCATACGATATCATCCTTGGTAGTCGCTCGATTGCCAAAGTCGAGGATGCAATCAAGTCTGCTCAAGCAGAGTTCCCCTCGTCACACAGTAGACTGTCGTCAGTACAGGTCGACATTGAATACGACGACTCCATCCAGAAAGCATTCGAAGAAGTCCAATCCAAGTTCGGAAAGATTGATGCGCTGATCAACAATGCTGGTGGGTGCTTTCTCAGCTGCTCTTCCCGATCTTTTACATGGCTAATGTTGCAAACAGGCGCGCAACTTGACCAAAAGCAAGCCTCTGGAGAAATGACAGAGCGCGAAATGTGGATTCAAAGCTGGAACATCAACACCGTGGGGACCCAAGTCATGACCACGACCTTCATGTCCCTCCTACTCAAAAGCCACAATCCTCGCCTCCTCTTCATGACTTCCGGTACCTCTGCTCTTGGCACTACTGAAAACATGGCTCTTGCAGTCAACAAATACTCACCCAAGGGCTGGCCAAAGGGCAACTTCGACGGCAAGAGTTTCAATGTTCCCGCATATCGAAGTAGCAAGACTGGGATGAACATGATGATGAGGGAATGGCACCGCATGCTCCATGAAGATGGCGTCAAGGTGTGGGCTATATCGCCTGGATTCCTTGCTACTGGTCTTGGAGCGGGGCAGGAAGTGAACAAAGGTATGGGCGCTGAGGATCCATCTGTGGCTGGAACTCTCGTTGAAAGTGTATTGGAAGGCGCCAGAGATGGCGATGTTGGCAAGGTCATCCTCAAAGACAGTGTGCAAGCATGGTAATGATTCTGATGTTATTCAGAACTAACATTTCAATGGAATGTAGCGGATTGAGGAGTTTCAAGGTGTTTTGATCTGTATGTCATCTTGTGGAGATAGTGAAAGACGGATGAAGAATGTACGGCTAGCTTTGCGCCAATTATTTTGACTTTGATGTTCTTCTGGGAAGGATTGTACCCGCTCTTAGCTCAATACAGCCCTCTCTTATAGCGTTAACCCACCATTGTGATCGGTCACCTTTCTACGATGGACCAGCATGGAACATCCACAGAAGCACAATCATAAGATTACCAGAGCTAGAGAATATCGAGCTTGTCATGAATGTCGAACGCGAAAATTGAAGTGTGACCGCCGACAACCTTGTTCTGCATGTGTGAGGCGAGAAGAACCCACCAGCTGCGCCTACACAAGGAACCCTCATACTCTGAAGAGCAAAGGTAAACATGCTTCGCGAGCAGAATCCAGGCTCGATTATCTGGAAGAACTAGTGCTGGAGCTCTCGCAATCGCCAAGCATTGGAAGCTCCACGACGCTGTCTGGTGGAAGCACTGCGCACGATGGCAAACCTGAGACAGCATTTGCCGGCATACAGCATGGAGCCACGCATTGGTCTGCCATGCTTGAAGGCGTCGACGAGCTCCGGACTGCCTTTCTCGAGGATCAGAATGTCGATACTTCCGCTGCAGAGCCGAAGAGTGGGGGAGACTACGATGAAACCGGACACAGGAACGCAACTGATATACTCTTTGGTGCATCTATGTCCGTCCCTTTCCAGCAAGTATTGATCAAGTTTTTACCTCTTAAAGAACAAACAGATCGGCTCGTTGGTGCATATTTCAGGAAGCAGGCGGTCGCGGCACCATTCATACACAGTGGGCAGTTTATGCGACAATATAAGCTGTTCTGGGATGATCCATCAGTCTCTTCACCTTTATGGACATCTATCCTCTTCTCCATCATTCACATATCCTCCAGGACATGCTCCAACTACTCGATCGATGCCACGACACAGGGCGGAATATCATTCGATACCGCTGCAGCACATTGCTTGGTAGCAGGAGCGTACCACCGACCCCAACCATTCGCGATAGAAGCGCTACTACTATACGCTCAATCAATCTGTCTGACAAACACAGACATGCCAGAAGAGCTGGCCATCCTATTCGGAACACTCGTCCGACTAGCAACAACAACGGGCTACCATCGCGAGCCAGACAGGACACCGAACCGCTTTTCAGCCTTTGAAAGCGAGATGCGGCGGCGTACATGGTCCATGTGTATGCAACTCGACCTTCTCATTTCCTTCCAGCTCGGTCTTCCAAGTAATATGCAATACCCGACATGGGACACACGACCCCCGACCAATCTCCTCGAGATTGACTTCGACGAAACCTCGTCGCTTCTCCCGCCAGCGCGTCCGGCGACCGAGCCAACGGGTCTCCTCTTCTACATCGCCAAACACAACCTCGCGACCGTGTTTGAGAAGATACTCCGACATGCCCTCTCTGCTCGCAGTGACCCAACGTCCACCACCAGTAGCCCAGATTGCAGCAGCAGCAGCAGCACCAGACACCAAGAGCTGCAAACCCTAGACCGCGTACTCCGCGCCACTTTCGCCTCGATCCCGGCGATCTTCCACCCGCGCAGGATGAGCGAGTCGATAGCTGAGCCGCCGTCTTTGACCGTGACTCGACTTTGCGTGAATGCTATATTTCAGAAATGTCTATGCGTGCTACATCGCCCGTATATCATCCCACGTGTTCACAAGAAACTCAACCATGGTAAACACGGTCATGGCAGCAGTGATGAACCATCCGGTCTGCTAGTCTGTTATACCTCAGCAACAGAACTAGTGCAGCAATTCCTAGATGCCTACAAGGAGTTTGAACCAGGTGGTCAATTGGAATCGGAACGGTGGTTCTTGGGGGCCATAACTTGGCATGATTTCTTGCTTGGCTGTACGGCTCTGTGTCTCGTTGTTTGCGTTGCAAAGGGAGGACATACTGCCGACCCTGTGAACGCCCCTTTCGCTACTATTGCACACCAATTGGGAGGTATTGAGGGTAATAGTGCTGATATTGTAGATATGACAAGTTCGTTGGACCTGTTGACCAAGGCTTGGACTATCTGTGGGAATCAAAGTGGTAGGAGTAAGGATACGCGAAAGGTGAGACGATTGATCGAGGTTGTGGTTCTGGGGCTCAGTGGAGGTGTCAGTGCAATGAATACATCGACGACAAGCACAAGCACCACGCATGTGCCGCCCTCGTTGATTGGTCAGGACAATACCAGTCAGCCATTTGGACTCGCAATGCCAGATTTAGCATGGAACGAAGGTGATGCAGACTGGCTGTGGACGGCAAGCATGACAGGTCTGATGGACGAAAGTGAATGGTCGTACATGGAGCAATTTCTGGACCACCCGGGCAATGGCCGAGAGCCTTGAAGTGTGACAACGGACAATAGATGGTAAATGTGATAATATTGGTGATATGGCAAGCTCATGCTGGAATTATTGGCTGTCCGTAGTCAATATCCTTGCTAAATGCCTTGAAGGTTCTGCTTGATGCTCTCTTCCAGACCGACGAAACCATGACCGTAATGCTTCTTCAGTATCTCCTCTGCTCTTGCTCTCCGAGCTGGCTTGCTCAGATCTCTGCTATTGTCCTTGAGGTCGTCTGGAACCTTGTGATCGGGACGAAGCTTACGCATGAGACCGAGGACGTCGTTCCAGTTGTAGGGCTCGGCAAAGCCAAAGATACGCTCGTCTTTGATATTGGGGTCTACGAGGGCGGCGACGTGAAGACGTGCAGTGTCTTGGACATTGATGAACCATTCTGGAAAGTACGTCAGTCGATCATTGAGATTTGTTCAAAAAGGCAAAGACAGTCTTACGAGGAGGAATACCCTCAAGTTCAGGGCGGAAGCCGTTCTTGTAGATGGTAGTGATCCAACCAGCAGTACTCGCGTCTTGATTCTCAGGGTCGAAGATGGGGCCAAAGTTTGCATTTGGAAGTACAGCGTTGACTTCAAAGTGAGGCTTCTTCTCCTTGGCAAACTTCCACAGCTCCTGCTCAGCTTGAGTTTTGCTGGCGCCATAGACATCCCACTTGCGGCTGTCCTGATATGGTGGAGGCGCCCATGCTCTGGTGATGCACTCTTCGTTCCATGTCTTTTCATCAAACTCGATTTCCTTGTTGGGGATGGGGTTGAGAGCAGCAGTGGAAGAGGATGTGTAGACGAAGCGCTTGACCATTGGCTCGCCATCGGCGGCCTCGAGGGTGTGCCGAATGCCACCGAGCACGCTAGGGATGATGTCGTTGGGGTCGGCAGAGAAGGAAAGATTGGAGGCTACATGGGCAACGCCCGAGCAACCTTTGACAGACTCTTTGAAAGCATCCTTGACGGCCATGTCAGGCACTACAAACAGCATGACCTTGCCAGCACCATGCTTCTTGTCAAGGTATTCTTGGATCCACTTGCCCTTGGACTCACTTCTGGCAGTCCCATGTACCTTGAAGCCGGCTTCTAGGAGCTGGTCGGCAATATGGGATCCGATGAAGCCATTGATGCCCGTGACGAGTACGGTGGAGCCCTTTTCGATTGGGGCCATGTCGTGCTTTGTTTACTCGTGGTTGAGGATGGTTTGGGGGTAAGGAGCTCCTCACGATCAAGGTGTTTAGAGTAATGTGGATGTTGAAGAGACGAGCAAGCGAGAGTATCTGACTGGTTCAAGGTTGTGGGTTACAGTGGAGGAAGATTGTATGCGGAGTTGCTTATTAATGATACAAGCACATGGAGCTCCCACTCTCATGCTTTCCAGTCTCTCGGAGTTAAGCCGGTGATGTCATTCATGCAAATACAGCCTTATATAGTGATGCGGAAGGGGATATGCGTATGTTAGAAAGGAACCTTGAAGTGATCCTGGTCTGAACTGAATACTCTGATAGAGGCTTCCTTGTGAGTGGGTGTACGTTTGTCCATCCACGTCTCCACTGAAAGCAGCTCTAGCTGACCTAGACTGAGTTGGCATTCCATATGATGGAAGTGAGAAATAAGACCAGGACCAGGACCAGGAACGGGCAACGCAAAACGTGGCAGACAGGCTACGGGTCAAGTTCGGCGAGTCTGAGACGCGGGGCCGGCGGTGAGACGAAAGAGCTGAAGCTTTGACAGGAACGACGCACGTGCCATACAGCGGGCGGGATAAGGCGGGAATCTGTCATCGCAGGCAAAGGACAGATGGTGCACGGTGGAATTGATCATGATGCGGTGACATTTGAGTGAGATGGACAGACCTGCCAAGCCAATCTACCTCTCTTTCCCCCCCCCAATCATCTCGGTTAGATCTAAGCCGCCGTCTTTGCGTAAGATGTCATTGTTGATTGGCTTGTCCGTACAGTAAACCTGAAGACTACAAGTACAAAGCAGTGCTAGTGCTGAGGGAGACAGTAGAGTACTGTGACACCAAGCACATGATCGTCACGGCTCCTTCTCCTTGAGGCGTCGTCGTCCAAAGTTATTCACATGTCTTGACCTGCACCTCCCACCGCCCATCCCAACCTCTCTCCACCTCTTCTTCCTCTCCACCTCATCTTTCTCTCCTGTCTTGCTTGACAGACAAGGAACGAGTCCTGGGAGGCCATGCAGGGTCATTACCAATAACAACAAGTCTTATCCGGGCGACATTTGATCTTATCCGGACATGTCCAACAATGCCTCTCTCCAACCAAATGCAGCATCATCGTCCCACTCTCACCAACCAAATACAACATCGTCGTCCCACTCTCGCCAACCAAATGCACCATCTCCCTCCTCCCTCCAGCCATCCGCCGCATCATTCGGATCAACACCGAGCTCACGATACTCTGGCAGCTTTGATAGACAGGCCGAGTCCAGCAGTCGAGCGGGATCTAGACGATCGGCGCCGCTCTCAAACAGGAGCAGTCTACGCCATGAACAATCCCCAGAGCCCGCCAGCGAGGCAGACAAGAGCGGCGGCTTGAACGTCATGAGGAAGAGGATGCGCAGGTCGGGAGGCTTCTTGCTTGACCACTCTCTCCCACAGCGCCGCCACGGCAGCCAGGACAGGGACGGATTCGTGAGAGAGCCGAGTCACGAAAGGGCTGGAATGCGCAAGGAGGGTGGTTACGATGGCGCTACAGGCAAGAGAGAGAGTAGTCTTGCTGGGAGTGGAAAGAAGAGGGAGAGTGGCAGTGGATACGACAGGAGCAGACACATGGCAGACGGAAGGAGAAGCGAGCAGAGCAACGACATTGGCAGACACAGTACAGGTGGTGGCACGAGCAGAGACAGAGACAGTATTACACCAAGTGGCACGAGCAGAGACCAAGACGGTATTACAACAGGTGGCACAACAGGTGGCACAAGCAGAGACAAGGACAGTATCACAACAGGTGGCAGTCGGAATGGATACAGCGGCAAAGGCAAGACCCCCAGCAGCAACAGCAGCAGCAACAACCGCCGCTCCCTCGAGTCTGCCATGCGCTCCTCACCCTTGTCCCGAGGAGCATGGTATACAGGTCTAGACACACGCATGGAAGAGGAAGGGACTCGGCCGCCACCACCATCTCTCGACCCTGCACAGCTCGTCCAGATGGCTCTCAGTCTTAGCGAGGGCCGCCGTCGCCATGTCAGTGCCGGACTGACCATCCCCGCCCAGCCCGCAGACACACGACGCATCAGATCATCTGGCGCGCCTTCTTCTTCCATCCAAGTCGGCCCTGGATCACCGTGGGCCAACGATGCCCTCCGTCCAGACTCTGCTCGCTCCAGTCAGACTCCGCAGTCAAAGTCGTCCAGAGCGAGTGGTTCACACGCCTTTTCCGACCATGACGACCGTCTCTCCAACGACGTCGCCAGGCTGGATGCCAACCTCAACCCCCGCGACTCCAACGATCTCGGCAGGATGGACGCCAATCCCTTTTACGAAGAAGACGTCGAGTACCAGTTCTCCGCGGCCACGCTGAATCGCGCCGAGCGAGCGAAGAGATTCTTCGAGCTTGCCTCCGAGTACCGCCGCCTGCTCACCCACCTGCCACCCTTGAAGCCCGATGCAACAGCTCCCGGCAACTACACCTTCCACACCCAACCTGCCGCCGCCGGTGCTTTCCCTCACATCACCCGTGTCCGCTCAAACACACTTAGCAAGCACGACCTGGGCCGAGTGTACAACCCGCTACAGCTACTCCGCAATCGCCGCATCAGACACCGAGAACAGCGTCCACTCGATCCACCACCTGAAGTCTTTGATCATGTCGACAAGGTCAGGGCCTACATTGACCAGGTCGAAGATCAATCCCGTCATCCAGCATATCGAGCATCTTCCGATCTCGTCACTTTACCACAGTTCCGCCGCTCCAGCATCATCGATGACATGCCTCCCGCCCCATCCACTCGTGGTCATAAACGAACCGACACGTCCGCCTCCAAGACTACCAGACCTATTGGAGACTGGGGCTTGAATCCCGCCGAACTCTTTGCTGATGCCCTCTGGCTCGAACAAAATGACAACAAGACGCTCATCGAAAATAGACACGGGAACAAGATCTTCCCCACGTCCGATCGTCTGAGCTTGGAAAGCACCCACAGCGCCAGAAAAAGCAAAGAGTCTCTTCGCCCTTCCTTGGAACGAACCCGCACTTATGACTCTACCGCCGCCACCGCCGACGAGACCGCTGGAAAGAGAGGCCGGAAGAAGAGGAAGTTGCTTTCCTTGCGCAATGTCGACAGTGCTGCACGCAGACACATCTTCCGCCAACGAGCGAGGTCGACCAGTTCGTCTTCCACTTCTTCTGTTGACAAGCGAACTCGTCACTATGAACACGGCGACAGTCTCGACAATGACAATACTGGCCCGCTAGACCGCCACATGCGCACCCTTATCGAGACTGAGCAGAACGGCTCGGTCAATTCCCCACAGCTTATCTCGCCTGACAAGTGGGATCGATCAGCAGATCAATCAAAGGAGTCCGCTTTCATCGAGCACGAAGAAAACTTCACAAGCCCCTCCAAGTCCAATCATGTTCGCAATCCGTCTGTGAACACCGATGACCCGGTCAGCCCTGGAGAAGACCACTTCTCATTCGACGATTCAACTGCCCCAAACTCCCCCTACCACCCAACCAACATTCCCGTCTTTGGCATGAGCCTCTCTCCACCTTCCACTCGTCAGCCTTCCCCTGAGCGGAGACCACGTTTCTTTCACTCCACCACCAAGCAAGATCACCAAATACAAGAGACCGACTTTGCCAATAGTCAGACCAGCCTACCCAAACCCAAAAAGTCGAATACCCATGACTCTACTGGCAAACGAAGTTTCGAATCTGTTCGACCCAACATGCTCAAACGTCACAAGACCACTACCAGTATTTCTTCAGATCGCCCATCACAGTATGAGCGACGCGAGTCGAAAGAAACCAGTGTCTCTCGATTTTTCAAAGGTGGTCGCATTGGAGATCTCGTGCGTTCAGAGAGCTCCACTTTCGGCGATGTCATCTGGAAGAAGAAGCCGCCCAAAAACACCTCGTCCGTCTCGGATGCTTCTGATGACGAGGATCACTCTCCTGACGAACGCCACGGCCAACCACTGAAACAAAGACCTGGTATCCTGTCTCGTGAGAATAGCAAGCCAAAGTATCATACACCAGGCCTTCCCACCTTCAAATCGCAGAACGCACCCCCGGACCATGCAGAAAATGACCAAGACACCGATCCCCTCACACAGAGGAACGATCTCCGTCGTGAACAGTCCGATCCAGCCCGCCCTGGTGTCCCCCGCATTCAAGTCCCTGATGAGGACTCGAATGAGCGGCCAGAATTGACAAAAGCGAGCTCGGTGACTGTCGCTACTGCAACGAATGGACGAAATGGTAGCGACGCTTTGCTGCCCATCTCCTACCAGAATCGGTCGAGGGATAGCAGTGTGTACAATCTTGCCTATCCTGGCTCCATCCCACCTGGCGCGCCGAAAAGATATCCCGCTGGTCTTTCTGTTACGTCCAACACACATCGTCCAACGCTGCAGAGTAAACGCCAATGGAGCATCTCGGATGCAGGCATGTCCAGCAAGGAACGCGACACCACGCAGAAAGTCTCCCTGCAAGACCTTGCTCGCGTGCGCGCTCTTTTCCTCGCCAGCGGTGTCAAAGCTCATGAACTCATCAAACGCGCCCATTGCGTTGTCGATCCTCCATCCGAGTTTCTTCTCTCCGCCGCCAAATTGGCCGGTCAAGACGTCGAACCTGTGTCAGCTCGTGAGGAGTTCATCGTGGCGGCGAAACTGTTGTCATCCACAATCAACACAAGCTCGGAGAAGCTGCGTGCCGAATTTGACAGTTCCCGCTCCTTGCGTGTTCCTGCTCTTCACGCTCGCTTCGAGGAACTCAAGCATCAAATTGACGAGAGGATGATGCCGCAGATTCAGTCCACAGCCGATGAAGCAGATGCGTTTACTGTGCAGCTGACTACACATCAGACACTTGCCGTCAAGCAGGTCAATGATGCAGTGGATAACATCCTGCGAAGTCGAAGGAGACGGCTCAGGGTCTTGAGAAAAGCTGGTTTCGCTGTGTTGGAGTGGTTTGTCTTGAGTCTTCTTTGGGTTGTTTGGTTCATCGTTGTGATTATCAGACTCTTCAGGGCTGTGGTCAAAGGCACGGTACACGGAATTCGATGGTGTCTTTGGTTGTGAGGGGTGGTTTTCGTGGTTTCGGTCGTGCGCTGACCATGTGAGAGACTGATGGGGCCCTTTTTCTCGACACATGCATTCTCTTGTGTCTCCTTTTATTTCTTTTACTCTTCTTGGATATCCATCATTCCGACGACAGCAGATACGTGGCAGAACACAGAATCTCACAAATTATCTTTCTTTCTCTCAATGATAGCATAATTTGTTCTTCTGTCATCATGGGGACTGAATCATTTCTAAGCTAACACCTTGTGCTATAGGAATCTTCTATTTTTCAGACGACTGCTTTCCGTCTTTCGTGACATCGCGATTATCCTTGACTTGGTCAAGTATATATCTCTGCTATGCCCTGACCCGCTCGAACTAGATCCATCTCCCCACCTTCCTCATGTTTTCCTCAAAGTCCACACACACTCCCTGAACCAACCCCTCAACGCCAATCCTGAATCCAACTCGAAACGCATCGACGACTTCACCGGTTGCCTCGTCTGACAATTCCGCAATCCAATATTCGCCTGAGATATGAGTCATGGTGATTGCACTCTCGCTGAGCCCGAACCCCACTCTACTGGTCAAAGTATCCATTGACGACACCACAATGTCAAGAGGTCCGTACGAAGGATGGTGATACTCACCCTCGTATGCCTTCAAGGACAACGCCGTCGGTGACGATGGGGTCGGGATATGTGGGTACAAGCGCTGCTTCGCACCAAGGAGATACTGCCTCTTTTCTTCTTGCTCTTCCCTGAACCTGTACTACTCATCAGTTTTCTTACTTTACCCACCAAAATCACACACTCATGATCGATAGTGTTGTGGGGGGGGAGGGGAATCAATCACTCACTCCGCCAACCAATTCCTCCTTTCTCCCTTGGGCACTCCCAGCAGATCATCAACAAGGGTATACGCAGTCTCAAGCGACGCATACGTCTGCACACTCTCGCTATTCCCCATAATCACCACACCGAAGTCCCAGTCCGGGAGAAACAACACCAGCGCGCCAAAACCGGGAAGCCCGCCATTGTGCCAGATTATCCGTTGGCCCCTATACGTGGAGATGATCCATCCAGCAGCGTAGAGGCTGTTGGCCGGAACATAGCCCGGCGCCGTCTCATCGCCCATGATTGAGCGCGGTTGGAGCACCGCGGCGTGGCCTTGAGCCGAAAGAGGGGGTGCACGCCGGAGGAACATACGCACCCATTTTGCGTAATCCGCCACTGTGGACACGATTGCGCCCGCGCCGCCTACGGTGTCTATTGGTGTAGTCGAGGCGGGGATATAGTCTTTGGTCACATCATTCCAATGATATCCGGTTGCCAGTCTGCTCCCGCCAGTCTCGCTAGCACTTGCCCGGGAGAGAAACGTCGAATGCATCCCCAATGGCGTCCACAGTTTCTCCTGTAGATATTGAGCCAGGCTTTGTCTGGAAAGCGTCTCGATGATCACGCCTAGTGTGGTAATCATGAGATTGCAGTATTGGAATGTGGTTCGCGGTTCGGCAGTCAGGGGTAGATGTCGTAGCCCCCTGATCATCTGTGTGGTGGACATGTTGGAGTGGTAGACGTAGTCGTGTCTGGGGAGCCCAGAACGGTGGGAGACGGCGTCGTCGATGGTCAAGTGGTGACTCGCCCATTCGTCTTCTACAGCGAAGTCATCACCGAGGATGCTGCGGACAGTGGAACTCCAGCTCAGAGCGTTCGTGTCGACTAGGAGTGATAGAGCGGCTGAGGTGAAGGCTTTGGTTGTGCTGCCTGCTTGCCAGAGCGTATCTGGGTCTGCTTCGACTCCGCGGGCAAGGTCGGAGAAGCCGTAGCCCTGGGAAATTGGCACAAGATTTAGATAAGTCTTTCAACACAACCATTGCGTTCCTTGATGGGAGGGTCTCACTTTTGCGCGGATGATTGAGTCATTGATTGTGGCAATGGACAGACCCGGGATATGATATATTTCTCGTACACTCTCGACAAGTTTGTCAAAGGTATTGTTGAAGGACGACTTGACGCATTCCGGAGGTGTTTGGTAGTCATCTTGTTCTACTAGTAGGCTCTGGGAGGCGAGAACAAGTGATGCGGGCACAAGCTGCAGCACTACTAGTATAGAGACACGCATGACCGAGTTCGGTCGAAATTTCTTGGGTTTGAGTACAATGCATAGGTCTATGAATCCTTGTCACGGAAAGGTTAATTGAGATGCGCGAGGAAAGGGTTGTAGAGGTTGTTACGATGACGAGGCGCTAAGATAAGGTGTGTTATCTACCTTATCTACCTTTGGGATATCATTCCACTTTCGGAGCTATCGGCTGATACGAAAACGGAGGAGAAGATATTGATAAGGTAGGGAAGAAAGCATGAAAATATGGTATCCCGCAATGAGAACAGCCTTTATGCTCTCATGTCTTTGTTTTGCTTCTATCAATGGGGCTAGCACTAAACGCATACGAGGGTAAGTATCGGCATCCTTGTTTTGGACACCTAGTGTTCAGCTTTCATTGTCGTCGGCATCATACAATTTGACTGATGGCTAAGGGGCAGGGGGAATCTAGCGATAGCGTTGCTGTTATGACCCATGTCTGGCGTGAGCATTGACTCGCAGCAACGATAGATGAGGCTGCTGATGATCGTGGATACACTCCAAATGGAGGTCACGGTGGGGTTTGAAGGATTCGTTGGAGGGACGTATGTTGATGTTGCAGGGAGTATTACAGGGTCGGGAAGGTGGACTTAGCTTAAGAAGAAATGATTCAGGTATTCTGCTATTCTGCTATGGATGTGAGTTGCGCTTCCGCCTGTTCCTAGCAATCATCTGACCTTGAGGCTCTTCCATGATTGCGGTCCATAAACATGGAAGCAAAGAATGACTCAGAGCTGGACATGCTTTAAAGGACCATATAAGCTCCTGCGGGCCTCATAATCTTCGTGGAGGTCACTTCCTGCCATGACTGTCTGCATTTTCACGCACTTCTGCAGTGGTCCTTCTCTCAACATCTGTAACTCCTTCAGATACTCTTCGATGTACCCTTTAAGCTTGACCTGCATACGCATACGCTTCTCCTTCTCCTTCTGGGCTTCTTCTTCCTCCTTCTGCCGTTCGGGATCGGTCACCAAGATACAGTCGCTGTCGCTAGCTCTATCCCTCCTGATGACACTCGACGCAAACGATGATAGAATCCCGTCCAGTTTCCGGCAGAAAAGCTCAAACTCCTCGTCCAGCTCCGCTGCGAAGTCTTGCATCGCAGCCTCGCTCTTTTCCGCGATCATATGATTGAACGCGGCCCAGAATGTGGTAACTCCATTTTCCACATCATTCATTCTACGTTCGCCGACATTTCTGGCTGTCTTGTGTCGCACATTCCCTGCCATTGCATAATAGCTCTCCATATGTTGGTACACGAAGCTCCCCTCACCAGAAATGAACCTGGTGAAAGTCCTGATATTCATGAAGCGATGAGCGAGATGATCAAGTCTCCGACCCATTTTCGTACTGACCATCCGAGTTTCTTCTTTCAACGTCTCTTTGAAGACAGCCATGTCTATGCCCATCATCCCAGCATAATGGATGTTCATGATGGGGCTCGTCGCAGACCTCACTGCATTGGCGACAAGACGGGGCAGTGATTCCAGTGAAATTCCTCTGGTCGAGCAAATAACAGGTTCTTTACCAAGCTTGACAAAGAGGTTTAGCGGTCTCTCGACATCCTGACCCATCACCAACATCATTTCTTCGTTCCAATCCATTTCGCGAATCTTGGGTTTTTGGGTTTTTGGAGGCCGACCATTATTGGATATGTACTTACTGCGAGCCCAAGGGTTGATCTTCATTCGACGTAAGCGTAGAGCTAGGCCTTTGTCGCGATACTCAGGTTTCCTTGTCAAATAGTGGCTGTACAAGCTGCTGCTGAACCTCTGCGCATAGTCTTGACACGTGTTCTCCGCAGGAGTCTTGTACGATACGTTTCATGGATCCCAAGTATGCTTCGAGCTCCTCTTGCTGTTGTCTTGCGTCGTCAGCTTCATCGGTCTGGTGATTCACAAATCGTCTCAAAGTCTGGGACAGGTCGAATAAGGCCTTGTCCTCAACGTCAGCGAGGACGCGTCCTTCGCTCAAGGAGAGCAGCCAATTTCTCAGTGAGTGGACTCCAGTACTTTCGAGGCCGATTCGGGGCGTGTGTTGTCGAGTCGGTAGCTTGTTGAATTTGTATTGATTGTTGTCAACGAAGAATATTCGTGGGCTTCTACGAGATTTGGAGCCGTCTTGATAGCTCATGACCTGATCCAGCTTGGATGTGAGGTCAACATGTAATTTGCGACACCGGCGTTCATGACTCTGCTCTTCCAGCTTTTTCAATATCCTGTCGGCTTCTTCTTCGAGGGCCTCCTTCTCCAAGGTACCTTGAAATGAAGGGATCATTGTCTCAAGCTTTTCCCATCGTGTGAAAGCTCGTGGGTCGATCACAGCGAGCTTTTCACGATCTGTTTCATGGAAGGTATGTGTCACCACGATTGAGACCCTCTCAGGTGGAAACTGCTGAAGATGGGCACAAAGCTCCCTCTCGAGGGCCCCTTCATCAATAATTCTCTTTGCCTCGAAAACAAGCATCAGGTAGTCCCCTCTGGCTATGCATGAGCGTGCGGTTTCAACAATGTCGGGATTGTCATCAGTGAGGCCTGGGATGTCGCAGAGTGTCAAATTTTCCAGAACCTTGTTTTGGAGGAAGATTTTGTCGCTCGTTTGTAACTTCTCGCACGCGCATGGAAACTTTGCGCGGATGTCGTGCAACCCTTTCGAGGACGTCGCTTCCACCATCTCTGGTAACAGCGAGGCCCGGACCTTGAGAGCATCCTCGATGAGATGATGTAAAATTCCATCGTTGTTTTGAGCATGTGTTGTGCGGAAAAACCTTTCAGCACCGCTTTTATTTTGTGAATCAGAGCGACATCCCGAAAATAGCCCCATGAAGTAGTCAAGGGCGGTATGGTACCTGCTACATGCATCATGTTCATCAGATTCTGGTTCATCTTGGACACTGGGAACATCTTGGGCCTCGCCATGAAAGCGATAGATCCACTGCAGGTTTCGCTTGATCTTTGCCGTGATGGTCTCCGGGGTTGCGAAATCAAATGACCATCCATATGATTTGGTCTGTGTTCCCTGACAATAGGTCGTCTCGGACATCTTCCATGTCCCACGACCATGCTCGGATTCTCGAAGCAAATTAGGTTCATCCAGTAATGAGGTTTGGGTCGCCGATTTGCCCTTGCCCATCGGACCGGCAAAGATAGCTCGCGGACAGTCGTACTTGCGGAACCAATCCTCATTGATACAGGCGTATTTTTCGATCGATTTCAAAGATTCGATGCAATCTCTGAGGGTCCGATCTTCTGGTGCACCGAGTCTTTCCTGGACTCGCTCAAAGTCTATGATTGCTGACGCGAGTATCTCGCGGATGCACTTCACCAGGGTCTTGAACTCGGGCGATTCGCAGACCGTCTGAGCGGGCATATGGGAATCGCTGTGCAGCAACATAGTCAGAAGTATTCCGTGACATCGACGGCAGAGCTAGAATTATGATACTGACTGTGGAGCTGTCCTCCGTCCTTTCTTGTTCGGTCCGACGTGACTCGGCCCTTGTGTTCGGTCTCTCGCGAATGTTGTTCTCGCCTTGTGCCTCAAGTTCTTCGAACGTAGTTGCAGACAAGGTCGTGCTCATCATATCCACTTCATCCTCTCCTTGCGGGCGTGGGGACATGGACGTTTCCGAGCAGAAACTGGAAGACATGGCGGACGACGCAGTAGTGGATAACGGGATGCAGAAGTGCAGACGAATGGAATAAAGGCTCGGAAAAGGCTTGTGGGCAGCGCGCACACGTACAAGGCGATCAGGAATTGTGGGTTGTTGTAGATGCACAAGTAGAACTGAGAGCTTGTGGTCACTGTAGCGAAGTGCGGCGTTGCGAGATGTTATTGCTGAGGAAGGAGCGATGGTGGAAGACGACTGCAATCAAAGCAAGCTTCACAGTCCAGCTCTTCACGTCTTCACGGTATCAAGCTTGCAAGACCAACAAATACAATTTCAGTAGCGCGCTGCGACAAGTGCGTCAGTGTGTCCTTGTTGCCCGTCATAAATTATGACTGGTGGAAGCAATCAGATGTACTACTGCCTTGACCCTGTGTAAGGCCCTGTGAGACGTGTGAGTTGTGTCCTTTCATGTGAGCCATGGGCAAGAGACAGACTAGATTGATGCTCTGTGCATTCGAACATACGACGTGGCGCATTGGCGATGTTAGAAAAGATGCAGTGCAGTGCAATACAGATGTGCTGGCATCTTAGCATGCTCGAGTGGAACATATGTCAGTCGCAGAGAGTCAATGCTTTCCTATGGACATCAAGCGTAGAGAAACTGCGATAGAGCCCAAACAATTGTCTGTCGTGGTAAAGGAAAGCCTTCTGCGTCCCTGCTCCGGAAAAGTGGTGGAACGAGAAGTCACAAAAATAGGAAGAGCCGTCCCGGGAAGGAGGGGTAGAATATCGTACAGGGTTTTGATTCTTCTTTTCGCGCTAAAAGACATAGGAAGAGGATCTAGAAAAAATGTACAGTGCGATTCAGCTTTTATGCCCCTAGTCAGCGAGCAAGCTTTGCAGTCTTGCTTCGGTGCCAATAACCTGTAGTTCGTCGTTAGTGTCTGTATTCTATCAGGATTTGAGTAGTGCAGACTCACATCAAGTGCTTGCCTGGTCTCCAAGACCCGTCTGCATTCAGCAACCCAGTCTCTGCTCAGGACACCGGCCCATCCGGCAAGACTGTTCATCTCTCGTGCGGCAGCATCCAAGTCACCCTCCTCGAGAGAGACTTGAGATCTTGTGAGGACAGCCTCCACGTCGTCACCCTCGGGAACACCTTGGCCTTGCTTCTGGAACATGAATCTGCTGAGGACGGCACTGGCGGCATGGCTGGCGACACCGGCGTCTTCGGGAAGGAGAGAAGCCTTGCGGACCTCGGAGGCGACACGTCTGAAGCGGTCGATCAAGTGTGCATTGGTGGGGATACCGCGCTGATAGGCAGTGGGAGGAATCGAGGCAATGGCAGCACTGACGACGTCGTTGCCACTGCTAATCTCCTTGAGGGCGGCGAGCTCGTTGATGAAGGGTGTGGGGTGGTCGTACTTGTTGACAGCGTTGCGGACGGCATCAAGGGCGATGTGCAAGTGCTGGGTGGCGAGGTTCGCATCGACAACCTTGTTCCAGTCGCCAGTCAGCTTCTCAAGCTCGGCAACACTGGTGGAAAGCTGGTCAAGCTTGGACAGACGACCGGCACGCTCCTGCTCGACACGGTCACGGACAGAGTCGGAGAACTTGCGCTGCAATTCAATCTCCTGCTCGACAAGAGCGTTGCGGACGCGCTGCTCGGCGACCTTGCGGACAATGTCGAGCTCGGCGGCAAGCTTGTTCTGGTAGCCCTGCGACAACTTCTCACGCGCAGACTCGTACTCGTCACGCCAGTGTGTCTCCTGTTCTTGCATCTCAGATTGAAGGCGGCGGACCAGCTCCTTTGCGGCGGTGTCGAATTCGGAGTGGGCATTGGCGATCTTGTCTTGGGCGTCCTTTTCCACCTGGGCCTTGAGGGTGCTGATGTCAGAGATGATCTTGGCGACCTGAGACTTGGCCTGGGCAATGGTCGACTCGTACTTTGAGCTGGCGGGATCGTTGTTGACGACGGTGATGATGTCGTTGAGCATCTTGACCACATCCTGGACGACGGGCTCGGAAGCGTTGGGCAGGCTGAGGTTGTCGAGGAGGGGAGATGAAGAGGAAGGTGCGGGCGCGGGAGTGGATGCAGCGGGCTTGGACTCGACGACCTTTGGCTCAGCCTTCTTGGATGCTGGAGGGTTGCCGTCGGCGGCGTTCTGGGCCTCCTTCTTGGCTTCTTGGACAGCGCCCGTCTTCTCCTTGGTTGAGGCCTGCGAGGGTGTCTGTTGTGCGAGCTCAGGGTTGTTGTCCGCGAGCGCGCTCACGTGTCTGCCCTTTTCGCCCAGGTCTGACTCAGCTGCCGGTCTAGACGAAACACCCGATGTCTTTCCGATGGTGACCTTGTTCTCGCCGCGGATCTGGGGGTACTTGTTGGCCTGAAAGCGGGTGGGGAAGCGCTTGCGGAACTCGCGCTCCTCGAAGTATGCCACGGATTCCTCTCCAAACGGCACGTACTCGGTGAAGAAGTCGTGGAAGTTGTCCGAGACGAGTGAGTAGTAGACTCCGCCACCATAGCCGAGGGCGGACAGGATCAGGAGGGTAGAGAGGAAGCGGCGGAAGCGACGGGGCTTGCGCTTGGGGGCGCCTTGACCAGGAGCGACGGCGGCGGTGCCTGTGCCGAGCGGGGGCAGGTTGCCCATGTTTGTGCTGGGGGGAGGAGGTGAGGCAGCAGAGGAAGGAGCGACGGCGCCGACCTGGATAGGCGTGGGGGGTGTCTTTGGTATGGGTTGAGCCTGCACGGGAGGGGCGGCGCTGGCTAGCCCAGACGTCTGAGGTGTAGGAGGCACATTGTCTGTCTCGGTGGTGAGGGAGCCAGGGAGGACCGTGTCATCGGCGTGTCTCTTATCGGCAAAGGTGCGCTGGGGGGAGGGAGGTCAGTCAGTCTGATGCCGTCTTGTGCTCGTGCGCGCGTGGGTGTAGTAGTAGGATGGTGTCCAGGAAACATACCGAACGATTGACCAGCCATTGAGACTGGACGGCAGGCGAGTAGACAGCCCGACTCCGGATCAACCGAGTGCGAAGCATGGCGATCACAAGAAAGGGACAACAAGAACAAAAGATGCGCAGGTGATTGCTGCTGCTGCTACTGCTACTGCTATACCACCCAGCTGCCGCGCTCGTCGGATGTTGAAAGATGCTGAAGCTTGATCCGGTAGATCCTCGGTACATTGCGGCAGGTCGGATCATATCGGCGCGACGTCAACAAGTTCCGTTCCCGCTCTAAGGTACATGTACCTCTCGTTCCGCAAGAGGAACGAGCGGACGTGCCCCAAGCATAAGATACCTTGACACAAAGCAGTTCAAGTCGGCCAACGGCCATGGAAAGTCCGTGACATGTCGCCAAATGTGCTCTAGCACAGCCAACTAGCTTCCATCCTTCGAGCCACGGACTCCATCGACTCCATCGACTCACAACCTCTTGTTACACAATCTGACGGATAACCTGAAATAGTATAAGTATATCAATGCCGAATCCTCCTCCGCTATTCCTCTCTTCCTGACTCCTTGACTACAAATACCTTGCCCATTCCACGCATGACCTTACCCGTATTTGATAGCCTTCAACAATCTTCATCTCCTAGCATTCGACATTTAGCATCCAGCATCCAGCATTTCCCAGCATTCAATAAAGTAGTCCCTGTCCTCCATGACCCCTCTCAAGATTGCCATTGTCGGCGCTGGCCCAGCAGGATGTACCCTTGCCCGTATCCTTCTTCAATCCTCTTTACCATTCGACGTCACGGTCTTCGAAGGTGAAGCAAGCGCAAATGCCCGCTCTCAAGGCGGTACCTTGGATCTCCACTCCGACACAGGTTTGGCAGCCTTGAAGAAGGCCGGCCTCTACGATGAATTCCTACATCACGCGCGCTTCGATGGCGAGGCTATCAAAATCACTGACAAGAATCTTCGCTGTTACATCTCTGGCTCGGGCGGCAACGAAGGAGATCGTCATGGCAGGCCCGAGATCGATCGTGCACGCCTTCGCCAAATCCTCGTTGACTCGCTCCCAGAAGGCATGATAGCATGGAACCATCGTCTGCGCAAAGTCGACCAAGACATGACTCTACACTTTGATCACACTTCAGTCTCCGACTTCGATCTCCTAGTGGGCGCCGACGGTGCTTGGTCAAAAGTCCGCCCTCTTGTAAGCTCCGAGGTACCCTTTTACTCTGGCGTAGGCGGTATCAGATCAGGCATCAGGAATGCCGCCGAAACACAACCAGACATCTACAAGCTTGTCAACAGAGGCAGCCTCTTTGCCTTTTCAGACAACAAATCCCTCACCTTGCAACAACTCGGGGACGGCACCATCACAGTGACGACCTGGGGAAGGTTGCCCGAGTCTTGGAGCAAAGACCTCCCTTTTGACGCTGAATCTGATGGTCCAGCCCTCATGAGCCATGCCCAAGAAGATTTCAAGTCGTTTGACCCACGAATGACAAAGGCGCTCAAGGTGGCCGATATTGAGCCCATACCCATGAACCTTTACATGCTTCCCGTTGGTCACTCTTGGACCCACCGTCCGGGCGTCACTCTCATAGGCGATGCTCAACAGCTCATGACACCGTTCGCGGGAGAGGGAGTCAACGTCGCCATAGTCCATGCCATGGAGCTCGCTGATGCCATTATTCGCGCAGCCAAAACTCTTTCCACCTCGTCTGACAAGGCTGCAGAAGAGACCAAGGAAGTGGTCCTCTCCAGAGAAATCAAAGCCTTCGAAGAGAGCATGTTCAAGCGTGCCAAAGAATTTCAGCAAGTTACCTTCAATTCCATGCGTATGATGTTTTTTGAGCCAGGTGGTCCAGATGCTGTTATAGAAGAGTACGTCTTCAACATGGTGGGTCACACACTGCATTGGACAATTGCACCCCTCTTATGGGTGCCAATATGCACATATTTCTGGCTGTGGAGGAAGCTTGGTTGGGGCAAGATAGAATTGGAATGACGGACGAGTGGTACTAGCCATTATTCAGAGGTTCACCGTGGCCATGGTGTTAGTGGAAAGGACTAGACAAGTATTAGCGAGTCGGCGGCGTGTAATGGATGTCCTATATCAAGAAGAGCCTAGCTACAGAATAGATCCAAGAAAGGGAAAGGCTCCCTCGCGCTGAAAATTGTACAATTAATAAATATAATCACAGAGCACTTTATACACTTGACCTGCATGAGCTCCGCTTGCTTATGGCTGTATTTGCGTGGTCCGAGCTTCAGGCATCTCACGATTGGAAGGCTGCGTTGATCAGTCTCAAAGCTTTCACGCAGACACCATGCCCTCCAACAAATCTTGTCCCACTGCTCGCTCATGCATAATCTCAGTGCCATATGAAGAGCGACAGCTGTAAAAGGTCGTTCTTGCGAGTCAAGATGAGCTAGGCCTGTTCCTGACGAGTGATGACTGCTTAGCCTCAGCTATGCGGGTCATGACGCCCGAATGACATGTCGACGAATGAATGGTGAATCTGGTCAACATGCAATTTTGAATGCCACCAAGCAGTATGTAAGTTTGCATCTCGAGCTAGGAAAGACTCCTTTTTCGCGTATACAACCCACAACATTGTCGCCGCAGTACCGCCAATTGTCGAAATCTGAGCTATTACAGCATGATGACACCCATTGCCGTGACATCACGACTCCTCCTGCGTGCATGTAGTACAAATGGCTCCATCAGGCCAATTACCATGTCTGTTTCCCGTCTCACTTCTCTCTCACATCAACTTGCACAAGTTCACCAACCACCACTACGAACCTTTTCAACCATCAATCACAACAGATCGCCCTCCTCCACTATGTCGTCTCAAACCAACAACTCCGACTTCAAGCTGGAGAGCCTGTTCGGCGTCAAGGACAGAGTTGTCGTCATCTCTGGCGGTGGCTCAGGCATCGGCCTCATGGCCACTCAAGCCTTTGCCGTCAATGGAGCAAAAGTCTACATCATCGGCCGCACAAAAGAGAAGCTGGATAAGGTCGCATCGACGTACGGCAAGGACATCCCAGGCCAGATCATCCCTCTTCAGGGTGATATCGCCGACAAAGCCGACATTGCACGCATGGTCAAAGAGATTGAGAGCAAAGAATCTCATGTCAGCATTCTCATCAACAACGCCGGTGTTAATAGCAACACCCTTCAGACAGAAGCCAAGTCGGCCGAGGAGATGAAGGCCAACCTCTTCGACAACTCCGACTCGCATATCGACGACTGGCTCAATGTCTACAAGACCAACGTCCCGCAATGCTTCTTCATGACCATGGCCTTTCTGCCTCTGCTCGCAAAAGCCACAGCAAACGAACCCAAGTTCTCCGGCTGTGTAATCAACATTTCGTCCATCTCCGGCTTTGTCAAGACAGCTCAACACCATTTCGCCTACAATGCCTCCAAGGCCGCCGTCATCCACTTGACCAAGATGCTAGGCTGGGAAATCGCAAACAATGGCATTAAGGTTAGAGTCAACAGTATCGCGCCTGGTGTCTTCCCTTCGGAGATGACCGCTGGCGAGAGCGACGATCAGCAAAAGAGCTTTGTCGAGGCAGAAAAGTATCAGGGCAAGGTTCCGGCTGGTCGACCGGGCAATGACAGGGACATGGCGGGTGGTATGCTCTTTGTTGCTACCAACCAATACCTCAACGGCGAAACTGTCGTTATCGATGGTGGGTACGTTTTGCAGGCCGGAAGCAGGTAGACTGCTGTCGGTGAGTACCTTATTGAGGTCGTGGAGGGAGAGAGCATGGATTTCGTGACGAAAAAGTATGATGAGGATCAGTATCAGTATCAGCCTCATGACAGACTTAGGAAGTACATGACTTAATGAACCACGCTTATTATCATACTATTGCTGCCAAACTAGAAAATACCCTCGGGTAAATGATCAACCTGATCAAAGTTATAAGCATTCCCATACCCTCTCTTTAGATATCTGTCCAAGACTTCTTGCTCGGGGATAAACTCAGCCTGGACCTGCAAATCGCCGCCGTCGCGCTCGATGACTGGTTGAAGATCCGAGGATATCTCCACTTGCATAGCATTCCTGTATATCCATTCGTTAGCTATCAGTTTTCCTCTTCTGCAAAAGTTCGCCGTTCTTCTCCACTCTCGTATACTTCGCTCTCGTATACTCCGTCTGTCATTGTAAAGGGGGGAGACGAAATGCAGAAAAGAAAGAACATACCTAAACCAAGGCGCAAAATGAATCATCGCAAGCATAACCCTAGCTTCACCTTCCAGATTCGGTTTCCCAGCATGCCACAGTCTCAGATCCCTGACAATCACACTTCCCTTGTCCACCACCGCCTGAACGGGCGGTCTGACTTTCCTCCTTTCCTCTAGCAGTTCGGGTTTGATCCGCCCACTGGCTCTACTGCCATGTTCACCTTCTTGATCTGCTAGCGAGGAGGAAGTGTGTGTGCCTAGCCAGACTTCAGTCGAGCCATTGGACGGTGTCATGGTCACGAGGGGCACGTTGACGACGAGCGCGAAAGGGCAGTCTGGGTGGGCGAAATCAGCGTCGCTGTGGACGGGTTGGGAAAGAGGTGGAGATGTGGGGGTGGGAGGTAGAGCTGTGTTTGCGGAGATGAAGGAGAGGCGGGGTTTAGGGCCTAGGAGGGAGGTCGTGAGGTGGGTTGCTAGTGGATTGAGGAGGATGGTGGTGTCCCAGTGGGGAAAAGTCAGGGGCGGATCTTGTTGGATGTTTCTGGGAGGAGATTGTGCGTGTCAGTTCTTTTCGCGGGAGCGTCGTGGGATGGAGAGGGAGACAGAAGGGCAGGAGGAAGAAGAAGAGGGAGGAGGAGGCGAGTCCTACCCTTTGTTGTAGTTGAAAGGGCTGTCATCGCCTGCTGACTGGAGGATCACTGCATCCTTGACCATTTTCTCGTTTAGCCGGTCAAGTTTGGAGTGCTCAACCACGTCCTTGAGCACGACCAGACCATCTCGATGTAATGCCCGGGTTGCGAGTTCAAGATTATGCAAACTCAAACGCTGTGAGGCTACTTCTTCTGGAGATATAGAGATTGAGATTGGAGTTGATGATAGTGGTTTGGGAGAAGGGATTGCATAGCTTCTTTTGGCAATGCGAGAGACTCGGAAGATGCTTTCGAGCTTTGTCGCTCTTGCAAGCATGGTTTGAGATTTTTGTGGTCTGTTTTCAAGTCAATTGGATGGTAGGAAGAAGTCATACTATATTATGAGGCGACTGTCGAAGCCTTATATAGCCTTGAGCAGGGCATGTTCTTGGTCACGGAGAAGACTGGCAATACGTCTCGGCAAACTAACGATTTGTAGCTAGTGATTCTCCATGATCACAGTAATTCTGTTGCTCCTCTGTGTTTTCCGAGCGAGAGTGATCTATTCACATGGTTCAATGATGACCAGGCGCCCTTAGTTATACCATTTCAGGCTACTTTGCCGAGCTTGCATACGCCGCAGGGACGAACGTGGTTAGATTGCCGAGGACAACCTTATTCTCGCGAACATTGACTTTACGTACATGTATGCGGGGTGAAAGTAGCTTTTCTCACTATCATTTTCATGACCATTGGACGTTAAGGTTGCAGCGCTTCGAATAGCAAGTCACATCGCATTCACCTTCAGTATCTCCCATGGTCCGGGTGATCGGTTCAAGCATGCAGGGTGCTATTCACTTCACATTACCCAATTCAATCCACTTGTACAATGCCGAGAAACGCTCCTAGCAATTGTAAGCTTTTCCATCCCTAAAGACATACGTTTCCATGTCAGCTCATGTAGCTTGACAGCCTGGTAGCTATACATGATTGTGGGTATTGAGGAAGCTGCTCATTATCTGTCACAGCGCCACATGTCGCAAAAGAAAGATCAAATGTGAGTTAGAGCTCGTATTTGCCACTCTCCTATTGGACTAAACAGACCGTCTTGACCAGGTGATGGACGGCGACCGCTCTGTCGCAACTGCGAGAAAGCTCACAGGACTTGCCATGGCTATCGTGAAGGACTCTGTTTCATAATTCATACACCAGATCCCACGTCGTTCTTGAACATTGGTGACTCTGATTCACCAGAGCTACTGTCAAGTACTCGAGAGCCCAGTGTCCTTCATGGACCTGTCACGGCAGCAGTCAAGGACGATAACCATGAAGCGCGGACTTTGGTCACTCAGACGCCAGGAGAAGCCCTGATGAACCCCAAAATTGCATTTCTCTTCCGCCACTATATTGACATCTTGGCTCCATGGTATGATCTATGCGAAGGTGATCGCCCGTTCGGAGAGACTGTCCCACGACGAGCACTCGACAACTCCGTCCTCTTCAAAGCCATCATCGCATTTGCTGCCTGCCATGAAAGTAGAACATCCGGGACCATGCAAGAGCTGGAACTAGCCTTTCACGCGGCTTGTGTGCACGACATGTTGGAAGTCATGGATGACTTTGACCCAGGCCTTCGTGGCGACTATCTTGCAGCTACATGTTTGCTTCGGTCGTATGAGATCCTCACAGGTTGTAGCTATTCCAAATTTACTCCTTCTTGACGTACTGCTAAATACAGGCAGGCGACTCAAGAAGAGAACAACGGCATCTTTTGGGTGCATATCTATTCTCAGCCACAGAAGAAATTGACATGAACAACAGCGGTCTCGTCCAAGCCGGAGCCTGGAACTATCTGCGAGAAGAAATCACTGTGGCATTAGAGTGCCGTCGGCCCACTCGCATCAGTATACACCTTGACTTTGATCCTGATCTTGACTATTCTGACAGCAACCTTGCGAATGTCGTTAGCTATATGCTGGCCAAGATTATTAATCACTGTTTTGGTGTCTCCGTGCGTGATGGTGACAGTACCCCGGTGCAGGATGCCTGGCAATCCCTTTCTCATGACCTCAAGGTCTGGCGAAAGACTTTGCCTGCAAGCTTCATACCATACTCGACGGCACCCAAGCCGGGAAGTCCTTTTCCATCAATATGGTCTCTACAACCATGTCACGGTATGTCTTGGCAGTAATGCTGGGTGAATCGCTCAGACTGATGCCTTCTAGTTGCCGCCTTACAATATCACTACATTGCCGAGATTCTATTGATGACATGTGCTCCACAGCCATGCTTGCGAGAATCGAACGTGGCAGCGAAGGTTCTTGAAAACACCCTCCAAGTATGTGGGCTGGCCTATACGAATGAGAACACGGCGGCAAGGGTGAACGCCTTCGGTCCCCTCGCGTATTGTGAGTGCCATCTCTCTGCGGAAATTTCGCCTGTCATCTGCATTGCATGTGAGATGAACCGTATGCTGACGACATAGCACAGGCGGCAGGTATCTAATTACGACCACTCACAGACAAGGACTGAAGACGATGCTGCTGACCTTCAGCGAATCTACTGCTTGGCCAGTCCACTGCATCATTGAAGACCTAGAGTCATTCTGGGGCCTCTCCATATCGCAGGCCTGAGAATCATACTTGATAGCTGCTACATATACGATGGATGGAGATGGCAAGTTTGGCCGGACCCAGGACGATATGGTGTGGGCATGATCGACGAAGTACTCGCGTTGATCGGATACCATAAACACAATCGCCTATGAGTCTCCGCTATGAGTCTAATGACATATTCACCTTAGCTAATCTCCAAGAACAGTTGTGGCATAACACCCTCACGATTGACTGAGTCGCTTGCGTAATGGAACAACCAATCATTGTGGACTTCTATTTAATTAGTGCCAACGGCACGACTCAGCAAGTTGCATCATTGTCAGAACACTTGTTGTGCAGAATCGAGTGATGCATCGTTCGTTGGCGATTATTGCTTTATCATCATTTCAATCATTTGCTTTCGAACGTTGATGAGTCGCGAAAGAGAAACGTGGAAAGAGCCAAGCTGGTGAACAACAAAACAGCAAAACAACAAAAGCAAGACCTAGCCGGCACCCCGCTCTGGGCTAGCCTCTGATGCAGTCAAAGTATCCATAGCATTCAACCATCTCCACTGGATCCTACTACCAGACAAGGCGTGGGAACCATCGAAAGTGGTGAAGGACACTATGCCTATTCCCAATATCATCTGCCACCATCTTGCCCAGGGTCGCCCTCAAGCCAGACGGACTTTGGATCTGGAAGCCGAGTTGCCCCACTTTTGACGTCAGGTTGATGCGACGAGAAGATCAACTCTCGAAGACGCAATTGACGCACCGCTGTGATAAATTCATCTTGATATTATTGCAGAGCGTTACCATCACAAGAATCTCTATTCGAACACTCTCTAGCTATCATGGCCATCATTTCCGCGGAAGATGTCGACCAGATCAAGGCAAAGATGGACTCCTATACAACCAAGCCGGAAGGGATCCCTGGTCTTGTCTGCACCATCGTAGATAGAAAGGGCGAACAAATATTTCATCATGTATCTGGAAGGAAAGGATTTGGTTCAGCAGAGCATATGACCTCCGACACACTTTTCTGGTTTGCATCTTGCACAAAGCTCATCACATCCATTGCCGCAATGCAGCTGGTTGAGCAAGGTAGACTAGCACTAGATGACGAGTATCAGCTTGAGGAGATCCTACCAGAGATGAAAATGAAGAAGGTGTTGGACGAGTCGTCAACAGGAGAACTTCGGCTTGTCGAGAAGAAACGAAAGATCACATTGCGGATGCTGCTTTCACATACTGGTATGACATACCTCTTCCCTATCTGCTGTTCAAGCCAGCATGTATACTGAAATAGGAAACAGCGGGCTTCGGATACAGCTTCTCAAGTGCCAAGCTAAAGAAATGGTCTGAGCCAATTGGCATATCCGAAGTCAGCAGCGAGGAGTACGACATATTCGAGCAACCATTAGTCAACCAGCCAGGCGAAACATGGGAGTATGGAGTGAACATCGACTGGGTTGGCCGTATGGTAGAAAGAGTCACTGGTCTCTCATTAGATGAGTATTTTCGGGAGTTTATCTTCCAGCCTCTGGGTATATCAAACATCACTTTCTTTCCCCGCGCAGAGACGCACAACTTGGCCTTGATGCACTGTAGACGTCCGGATGGAAAGCTTGAACTACGCCAGGACGGACATATACTTCACAAGCCGCTCGTAGCGCGCACGCCCGAAGCCAGAAAGACAGTCGTTAATGCCGGTGGCCACGGATGCTTTGGCACGCCCATTGAATATTGTGGTGTGATTGGGCCCCTTCTCCATATGCTCAGGCCACTGGATGCTGATCGTCTCGACAGAAATTATCGCAGCACTTCTCAATCACGGCACTCATTCCAAGACGGGGGCGACAATTCTCAAACAAGACACGGTAAATGGTACGTTGACTATAGAATAAACATCGCAATTTTTCGAAACACACCACTGACGATGTCATAAAGAAATGCTCAAAAATCAGATACCCCATCTCCCAGACTTTGGTCGAGGTGGTGAACAGCCCGCAAAACCAGCCATGGTCAATTTCGAAGCAGAAACCTACTCGCAGCTGGGCGACCCACCTCAAGGATGGGGTCTGTCATTCTTCAAATTGCTCCACGCAGGACCAACAGGCAGAGCAGCGGGCACAGTCTGGTGGAGCGGGGTCGCCAATCTCATCTGGTGGGCAGACATGGAGACCGGCATCGGCGGCATGATTGCGTCGCAGATATTACCCTATGCCGACCCTGAATTTATGACCTGTCATGAGGAAGTCGAGACGCTCGTTTATGCTGCTCTGAAGAAGAATGCGTCTCAAGCATGATGGTCGCCTTTCGTGTTCACGACGCCGACTGCAACAACATGCGATGCGAGGACTAGAAAGAAAATGAATAGATCGATCTGCGCATCGGGGACACGAAGCCGAAAGAGATCAAACATGCCAGATAGATTGACTATCGCGATCAAAAGATCTGGAAGTCGCTTGCGCTTAGTTTAGTCTTCCATAGCATTCGCCGCTACTCGCCAGAATCAGCTGCCTCTGAGACTGTGGTGAAAAGCGAAGAAGAGAAGAATCTCGGCTGAGCTGGACACCCCAAGTCAATATAAGTGAGAAGTGGATCGGGATCCCGACAAACATGTTTGTCTTTCCCTACCGTGCAGCCATCGGGAACGAGAAAACGAGATCGATCTTCTTCAGATTCCCTGCAAGGCGAAACTTGGTACAAGATACTCGGTAACGTAGGACAAGATCCATAGTATCCTATGTATCTGACACTTCCGCACACCTGGAATCGTTTGAACGAAACTACAATTGATACCTTGGTGCAACATAGAAAAAGGAAAAACTTCTCAAAACAGTCGAAGGGCTTTGCGATACTAAAGTGCGGGTCTTGTTCTCAAATTGTTTGCTTGTCCCGTGCTCATCGGGCATCTTGGTCATTCGTCGGGACATTCGACCCGATGCAGATGGAGCTGCATTAGGACAGTCGCTGAAGAAGATGTGTACGTGACGGCGATGCTGGTCGAATCCCAGATCGACGTGAAACCAATCGGTCATTTTTGACGATGCTGAAAGGTTGAACCCAGCTCAAAGGGTCAGATGCGATGCGATGCGATCATGCATATGCAGGCCATTTGGGATTGGGAGAAGCTCAGATCTTGTATTATTTTAGGAACTAGAAATTACAAATGCCTGCCTGCATTATGCATCTGCATCTGCACTGCTTGCATGAACAATGAACCGTGCCTGAGCCTGCCAAGTTTTGTGGGGATTCGGATTCTTATTTGACATGCCCCGGCGGAACCTGAACAGGGATGTCACTGTCCAAGTCTCTGTACGTCAATTCCTCACACGCTCATACTGTTTTGAGAAGAAGTGGATTCCCGCCATCGTGGACCCTTTCATGCAGGTCGAGATGACTTTGGTATTTTACATTACGGATTGATGAATCTAGAACTGTATCCGAGGGCCGTAGCAATCTCGGCATCTCATGTTAAACATCCTGTCCCTGCTGCCCGACTCCACGAAGCATCACCCATCGCTGCTCGCTCATGACTCAACGCCTGGAGAAGTAGCCGACTCGTATCCACTATCCGAGTCCACTTCACGCAGGATCTTCTTCAAAATCTTTCCACTAGCTGATTTGGGAATGCTCTCACAGAAGCGCACCTGACAGTCCATGACCTTGTACTTTGCAAGGTACTGCAGGAGAAACGAGAGGACTTCGTCCGATGACACGTCTGTCCCAGGCCGGCGTACCAAAAATGCTCTGGGCACCTCGGTGGCTTCCCATGGGTGTGGGATACCAATGACTGCTGCGTCAACGATGTCGTCGTGCTTCAACAGACAGCTCTCAAGTTCTGCAGGTGCAACTTGCCAGCCACGGACCTTGATAAGCTCCTTTTCTCATTAGCAATTTTCGAATGGTGTTGTGAGTGAAAGTCGTGCTCTCACCTTCTTCCTGTCGATAATGTACAGCTTGCCTTCCTCGCTGATATATCCGATATCGCCGGTACGCAGCCAACCTTCATCATCAAAGGCAGCTTGAGTGGCTTCTGAGTTGTTAAGGTATCCGGACATTGTGATCGGGCCACGAAGGAGTACTTCTCCTACTTTGTCTTGGCTTACGATGCATCCTTCTTCAGCATGCACAATCCTTGTTGACATGTTAGCCTTGGTCATCGGAGTTGGATTTGAATAGCTCACTTGGCTTCATAAGTGTCAATCAACCGGCCAACGGAGCCAGTGGAGTCAGCTTCGGGATAAAGGAAAGTAGTCATCCAGCCTCCTTCAGTCATGCCATATACCTGACAGATTCTGGCACTAGGTGAGAGCATGTGCAGTGCGGCTTCTTGAGTAGATTCTGAAAGTGGAGCACCCTAACGAAGAAGAATTAATCAATTGCCAATGGTCGGAAAAACAGCCATGACTCACTCCTGACCATACAAGCTCTATCGACTTGAGAGCGGTGACATGTGAAGGATGAAGGCCGAGGAATCGCACAATCAACGGCGGTGGCATCGCAGTCTCGGTGATGCCAAAACGTTCAATCGCATGCAGAAAATCACGCTGGTTGAATCTGCTCATGACATATGTGACATGGCCAGATCGGAGAGCACTGATAAGAGCCAGCGGTGCCGCAAAAGCGTGGAAGAAAGGAACGCAAAGTAGGCGCCGGACCTGATCTCGTCAGTCAAAGCTAGATCAGATTGGAAATAGAGATTCTTGCTTACTCTGTATGGCTTTGCGCATTTGTCCTCGATTGCCTGGTTCTCAGTAATCCAACTGGAGTGAGATCTTGCTGCCATCTTTGGCAGTCCTGTTGTCCCACTCGTGGACAACAGTGCTGCTGTTGTCGAGCTGGATGTCAGAGCATCATCGAAGACCTGCCAATGTCTCCCCGGCCCAGCTAATAGAGAATTCATCGAAGTGCAGCCAAGCATTTCTGAAGAGAACGAAGCATCTACCAGGATGATTCGGTTGAGTGGAATGTCAATGTTGTTTGTTGCTTCTCGAACAGTTTCAAGTTGAGCCTCGGTTGTGATCACGAAGCGAGCCTGAGACGTTCCGAGATGATGAGAAAGCTCGGTTGCTGTGTATGAAGGATTTGATCCAGTAAAGCGTCCGCCTGATCCAACGATGCCGAGGAAGAGAAGGGGATAGATGATCTGGCATTGTCAATAAGACAGATTCGAACGGTTGGCATGAGCTGCTCTTACGTTGTTGAAGAGATGGACGCACACAGTGTCACCCGGCTGAATACCATTGCGCTCAAGACCAGCAACTAGTTTGCGGACGTAGCGGCGAGCTTGTTGTAAAGTGACTGACTGTACAGGATTCAAAGCATCTATCAGGATCTGAGAGGTAATATTGATTAGCATCTGCTTGTGCATTCAAGCTGACTTGGACCATCACTTACCTCTTTGTCGGGATTGTAATTGTCATGGTCAAGCACGTAGCTAACCAGATCTGCGTGACAAGGCATGATATCTTGCGTGGAAGTATGATTAAATTGTTGCAACCAGATACAATGCTCAATGAGCTCAAATCAAATGTATCAGAGTGAGACACAGGTCGTGAAGCCCAAGTGTGATTGAATTCAAAGTTTCCGATTACCTTCAGAAGATGGCTCCTGCCTTGGTATATATGATCGCTCCTGCCTGTTCTCGCCTGGTCGTGAAATGTGCTTCACCAACGGTCATCGGTCGTCATGTCGTGGGCTGACTTGGCCGCTAAGTCTTGCACCTGCCATATTATTTTCACGGGCCGCACGAGATGGCAAAGAATCAGGCTTAGCGACCGACGAGGACCGACCCGATGGAGCGTAGTCCCGCTGTCTACCTGGTTCGCGGGTTCAGATAACGTTGCATGCACGTTGCGCTTGGGCTGATTCGACTCCCACAGCCCGCGTCCTTTCTCGAAAGGGTCATGAACACTGCACTGCTTCGTAATGCGGACCTTCATTGATCGGCAGATGAACATGACTTGGGCCACTATCGTTGCTTCTCTATATAGTCGTTGGAACCAACTATACTTAAACTAGTATACCAATGCTGCAAGGCGTAGGGCCAGCAGATCCTTCGCATTCATCGTTCACTCTTGCCACCCTTTCGTTCTAACTGTGGAGCGGAGGCGACTAGGCCGCCATTGCGACCCAATCAATCTACCAAGCCCCGCCTCATCCCTTCGCAAGCGACTTTTGTCGCAACTAGGAATGGAAAGAGGTGTGTCGTAGTGTTTGTCCGTCGCAGGCTGTTCATTTGTGGAGGAGCTAAGCCCGGATCTTCTAAACGAAGAAACCCTAAGGTAACCAACACAACACTGTAAGGCTGAAGCTTGGATGAATCGCCGGCGGCCAAAATGGCTCGGCTCCTCCGACGTCTTCTTCGCCGGATCAAGCTGGCGAGCCTAACTGTCGTCGACGATTAATGACTTGCATAGTCCATTTGCCGCATCTGACATTAGCACTTGCATATCCCAGCCAAGTGGGTGGATACTGGAGAATGTAGATGTCAAATGAACGCGCAATCTAGGTCCATCTCGCCATGGCGCTCTGCCGCTCTCCCATTGCGGCCATCTTGACTCGTTGATTGGCAGATCCTGCACCGATCTGATGTGAGTGCGGAAAAAATCCTGAGATACCCGAGTTCAGATTGCATACGCCATGTCGCGCGGTTGCTGATCCCCGTTACTCTACTAAGTTTTCGGGACATGCGGAAGCGTTATCCTCACAACGGGCAAACTCCACACTGTCCAGGGGATAGAGCGGACAAACGCTGGACAAATGAACCAACGATGAGCCCAGTCACTCTTCAGGAACCGGCCAAGAAGCCGTCGCAAAAAAGAAATTTCATCCTGACCGGTCAGCTTGTTGTGAATGTCTATCGCAGTGCCCGCATCGGCAAACAACTACCAATAGTTCTAGAGCCTTGACCAACAACCCTGAACACGGGGGAGCGGCCCTGATAAACAAACCAAGGCTAGTCTCATTCTTAATTCCAGTCTTCTTCGGAGCTCATGTCAAATTGAGCTCATGTCAAATGCACGACGTGACGCCACATTGATCACACTGAGCCTTTCAGGGTCATCTGCAGGACGAGTCGCATCATGAAAGTTTAAATTGTAAGTGGCACATGCATTCTGGTATATAAATCTTCCCTTGAGTTGCGCTCTTCCACTCTGTCATGCGTCTCAATTCACTTGCGTTGCTTTACCAGGAGTTCTGATCGTGCTTAGTGTTTATTGCATATTACCGCCAAAATGGAGTCTACAGAACCACAACCTGCGAGAATGTCACCGGCCCTTCTCGTAGACACACCACCTGCGAATGTTCGCAGAGATTCTTTCCTTCGATCGACTATGCCTCTTCCAGGCGCAAACATCAGCGAGAAATTTAGCCTGACTCCAGAGCTACATTGTATCACTGTACACCAAGGACGGATTGGTTACTTCGGCAACACCAACCAGAACCACGAACACTCTCCTGAAAAGACCATGACAGCATCCAAGGCACGACTCGATGCATTGGAAGAAGAACATCCTTTGCCGGACAAATCGCCAAGTCGCTTCGTTCGCTACCTGCGGTGGAACTTCTTCTCCGTATACCGCAGGATCTTCACCTTCATCTTTCTACTCAACCTTATTGCCGCAGTCCTTGTCTTGGTTCAACTCAGACATCATGGATCATCCATCCCCACCTATACAAACGCTTCAACGGCTGCAGCTGCCAACATCTGCGTCGCCATTCTTATGCGAAACGAGCATGTGGTCAACGTTTTGTTTCGCATTGCTTGTTGCCTACCACACTCTACCCCTCTTTGGATCCGTCGTCGCGCCGCAAAGGTCTACAGTTATGGTGGTGTCCATTCCGCTTGTGGAGTCGCTGCAACACTTTGGTATCTTGCCTTCTGTGGTCTCCTCATATACGACTTCAAGAGTGGCGGAGATGTTGAGGTCGGGCTGGCTGTCACCACTGGTCTCGTCCTCTTTCTGCTGGTACTCATCCTTGTATTCGCCCACCCATACCTTCGTATGCGCTTTCATGACCACTTTGAGAGGATACATCGCTTCGCAGGTTGGACTGCAGTTGCTGCCTTGTGGGCTCAAATGTTTCTCTCCGTACAAGACATGAGCAAAGCAAACAACCATTCGTTCGGATCAGTGCTGGTCACTGTTCCAACGTTCTGGTTCCTCGTCATCATCACCTGTTGCATTGTGTACCCCTGGAGTCGACTCCGTCCAAGGAAGGTTCAAGCGGAGAAGCTTTCTAATTACGCCACTCGGCTACACTTTGACTACAAGACCATGGAGACATGTGCAGGTGTCCGCTTGACTGACTGCCCATTGAAAGAGACACATGCTTTTGCTACAATTCCTAACCGACCCGACGAGAAGCAAGGTTTCTCAGTGCTGGTCTCGAATGCTGGAGACTGGACCAACAAAGTCATTCACGACCCACCAAAACGTCTATGGACACGGGGCGCCCCAACTTTGGGTGTCATGAGGGTTGCCCTTTGCTTTCAAAAAGTTCTTGTCATTGCAACCGGTTCTGGCATAGGACCATGTCTATCCTTTCTTCAGAGCAATCCAGGCTATGCAGCACGCGTCATCTGGTCCGCTTCAAAGCCTGTTCAGAATTACGGAGACAACATTGTGGAGGCAGTCTTTCGTGCTGACCCAGAGGCCCTGATCGTCGACACCAAGCAGACGGGCCGTCCAAACCTGCTCGCACTAGCTTACGCAATGTTCAAGGAATGTTTGGCAGAGGCAACAGTGATTATCTCAAATCCGGTGGTCACGAAGAAGGTCGTTTACGGACTGGAAACCAGGGGTGTACCAGCATTCGGTGCCATATTCGATTCTTGAAATAGATTTCTAGACTTGTACTATCATAATGCATAATTCTTCCACACCAAGCTCTTCTCATGCAACGTCTACTTTTATTGCCCTCATTTCCGAGAAAGCTGGATTGTCCCTACCAACACAGCTTACGCAACGGCGTCCACTCATTGATAAGCGTGATTATCTCCAGATTGGTGGGTAAACAATACATCCGTGACGCCAATGAGACGTTCAGGGTGCAGCGGCCATGCCGCCGCCGTAGGCTTGGCAGAGGAGCCTGTTAGTGTAGAACATATGCAGGCATCTGGTAAGACCAGCGAGCCGGATGTATCGAGATATCAAATCAATGATGCACGGCCGGCGAGTTGCGTTGCAGCCCTGTGGTGTGACCTGTCGGTATTTGACTTTCTGGGAGAGTTTGGCGCCGGTCGTGCGGCCCGTTCGGGCGATCGCGTCGAACCGGACCCCTGCCGCAAGCCAAATTTCTTCGTCAGGAACGGCGCGCGGGCTTGGCCTTATAACCGGAACCTAAGGCCTTTATTGCGAGTACCACTCCCTTCCTTTAGTCGATGCGGGATGGACCAATCCTGCGTTCGGCACAACATGTAAGGCCGTTGAGCTAACCCAACAACTTGGACGACAAATCGTATGCGGCACGTCTCAGCTGACGGATTAGGAACCCAGCTCACCGACTTGATTGTTTTGGGAAATGCGGAGCCTCCTGATCTCTACAATTTGGCATGGTAGGGCGAGCATGCCCGAGAGAAAAGGAGAATTACGTGGCGGATCTGAGACTGATGCCTCCACTGTCGCGCAACATCTGTGACATGCCCACTTCGTGATGTTACGATGCTCAAGGTGAAGCGTGCGGGCAAACGCTCTCCGCTCATTGTTTGGCAACGGAACAGCGTTGCATGTCAAATACTCATTTCATCAGGCTGACTCGTTACGAGCTCAAATATGCTGCCGCTACCTGCGTTTTCTCAGAGAAGAAGGCCACTTGCTTCTCCTTTGTTTTCCAATAGTCTACTGCTTCCTTTTACCCCATGATAAGCAACAACGTAAGGGCTATCCCCTGATCCGTTGACCGACAAGCCCCGGCCTAGCCTATACCCACACTACTCTTCCAAGAATGCCACACGCTGTCGAAGCACACACCACCATGCCAGCCAAGAATGCATGCACACCATTTTCGTTCGACGCCATCCGAGCAACTCCCACCAGCGCGCATACCTCAAGCCGGGCCAACTCCTCGGCTTCGATTCAATCGTGGACTCAGGAAGTCTCCCAACAAGGCTCAGACAAGACCAGCGACACCCAGGATCCTGTCATCCAGGCATATGTTCAGGCGAAGATGGCCCTCTTTGGTAGAGCCCATTCCGTCGATCTCTCTCGGCCGTGAGGCTATCCTCTTACCTACCGACCACATCGAATACAGCGGGCAACTGCACACACTATGGAATGTTCTCTCCAACCAATCAGCTTTCGACGAGGAGGCGGAAGAATGGCACAAGGCGGGCCAGTGTCTTTCCATCATGGGAGGTGGTTGACCTCAGGTCCTGGGAGTATGGGGTCAGGGCTCAAAGCTTGCTCGCGTGCATGTGGAAGGAGCGCAGGTGCACGATGGCTTGCACACGACTTGTTACGGCTCTCCTAGTGTCATTTTTATACCCATTACTATTCTGATTCTCCTCACAAGCCATGGACTGGTCAACCCACTACAAATGTAGCTGGGTGCACGTTTTCCAAGTCATGGTTAGCTTGCAGTACCCAACTAGCTTTGACAGCCGGTTGTATATCGAGACGTGTTGCCTATGTGTCTAACCGTCTCATTCCCGTGAATCCTTCCACAGCCTCATCTCTCAATTGCTTCTCCTTCTTGTAGTATCTGGATATATGCTTCTCTACACACACCACCATTGATGGCCATGACATCATTTGGGCAAGCACTAACCACAACAATAACATCCATCCCTTCTGCTCTCAGAACCACCCAATCGCCCTTCTTCGTTGTTGGTGGACCCCAGACCAAATCTACCCCGGCTTCTACCGGAACATTCATAAACACGTTAAAAGGACCAGGTGGATTACTCTCCAGTTGTCTCAGCAGCGTCTCGTCCATAACGTTGCCCTCGAGCTCCCGAAGTGCCCGCGTCAAATTATCCGCGCAGTTGGCATGGTACTCCTTGATGCCATACTGTCTGGCATATCGAAACCGATCACACGCAGGCATCAAAGTATCGTGATTGCCAGGAGAGGTATCCTCCGTCAACGTCAATATGGGCGACCGCCGCTGGGTGACGAGTGTATCACCTATAGCAGGACAGAGCTTGTTAAGGTAGGCGCGGGTGTGGGCCATGCTCATAAGCTCGGTTGGGTCGGAAGAGCTAAAGGCCCAGACATCGAGGACTTGGGTGCCGTGGGGGTTGATCAGCTTTATTGAGTGCCCGTGTGGGAGGTGGATCGCTTTGCCGGTACACGCGGGTATGATCTGGATGGGAGTGTCCGGGCTGTGTGAAGATACGGCAACGTCTGGCATTCTGGGAACCCGGTATAATCATGAGCTTAGATCTAGGCAGGTAGTAGAGGTATCAAGTATAGTGAGGTAATGAATTTTCTGCTCTATAGCACATACTGAGCAAAGTGGTCATACGCCGGCAGCCGCGTCGAACAAAGCGGGCAGGCAGGGTCCTTCTTATCTCTCGGGCAAGGCGATAAGCTTATATCGGTGACAAGTGCAGCGACATAGCATGCATCTTCTGGATACATGGAGGCACTCATGATCCTGCTCTCTCCTGCATCTATTATGCTTGATGCTGGTGCAAAAATGGTGGATGCTCAAGCAAAGTTACCTTCTGTCAGGAACAAAGCCCCCACACTGGCGTGCTTCAAGACTTTCCTTAAAGCTTTGGGTGAAAGGTGCCAAAGACGTCTTTTGCTAAATTTCTGCTTCTAACCTATGATGATAGCCCAACTACAAATCTTGTCCACATACCTATAGCGCAGAAATAGCAGTCTCATGGTTGAAGAACACTAGCATGGGTTAGTGAGAAATCGATCAGCCTTGATACAGTCATTATGTGCAGCCAAATGCCATACCCCGTGTTTATCCTCGATCCGAATTTCACTAATAATATCATCAGAGCCGATTGGTCCAACTAGCCGATGGAAGTAGATATAGGCCCTATGAACACGGATTAAGGACAACGATTGGCGAGATTACAAGTATTGTGGGTAGAACGTGTTCATCGGCCGAATCTTAAACAGGTCGTCTACGCCTAAATGGCTTTGGCCGCAGGCGACTTGACAGGAGTATACGGCCCAATTGACGATAAAGGTCGTTATAAGTAGTATCTTAGCCACTCTGCCGCTTCGCTTCTGCAATGACTTTCAGTGTGGGCGATCAATTGTTGTGCTATACTTGACCAAGAATCATGGTTAAAAAGATCACGCCCCAAACGAAAGCCAAAGCTTTCGACATCGGTGACCTGTCTGCGGTCGTTAACGAAGCTATAAGCACTCACATTGCCAAATTAAAAGCTCTCAATCATGCAGTAAGAAGATTATGATCAAATTAAACTTGGAGTTCACACAAAAACGCGATCTGACAACTTTCATCATAGATACACAGCAATCCTGAACTCTGCTTCAAGGAATATAAAGCCCACGATGCTATAGTCTTATTCCTGCGCAATCTGGACCTCACGGTGACTCCACATGCATACGGCATTGAAACATCATTTGAAGCCGAGTATGGCTCCGGCGGCCGCCTCATTGTCTTCAACGCGGAGTATGACGCTCTGCCCGAAATCGGCCATGCCGGCGGACACAACCTCATCGCCATTTCATCCATCGCAAGCTTTTTAGCCGTCGTCGCCGTCCTCGAGGCTACTGGAGCTCCTGGTAGAGTCCGCTTGTTGGACACGCCCGCTGAAGAGGGAGGTGGTGGCAAGGCTGTACTGGTCGCCAAGGCAGCGTACGAGTCTGTTGACGCCTGCTTGATGGCACATCCGTCTCCATTGTACGTGAACTATGACAAGAAATTCCACGGAGACGTGTACAGACCCCATGTCGCATGCGAGCAAGTGCAAATAGCCTTTGAAGGCAAGACAGCTCATGCTGCCTTTGCACCGTGGCAAGGCATCAACGCGCTAGATGCTGTTGTCCTAGGTTACAGCGGCGTGAGTATGATGCGTCAGCAGATGAAGCCGTCGCAGCGTGTACACGGTATCATCGTAGACGGCGGAGTCGCAGCCAACATCATTCCTAATCACAGCAGGGTTGACTATGAGATGCGGGCGGAGACAGTGGCGGAAACTGCAGACCTCAACAAAAGAGTTGTGAGTTGTTTCCTGGCTGGTGGCACCGCAACAGGCTGCAAGGTTGAAGTCACAAGGGGTCCCACTTATGCTGATATGGTGCCGAATAAGGCGCTGTGTTTGCTGTTCAGCGATGAAATGGGAAGACTGGGGCTCCCGATGATGTGTGATGTCGACACCAAGGAGTACGTAGGTGGTGCGACCGACCAAGGAAACGTCAGCTACGTGGCGCCATCGATCCACCCTATCTTTGGCATCGAAGCCAGCGAGGGAGCCTACAATCACACAGTTGGGTTCACAGCTGCGGCAATCACAGACGATGCATTCACGCGGACCATTGCAGTAGCAAAAGGCATGGCAATGGTGGCTTGGAAAGTGCTATCTGACGGAGCGGTCGCGCAGAGGGTAAAGAAGGAGTTCCAGGAAGATGAAAGACGAAAATCACCTGAAATGATGAAGCTCATTGGAGATGCAGGGCAGTCCAAACCAAAGCCTCAAATACATTGTCGGTGTGGGTTTTTCAAGGAGTAGTCTCACAGTCGTAAAGGCAAACTTCCACCCCACATTCATGAGGCACACAATTAAGCTTCACGATTCTGACCACATGCACAGCAACCAATGTCGTGTACGTCATCCAACGCAGGTCCGCGGCCATCCCATGGGGAACACCAACCCAATTGTCCAGATGGTTACGTGTATTACCCCAAGGGACCATTTGATTCGTCCTATCTCCGTACGTGGCTCAATATATATAGCCATCGGTATTGCACTGCATTGCTCTAACTTGCACCCATCCCTGACCTTGTATCCCTGGAATCAGCCTGGAAGAAAAGCCACATGGAAGCCGCTGGTGCAAATATATTGCCTCCTTTCAGGAAACACGATACGATGGGCGAGACAATCTCCGACGCCATTGGTGCTGATCACCAAGACTTTGACATATTCTATGAGAATATCAAGAACGCAGAAGATGATGCCGCAAAGGTGCGGTGGCGAAACCAACTCACTTGGACAGTGGCACGCCATGCTATCAGCGAGGAATTGACCCTGTATCCCGCAATGGAGAAGCATTTGGGCGACATTGGCGTTGAGCTCTCCAAGACAGACAAGGAGCAGCATCAGGGCGTATGTCTCAACATGGTTGCGTTATCGTGAACGGAGAGAGCTGACAGAGTTGCAGGTCAAGAATCAGCTATATGAGATCCAAGATATGAGCCCTCTAGACCCTACGTTCATGTCCAAGCTCGACGCCTTGATGGACCTTCTCCACCACCACATCGAGCACGAAAAGGAAGAAGACATGCCACGATTGGAGAAACTGCTCAGCCGCGACGAAAGCGAAGCCCTTGCGAGGAGTTTCCAGCGCACCAAGATGATTGTGCCTAATCGTAGTCATCCCTCCGCACCCAATACTTTCGTGCTGGAGAGTCTGGCAGCGCTGTTTGCGACTCCGATTGATAGGTTCCATGCTTGGATGAGTGACTGGCCCACTGAGAAGGACAAGAAGCTTGCCGAGGAGGCTAGGGCCCACTAGATAGTCTGCGACTGTACTGGAATAAAATTTTACTTGCATTTTCGTGTCTTACGTGCAGCGCGCACCGCATACATTAATATGTCCGTTTACTCATGATTGCTCCAGATCTGATCTTCCCAACTATGCCTCGTAGATCTTGACTCCCTCAATCAACACGGTCGTGTCGGTATAATCAAGCAACTTCAACTGGACCTCAGATCCCTCTGCCAATGTGACTGGGATTGGTGCTTCAAGGTATACAGTAGTGCCACGAGTAGACTCAAGCAAAGCAACACCGTTAACTGCCACACTATCGACAGTCACACCAATCTGCTTCCAAGCCTGTTTACCACCATCATACACGTACTGTAGACTCAAGACTTTCTCTCCGGCCGATTCATTCCACGTAAATGAGAAAGTACTGCCCGCAGTCATATTCACCGTCTTGCCGCCTGGGCAGTCGGAGCATCCGACCAATGCAGAGGAGGGGGCGATTGTTGAACTATCGTTCGCTGCGGTGATTGTGTCGAATGGCAAGTCGCTCCATACGCCTGTCTCCGTGTCAAGGGTCCATCCACCAGTATAATGAAGCGAGAGGCCAGAGCCGTTGTAAATAGCTGGGTAGAATGAGTAGCTTGAGGCACCAAGATTGGGTGCATTCCAGTGGTCACCGTAGTACATGTAGAAGACACTTTCGGTGCCGTTGATGGTAATATCGTAGGCGTTTTGCGTGTTGTAGGCATATGTCCCCTCGGGTGCCAACAGCACCGAATCTGTCCATGGACCGGCCATTGAGCTCGCGGTCATGTAGTAGTTGTCTGTCGGAGTCCAACCATCTTGACGAGAGTAGAGCAGGTAGTAGGTTCCGTCAATCTTGAAAATCCCTGGAGCCTCCCAGTAGACATCACTCCAAGTGTACTGTGCTTCCGAAACATTGTAGTAGTCGCTCGTTAGGGAAGCGATTTGGAGGTTTGCATTATTAGCAGTTGCAAAGATGAGATAAGCTGTCCCATCGTCGTCTTTGTAGATGGTCATGTCACGACTATCATTCCCAAAAGGCTTGAATGAGCCAATCCAGGTGTAATTGCCATCAATCGTCTTCGAAGTTGCTATGCCTACGGCGGCAGCACCATAATTGGAGGTATCGCTGTGAAACCACATCACATACTCGTCGTTGGCATCATTGTAAATTACCTTGGGTCTCTCCACGATAGAGTCGCTTGAAATGTTGGTCCCTTCTTGAGGTTTGAGTACCGCGCCACGACTCTCCCATGTCGCAAAGTTGCTGGATTTGTAGCAATTGACGCCAATGAAGTGACCACTGGTAGTTTCGCCCGTCTTGTCTTCTCCGAACCAGTAGTATGAGCCGTCATTGGCTTTGATAATGTCTCCACCGTGAGCTTGAATTGCAGAGCCATCTGTTGCGGTCATGTTCATAGTTGGGAAGAACTTGACAGAGCTGGCTACTATTTGTTAGCCTGAACCCGAGCTACTGTCTATATGCTACACTTACAATCTTGCCTTTTTTCAGATGGAGGAGGTCTCGCAAGTACATTAGATATCACGAGACTGCAAAATGCAGTGAGAATGAGAAAGGCAACCATCTCCGGAGAAATTGGGTGAATGATGTAGTAGAGCAGGTATTGAGTAGAGACGTCAATATAAATTATTCACTTCATGTTGGCAGACGCAGTATCGATATTTTAAGTATATTGCGGATCCTTCGATTTTAGCCGGATCAAGTCCCATGTTGCATTGCAGTCGCATGATCGTCAATAGTTCCACTAGAACGAGCGTTGGCGGAAGTAAGTGTGAAGACTGGTAGCATGACCTGCATTATCCTATGGAGAATGCTACACGAGGTTCAGAGCAGCTAAACGCGGTGTCACGAGAGACCGGATAATAACAGACCGATCGTATTCAGCATAGCCTGGCTCGAACTGTAAGCTCCTGTTGTCTTGGCTATTCCTTGAAACCAAACAGCTTGAATGTGAGGGGCGACTAGTCACCTTTGAACGAGAAGTATCGTAGATATGTTCCTTCGACCAGCCTGTGGATGTGAAGTGCGTTTGCTCCTTCGCACTGTAACGTCCGGTGATGAAAGGATCCCAGAAGTCGCCAGATGCTATCGGGTCCGGAAGTCGTATATGGTCAATTCCATCCTAATAGCTTCGAACAAAGCATGTGTACGTGAGATGGTCAATCGGCAACGTTCACTTGAATCTTTACACCCAGGCAGCCTCGGTCGTGCCAGGTCTGTGGTCGCGCTGTGCAATGACGCCATGTGCCGATCTTCGAATCCCCTCCCACCTGTTATTAACCGATGCGGCTGTTATACTACGAGCCTACAACTATGTAGGATAACCGTACCTTGACATTGGACGAAGCATCCTGAAGCCATAGGTCCAGATGTACAGGCAAGGCTGTTTACAGGCAAGGCTGTTTCCGAAGTCACTTTCGAAGGGCCGATATTGTTCAATCACGACCATTGGTAGACAAGCTTGCATTACCACTAATCAGATGCAGAGAGACATTGTAAATTGAAGGAGAGTTGCTGTCCAAGGACTTTGATGACCATTGACGGATGGCAGTCAATAATCTCACAAAGAGAGCTACCACTGCAGCATGGAGTAGAATCCCCTGTGACGCAACAACGGCATGCTATACACGAAGTTTCCAGCATCAGGTGTGGGAAAGGGAGAATGTTCGGCCAAGGACTCCTTCAGAGGGTCTACTCAGGTGATGATAGCACTCTACCATGGGTGTTGTAGACGTGGACTGCAAGGATAGTCCAGCTCGAGCTCGAAGACGATGTTGGCGGCGTCCGAGTCGGGATCGGCGATTATTCAAGGCCCGACGGCTACGGGCCGGCCGCCTATCAGAGATAACCGACATGGCATCATCGCCCACTTATGCTACAGAAACAGAAGGTGACAGCTCCAGATTGCCGAAGAGGAGCGTGTGGGGAGCTATGGCAACATTCTCTTATAGAGTGGGGTTCCTCCTCAATATGTGTCGCTCTTTCTCGGTCTCCTAGTCACATCCGTAGGTAATATTCTTACAATGGATGAGAAGAAGGGAGATATCATGGCCCAGCTGCCTCTGCACGCTACCGGATCTGTCCCCAAGAAGACATCAAGCCGCAAAGTCACGCTCGGTCGGGTGCTGGTCTCCGTGCTTGCATCGACGGCTGCCATCTGGTCACTCAGTGGCAGCCCTCACATTAGGTCCATCCTTCCCCAACACAAGCACAAGCACAAGCATCATGGCTCTGCCTCGCACTGCACCCAGGTCGACCCTATCCTCCCACAGCATCAAACACCCAAGCTCGTCGAGATGGACAACGGCCTCAGCTCAGACGCCTTCGAGAAGGTCTCGGTCGACCGCCTTTCCGGAGCTGTCAAGATCAAGACCCAGTCATTTGACGACATGGGTGAGATTGGCCAAGACAAGAGATGGGACGTCTTCTTTCCGTTTGCCGACTACTTGAAGAAGACGTTCCCATTGGTTCACGAGAAGCTGGATTTGGACGTTGTCAACACGCACGGCTTGGTCTTCACATGGCAAGGGTCGGAGCCTTCTCTGAAGCCCACCCTTCTCATGGCGCATCAGGATACCGTGCCTGTTCCCGATGCTACAGTCAATGCCTGGACTCATCCTCCATTTAGTGGATATTTTGACGGAGAGTACATCTGGGGTCGTGGATCGTCTGATTGTAAGAACCAACTCTTCGCTATTCTTGCATCCATCGAGGAGCTTCTAGGTGCAGAGTTTGCCCCCGCTCGCACTGTCATTCTCTCCTTTGGTTTCGATGAAGAGATTAGTGGCAGAGAAGGTGCTGGCCACCTTGCTCCCTTCCTCCTCGAAAAATACGGCTCTGACTCTCTTGCTGTCATTGTCGATGAAGGTGCTGGCATCAGTGACGCATGGGGGTCTTTGATGGCCACTCCTGGTGTCGCTGAGAAGGGATACACTGATGTTGTCATTACTGTTCGCATGCCTGGTGGACACTCTTCTATCCCTCCCGACCACACTAGCATTGGTGTCATCAGTGAGCTCATTCAGCTCATCGAGGCTCACCCTTACCCAACCCAACTTGACTCTGAGAACCCTTACCTCGGGAAGTTGCAATGCGGTGCTGCTCATGCGCCTGAGTTTCCCAAGAAGCTTCGTAAGCTCCTCGAAGTCGACCAACGCCAGTGCAGTGCCAAGAAGGGCGATGTCCTTGCGTTAGAGGCAGCAAAGGAAGGCCTTCCCATCAAGTACCTCATGCAGACCTCAATCGCCGTGGATACTATCGTTGGTGGAGTCAAGGTCAATGCACTCCCTGAACGCGTTTCCGCCGATGTCAATCACCGTATCAACGTTGGCGAGAGGCCTGCAGATGTCCACAAGAAGATCACCGCATTAGCCAAGGGTGTGGCAAAGAAGTACAACATTGCTCTCAATGCATTCAACGGCATTGAGGAGGCTCCCAACTCCATCTCTCTGTCAGCTTCTAACACCACCCTCGAGGTTGCACCTGTCACTCCTACCGATGTTGACAGTGTGTCTGCTTACTCAGTCTTGTCTGGTACTACTCGAGCACTCTATGGTGAGAAGATGATTGTTGCTCCAGGCATCATGACTGGAAACACCGACACCCGATATTACTGGGATTTGACCAAGCACATCTTTCGCTACGCTCCTGGCTGGGCAAAGGGTCAAGAAGGTGGACTATCTGGCGTTCATACCGTGGACGAAAAGATCTCAATTAAGAACCATATTGCCACTATCAAATGGTTCAGTTTGTTCATCAGAAACATGGACGAGGCTGATCTAGAGTAAATGATAATGTGGTGATAGTCTCGGTGGGAGGAGGGTAGTGTACGAAACACAGTCACTTTTGACTACGGCCACGCTTTCCCTCCACATGTCTACAAATTAAGAAATATTGCCATATCATCTAGACAAAGTTACATGCATTTTATTGACCTTGCAATACAAAGGAGTTAGTTTTCCTTAAGTTTCTGAAAACAGACTAGTGCGAATCTCCGTATGAGTGCTCACCATAATGACACAAACAGTAGGACTATACCATAATATAAAATATAAATTTCATATTATATTGTTCGCAAAATAATACTCTATAATCTGCCTATACAAAATGTTCTCGAGTTCGCAAAAGGTGAAGAGTTATTGTAGATTATTTGTAAATAGGACCCTCTTAACTGCGGATAATCGTCGGTGGAAACTCATGAAAAACGAGCTCCTTCGTATCGGACGCTGGAATAATGTGTTGTAGACTATAGCCAAGCCAAGCTGGTCCAAGCTTGGTACCAGCACACATGCCTAATACACATCTTCCGGTCCAAAGATTTTTCCCACCTCTGTTACCCGTGGTTAACAACAATGTTAGCTTCCTGCTCTCATCGATAGCCTTAGGGCTCCACTGGAATCGTTAGTATGGGCATTTCGCTTAGATTTTCGCCTATACTGAGTACACGGCCTGAAACAAAGGACAGAAGTTTCATTTATCTCTAGCGGCGGACTGCTCGGTCCGTCTTTAGGGCCCCCGTGAAGCCTGTCGTGCCTGTATACCTCACTGATCTACTTGGTCCTCATGACTACGATGAGCGTGTCCAAGTCGTTCCTCTATCGTCTATGGTCTTTCTTGAATGGATGCGGAGAGGTTATCTCCGCAACTAGCAAACGATCAACATCGCAACGTTCCAGCCACCTGCCGCCTCGAGAATAGAGGCCCTATTTTGAATTACAGTCCGCGGTCGTTTCAGACCTCATCCAGGAGGGGACCACCGAGCTAAGACAATTTTGTTTGATCTGCAATTCATGTTGCGGAGATGCTGCTCCGTGTAAGTTTAGAGAGGCTCCGTTTAAAGTGCCTTTGAAGAGCAGCTATATATTTTCTTTCCCACGACGTCGTTTTACTTTTCATCCCATCATTCTTTCAACATTCATTATATACAAAGTTTCAATGCGATTCTTTACCTTCTGCATAGCCGCTGGCACGGCTTCTCTTGCTCTGGCAGCCCCTCTTGAACGCTCTAACAAGCGTACTTCCAAGTTCCAATTTTTCGGTGTGAATGAGAGTGGTCCAGAGTTTGGCACGTCCAACATTCCTGGAACATATGGCACTGATTACATCTGGCCTACTCTCAGCACCATCGACACCTTTGTCAACAAGGGCATGAATGTCTTCCGTATCAATATCTTGATGGAGCGCTTGATACCCACATCCATGACCGGTTCTCTTGACGAGGCTTACTTGGGTAATCTGACCGAGACTGTCAATTACATCACCAATAAGGGCGCTTATGCCATGATTGTTCCCCACAATTACGGTCGTTACAACAACGAAATCATTTCCAGCACCAGTGACTTTGAGACCTTCTGGAAGACTGTAGCTGGTCAATACAAGAGCAATGCCAAGGTCATCTTTGACACCAACAACGAGTGTATGTCTTGACAAGCACTGATTCGAGTCTCGTCGTTCTTTTACTGACCGAATCTCAAGACCACGATATGTCTGGCGCCCTTGTCGCTGAGCTAAATCAAGCAGCCATCAACGGTATTCGCGCTGCAGGAGCCACTTCCCAGTACATCACCGTGGAAGGCAACGCCTACACTGGTGCCTGGACTTGGACTACAGCCACCGGCACCGACGGCAAGACCAACGCCGACACAATGGGCTCTCTGACCGACAGCGCCGACAAGCTCATCTACCAAATGCACCAATACCTCGACAGCGACGGTTCCGGTACCTCCGAGACCTGCGTCAACGCCACCATCGGTAGCGACAGGCTCAAGGCTGCGACGGCTTGGCTGAAGGAGAACAACAAGCTAGGTCTTATTGGTGAATACGCCGGTGGCGCCAATACTCAGTGCGAGAGTGCGGTGAAGGATATGCTGAGCTACATGAGTAAGAATTCGGATGTCTGGACCGGTGCGCTGTGGTGGGCCGCTGGACCTTGGTGGGGCGACTACATCTTCTCCATGGAACCTACTAGTGGGACAGCTTACACAAACTATCTTTCCACTGTCATGACTTATGCTTGAGTCCGGTGGACACGCTTGTTGGCTAGGTGGAGGATCATGGTCTCACGGTCTGAAGTGGAAGAGTAGATCGTGCTGGCCACACCTACATCTTACTCTTTCTCTTTAGTAGCGTCGCATACCATTGTGCTCCAGTCAGCACAGATTCGAATGCCAATGTCATGACTCATATCTCTCCTGTATTGCCAACTTATCTATGACAAAATAGAAGGACTCACACCCTCAAGAACCCCATCCTCCCGCTCAACCCGCACAACCTTTCTCTCCCTCTCAAAATCCCTACAACTCTTCCTCCCCTTTTCCACATCCACAAACCAAATAACCGCACTCGCAGCCGCACAAATCGCGAACAGAAACGGGAACCCCAACCAATTGTTGTTCGTCTTGTTAATGATAGCCTGAATGACATTGGGGCCGATTATCGAGCTAGCCCGGTTGGTGATGCCGAAGAGACCGAAGAACATGTTTTCGTAGCCGCGGGGCGTGACTTCCGACATCATTGTTTGGGCATATGCATAGTAGGGTGCCTGGAAGAGGCCGAACAGGATGTTGTAGAACCAGAACTCCCAGAGGTTGTGGTAGCCAACGCGGTGAGTCCAGATGCCTAGCATGCCGTATAATGGAATGAAGACGCTGAAGAAGTTTGTGATTTGGAACATGCGTTTTGTGGAACTTTCGAGCTTCGTTAGTGTTTGATTGTGGGGTGGTGTGAGGTGGAATGGAGAAGCTGGATTGAAGGTCCAATGGGTGTGGTGGAAGACAAAGAAAGCTTACATGTTTAGCCAGCGTTGGATGTACCAGAAGGAAAATGTTGAGAAGGTGGAACAGCAGGCTTGTGCTAGTCCTAGGTATGTGATTTGCAAGAAGCTGAAACTGACTTGGTCGGCTTGGATGATGGATATAAGTGATCCCGTTGTGTTCAGGCCGTCTGCTAACAGGAAGAACGCAACGAGGTAGGTAAAAGTCTGCGGCAGGTGTCGAATCTCCTTCAAAGCAAGAGCTACCTGTTTCCAGCCAATGGTAAGGTACGAAGAGCCCTTCGGTATCTTCGGCCCCGGCCTCTTCTGCTGAAACATGAACCACCAGATGCCCGTGAGGACCCAGTAGGTATTGGTCAGGAAAAGCGCCCAGTTGTTGGCATAGCTATTTCCTTGGAGAGGTAGCAACACACTCAAGTTGATCACGAGTGTGAGCCCGTATCCAATATTCGAGTGTGCTGTCGAGATTGATGAGATGTGGTTCTTCTCCAAAGACTCGATGCGGTCATATTCCGCCTGGCTGATCCTGCCATCCTTCAAGTCCTCCTCGCGTGCCTTTCTTACTTTCGGCATATACCTCGCAAGCCTTGGAAATAGTGCAGCATAGAACACTAATGTCGCTCCGTAGGTAATATACGAGACAACGTAGAGAGCCATGGCTGTGGGCCACTGACTGGGTCGCTTAATTCCCATGAATCCATATTGGAAAGCCCAGCAAATGACCGTCAAAACCAGAAGAAGCCATCGACCGAAAGATCCGTAGTCAGCGGCACTCCCAAGGCTTACGAACAGTACTGTCATGACTGCGAAGCATATTCCATTGGCAATGAGTACTACTGAAGCCACGCTGCGTGTACCACTTCCCCAAGGCAGCACGCACCCACCAGTACTGCAATTTCCGATCACTGGAGGGTTGATTGACGGGTCGTGCCCAGCGGCAGTAAGTGCAGACTGGAAGCTGGCAAGATGTCAGATGTTGACCCAGGTCAAGCAGACAGTGCTCGAAGCAGAGACGATAAGACAAATGTTATTGATAGTAAGAAGGAGACATTCTGCAAGCACACGACCTACAGTGTTTGACTGTACGAGCCAGGTCCGACGCCATTGTCGCCATTGTAATATAGATAGTATGACCAAAGCTCCTTCCGTGAGGTAGTAGGCTGATCAAAGGCGTCCTCGTCCGCACCAAACAGCTGAGCATATCGCTCCACATTGTGGCGAATCTCGGTTTTCTTGTCAGTGACGATGTCTGTATTTGCCGATACTGTTCGCTCGACAGGATAAGGTTTCTTGTCTTTGCTTGTGCCGACTGAGCTGTCGGACATGTTTGCGGAGATGCTATCATCGTCGCCGCTAATCATTGTCGCATATTGCTGTGGCTTGGTGGATGAAGATGAAAGCAGCGGCTCTCGCGAGGAAGACGCCATTCATCACAGAAGGGATCGTCGAACTATATGGGACGTTCACATAAGCAAGGTACTTGATTACATGGTAGATAGGGCAACTAGGATCAAGAGCAGGGGATCGGCGTATCGGCTTTGCGGCTGTGAACGACTGTTCTGTTTCAACCGAACAGGCATGGACCCTTCATCATGGCGTGCCCAGGGTGGGGTATCATTTATTGTGGGGTGCGACGACTATCAGTATGATACTGTGATACGACTCTCGCGACAACTCATGCATGTTACGTTACATCAATTCTTGACCCCACAGCTCTCCCAAGACCCGTCCTCTTTAGCGACTTATGTCTGGAGCATGGATGTTCATATCATCCCGTTTGCACCTGCAGAGCACAATGATCAAGTCACCTCATTGTGGCACTCTGTTCTCCCAACATACAAAATCCCAAAGAGTCATTTGCAAGATCTACTAGGACACAAAGGGGGACGCCATTATGTTGCTCTTGGAATAAATGTGACAGACGGCAATGTTGCCGATGCTCCATTATCCTGTGGGACCGACATCATCGGGTTCATTGCAACATATATCAAAATCTCAGCAGCGACATCCAATGACAATAAAGGATATGTTTCTGCTGTCTTGGTGGCCTCTTCTTATCAGCACCAAGGAGTTGGGACGAGACTGCTTCAGTGCGCGACGGAAAATCTGATCGAAGTTGAAAAGTGTAGCACGATAACCGTCGGTTCTGTCTTCCCTAGATTTTGGCCGGGCATACCAACAGACATCCCTGCACCGTGTCAGGACTTCTTCCAAGCTTTTTACAAGAACCACGACTCTCTGGAAATCTTAACATACACCCCTTGTCGAGATCTCTATCTAGATCTAAACGTTTACGCGCCCCCTGACTTTGTTGCCCAGCGGGCGGAGGAGGTTGGCATTTCGTTTCGTCCGCTTACTGAACGTGGATCCGAAGAGTGCTTACTAAAGCAAAGACAAAACTTCGACAATGAAGGCTGGGTAGCAGCCTATGAAGTACTTGTTGAAAAGGGGTTGCATGATCAGATCATGGTGGCCTTCGACTCGCAAGACAATCAAGTCGGGTGGACTTTGATGATTGAGCCCGGCTTACCTGTCTGGACCTCCTTAGCCTGTCCCCCTGTAGTCGGTGATCGAACAGGGTTGATCGCTTGTGTGGGAGTTGACAAGCAGGCAAGAAGCGCTGGTATCGGCCTGGCTCTTGTTGACAATGCTGTGCGAGATCTGAGACGGAGAGGCTTGCAACACGTGTTTGTTGATTGGGTAGTACTCGAGGGTTGGTACGAGAAGCTGGGCTTTAAGATATGGCGAGATTACCAAACATTAGTTTGTAATTTGGTCACGTAGATTTCACCTCCACTAGAAAAGCTTACAAGATAATGCATACTTAATCTCGGTCTTTGCAGTCTGCTGTTCCCTTTTGTGTAGTTAAAGAAAGGTTTCAGCACTTCATTTTGATAATAGTGGTACGTTCAGAAATTGGACTAATTGCGTCGCGTTCACATCCTCAGACGCGCTGTCATGATGTTTCCCCTGTGCCAGCGATGGCCCAACGATCCAGGTGCGAGTTCGGCGGTCGAGAATGATATTATGGTATAATGCTCCATATTCTTCCAAAACCTAGAAATGTGAAAGTTGTATCCACTATTAAATAATACAAGGTTTCTGATGACGCATGCCGGAGGCTTTTCCGAGACTTCATCTTCCGGCTTTTAGGGCTTTAGCTTGCTTGGGCCGAAGAGCCCTATCCCGATCTCAGTGAAAGCGATCGGGGCGCTGCGATCGCGCTCCACAAAATAACCGCAGATACGCTATCGATCACCATGCATCGAGGCTTGGGAATGAATGTAGATAACCTTCTGTCTGCGCAGTCTTTCCTCTCTACGCAGCATGCCAATTTGCAATGAAGAGAGACAGCCCATTAAGCGATGATGACTACTATGGTGCTGGATCTAGCAAACGTCGTTCTATCATTCATGATGATTATCATACCGCTCCAGCTCTGATGCCGATAAAGGCCATGGAGAACACAACAACGATTCTCCCAGTACTGGACAATGTGGAGTCTGAAAGATCTGAAAGACTCAGAGAAGGGAAATGCGCGATAGCAGAATCCCAGATTACGCGAACACTGGACGAGCAATCCGATGATTATTCAGAGTCTGGCAGCGAGGTCGTGAGTGACGAAGACGACGACGACGACGACGAGGAGGAGGAGGAGGAGGAGGAGGAGGAGAATGACTCACTCGAGGCAGCGCGAGCAGTCTTCTACGATGGTCTTTACGCTCCAAGCTCGTACGATATCATGGGCATTCTAGTAGGTCTACTGTTTTCGTTTCTGACATTAGTAAAGTATTGACACAAGCAGATCCGAGTGGCCAGTCGTCCAAATCCTGTGATCGATATCGGTCCGGTGGATACCAATGTCGCCCTTGTTCTTGTTGACTCTTACGCCCCCGACTGTCCGATCGTCTATTGCTCCGAGGGCTTTGAGCATTTAACTGGCTACAACCAGACAGAAATCCTTGGTCGCAACTGCCGATTCCTGCAGTCACCGCCATCAAGCATCAGTAAGATTAAGGGCAAGGCATTTCAAGAAGCTCGAACACCCAGTAGCAGCCTCCAGCTGTCTGCGTTCAAATCTCAGGTCATGTCGGGAAGAGAGGCTCAAGTCACCATAACCAATTATACAAAAGATGGGAAGGCTTTCACCAACATCCTTACGGCCATACCAATCAATTGGGGAAACGATTCCCCTCCGGACCAGAGGAGGTATATTGTTGGCTTTCAGGCCAACCGCCAGAACGTAGTCTTCACTTGCTGAGCAGAACTTTGGTGTGGCTTACTGGTAATTGCTCCAGACAGAAAGACCGCATCCACTCACCGACTTCAAAGAGATGATCAATCTAAAGTTGGCAGTATCGAAATGCAGCTTGACAGGGATGGCCTTTCACGTCTCGCGCACCAACAAATCACAAGCGGAGACTTTCACCACGATCGGGGCGAATCTCTCGATTCACGGACCCGGGCTCGGAATCTGAGACAGTGGTCCTGAGCGGCCGCAAAAGCTCCAGATGTATATCGCCCCATATTCAGCAACAGGACCGATAATGAGCAAATCCACTGTTTAAGAACAGTGATTCTGCAATCATGGCAGACAAACAAGGACTTTTGGACAGGACGTCGACTTTGGGCGAACCGCTTGCATGAATAAGCTCGGTCGACGCCAAATGGACGTGCGGAGTTGCACCCCACGCCGGAGACATCGGCGGAATATGCTCCGCAAATCAATTCACGAGCCGAATCGCTATGGCTGGCCGATTCCAGGAGGAAACACGATCGGCGTTCAATGACAGCGTCACCACGGCTCCGGCAGGCTTGACGGTTGTGAAAGTCTGTATCGGTATGCCTGTAGGCGTGCTCTGGAATATGCACCATCGATCTTAGATTGATGCTTTGTCACCAAAGAGTGTGCGCAAATATAGAGTGTCCGTGCCGACGGCCATCGAGAATCTGATTTTGCGATGCTTTCACACACTGTCATCATTTTGTTGGATCGAAGATGCGAATCCGACAATCACAGTGCCCTCTCGGCCGGATGAACACTGGATAGACTATAGCAATGCAGTTGGTGCGTGACAAGTGGTTGACGCGATCTGAGGGTAGTTGCGGTTATCTCCGACACAAATTCTGGCCGCAAGCTCTATCGCTGGAGAATGTTCAGCGTCCGCGGCATGGTCATACAGCATGACTGAAGTTGAACTAGCTTCATGTCTTGTTTTTCCTTGTCTTCAGTGACTTGCAAATACAATATAGCAACAATTGTAAACATCTCAAGACGTGTTGTCGTGTATACGTTAAGATGCCTCCAAACAAACATACTACCTTGCCATGCGAAGCTGGTGATAGCAAGATCTTCACCTCGAAATGGCTCATTCACTACCCTACTTGCTACCCATCCTCTATGATCGTGCTCCTGATCCCATGAGCACATTGTTCATGTCAACTTGTAAGACCAAATAAGTGGATGAAATGGCGACGTAGCCAGTGTTCCGGTATGTCCAGTGAAGAAATGGTCCTGTTGCCAATTCACACTTTTCAGCACATATGCTTCCAGGGCTCTCTATCTCTCTCTTCCTTTCTCTCCAAAGCAACACCACTCAGTACAGCACGTATGCATATCACTATACACACCAGCCTTCACGGAAAGCTCTCACAGCTCTTCATGATAGGTCGGACTGTTTTAAGCACCACGACACGAATGCAAGATGAATGCAGATACATGAGGTCTTGGGTGAGGAATCCAAAGCATGCTTTTATTCAGTTCTAGCCTCTTTTATATTTAAGAGAAGATCAGAACTACGCTACCTTGCGTGACTCCCGATGCATATTGCGACACATTCGATGCGCTACCGGACACGTAATTGGACCCACCGCCGCCACCACCTTCTATGACCGAATTAGTGCCACCAGTGTTCCAGTCGAGTGAGCCTCCGCTGCCACCTCCCCTGTATCCCCCGCCACCACCTCCTGAGCCTCCAGTACCACTGTTAGTTGTGAGGTCGACATTGACAGCAACGCCCGCGCCACCATTTGTCCCGCTGCCTGCGTTTCCAGCAACCGCAGCGGTAGAGTAGCCACCATAGCTACCTCCAGCACCTGCGCTGTTTGATGTGCCTGCTTTACCACCGTAGGCATAAGATAGATCACCGCCGCCAGAACTCCTGATGTTCTGCGTATATCCATCGGTCCCGGCGGTTCCGTTGTTGGAGCTCTTCGGGTACGTAAACGCTGCTGTATTATCCCCGTAGGAGCTGACTGCGATAGCGCCGCCTCCACCTCCTCCGGCGACGGCTATAAGGTTGCCGCCGAGATAGAGCGCGGATGCTCCGCCGCCTCCACCTCCATTGAGGATAGCGGTTCCTCCATTTCCATACTGGCTTGTTCCGCGAGCGTTCTTGGCTCCGGTTCCGCCAGCTATTGCCGAGATGGACTGGCCAGGAGTGACCGGCAGGGTTCCAGAGACCAAACCTCCGTAGCCTCCATTTTGCCCTCCTGCGCCACCAATGACTCTGAAACGCACAGAAGTAGCGCAACTGGGGGCAGTGTATGAGGCTTGGGTGCCCGCTGTTCCGCTTGCCGAGAGCGTCCTTGTAGCAGGAAGGCCGGTACAAACCGCGCTGGTGATTATTACAATACTAGTACACACGTTACACCCTAATGAGGGAGATACTGTTGTTGTCCCGGCTGTAGGGCCTGTAGTGTAGCGAGTAGTGACACCAGTAGTCGATTGGGGCATCACTGAGGTGACAATGACAGTGTTAGTACATGAGGAGATGCAGCCAGATGAGGGAGGCACAGTCGTTGTCCCGGCTATAGGACCTGTAGTGTAGCTAGTGGTAATGCCTGTAGTGTAATTTGGGGTAGATGTGATGACCACAGTCTCCGTGCATGAAGCACAATCAGATGCTGGAGGTATGGTAGTTGTACCGGGTGTTGGACCAACAGTATAGATGGTGGTAAAATCTGTAATGGAAGAAACAGACGGCATAACGACAGTACTCGTGCATAAGGTACAGCCAGACGGCGGGGGAATAGTAGTAGTTCCAGCTGTAGGACCTGGCGTCGTGATGGTGGTCGCGCCAGTTATTGGGGTAGAAGATATGGAAGTAACAACATCGGTACTAGTGCAAGAAACGCAGCCGGACGATGGGGAAATGGTTGTTGTTCCAGGTGAAGGACCTGTCGTGGTGATTGTTGTTACATCAGTAGTAACAGAAATATGAGGCTCAGTCTCATACACTGTCACTGGAGTACTGCCACCTGAAGAGTATGGAGTTCCAGTGGATGTGTACGGCGTGGACACGTTGGTGGTGGCCGTAGTTGTATAATACCCTGGGGGTAGGGTCTGGTAGATCGTGACAGGCGTGCTCCCTCCAGATGAATACGGGGTACCGGTGGCAGTGAATGGCGTAGAGACATTCGTCGTTACAATAGTGGTGTACTCACCAGGAGTAGTGGTTTGGTAGACGGTGACTGGTGTGCTACCCCCGGAGGAATATGGAGTACCCGTCGTTGGATACGGGGTCGATATGTTATTAGAGACAGTTGTCGTGTAAAGACTTGGGGGAACAGTAGTAACGACAACAGTGCTATCAGATGTTGGAGGCCAGGTCGTAGTGCCAGGACTAGGGTCAGTTGTGTATTCAGTAGTAACAGCAGTGGTTTGTGGTGGAACAGAGGTAATAAGAATTGTATTTGTACAAGACTCTGAGCAGTCAGGTGACGGTGATAATGCCGTCGTACCAGGACTTGGGCCAGTTGTGTACTCGGTAACAGTATCAGTGGTCTGTGGTGGAACAGAAGTAACGAGGATTGTCTCCGTACAAGACTTCGAGCAGTCAGATGGTGCGATCATTGTCGTCGTCCCTGGTTTCGCTCCCCTTGTAAAGACGGTTGTGATTCCGTAAGACGGAACAGAAGTAACAACAGCAGTGCATGAATCCGAGCAGTCAGATGCCGAAGAGATAGTCGTTATCTCAGCAGTGGTAAAACTCGTGGTAAGGCCAGTGGAAGGAGCCGAAGGCACGGTTCCGGATACCGGAGGCTCATCTGAGGTGACCGTCGTACTGCTGTCTGTCGTGCCAGTAGCCGTATACGGAGTTGAGATGTTACTGGTGCTAGTCGACGTATAAACATTTGGGATGCTGGAACTTGGGGAAGGTTCGTCGTGTATAGTTATTGGCGTCCTACTACGAGATGAAGACAGAGTGCTACTAGACGTGTTTCCTGTTGAGGCGGTCGTTGTTGTAGTTGTGTAAGAGCTTGCCGGCATCGAGGTGGAGGAATTGTGAAACACTGGAGTGATAGTCTGGTACACGGTAACAGTCGTGCTGCCAATTGATAAGTTCAGGATGCTGGTAGAGACATGAGCCGTTGTGACATCAGTAAATGCATTCATGGTCTGGTGTCCGGAAATCATTGAGGTAGTTGAGGTCGGTCCATATGCTGTCGACAGCGTGCTGCCATCAGGCTTATGAGGATACCTCGTCACTGTAGATGCAACTGAAGCATTAGTGGTTCCGGGCGTCGTGTAAAAGCCTCGAGATTCTGAAAAAGATGAGCTTGGGACGAATACTGATACAACGGTACTGCCGCTCGGAATGCCGGTAGCAGTATATGAAGTCGACATCTTCGCTGTAAAGCCGACAGAAGTAGATTCGAACACAACCACAGGCGTGCTACGGCCCTGGCGATTGATACCATCTGTGCTTGTATATAGAGTCTTAGGGTTCGTTGTAGCAGTGGTCGTGTAATTCCTAGAAGAGGCTGGAGTGGACAGAGTGGGAGCGTGCACAATTGTGGGCGTGCTACCACTAGGGCCGTGGGGAGCCTCAGTAGAGGTATGCGGTATTGCAACCGTTGTAAAGCTCGTGTTCGTGTATGCACTCGGAGGAGAAACAAATGGGAAGATTCCAGAGCTAACAGAAGGTGGTCGTGGGCTGTTGATGATGAGCAATATTCTAAAACCTAGATGTTCTCGAACCTACTAATTTGTCACCACTAGAATCTTGCTGTAGTACGTCGTAGTGATTATCGTGGTACAAGACTCGGGCACAGTGACAGTAATCTGATCTTTGACTGTGATCGTTGTTGGAGTCGGAATATAAGCGGATATCACAAGTGGTGAATATATGATGGACGACACTACTTCTGCCTGACCACCACCACTTTTATGGCAGTGCCCGGGTGTAGAGGCATGAACCTGTAGTGAAAGCGCAAACACTGCCACAAGCAGTACACTCCAGGACATTTTAGATACCCTTCACGAGTGCAAAAGATGATAGTCAGGACGTGACGAGATTGTATCAGAGGATATAAATGATCGCTCCGTTCTTCTGACCGGTTAAACTGCTATGCTGAGACATAACCTTTCGTATTCAGAACCACCACAACACCTCACCCATGCGCCTCGGAGAGTTGAGACATAAAACCAACAACTTCTTTTCCACATGACGAAATACTTCCCAGACGCACTCTGCACTGAGCAGAAATAAGATTTCGTGAGAGCCGACGTTGGAGCTTGCCACGTGCTGCCATTCTGGACCCATGAAACGGTTATCTTGACCATGCTCATATAGTTCCTCGGCAGCATGGAATCCCGTTGAATGCTTTCCTAGTTTTTGTCGAACGCCAGTGACGTGAAGAATGGATGTCGGCTGAAAAGCCGAAGCATTTATTCTTTCTTAAAGGTACAGCTTCGGACTGGGTCTAGGCTGAGACATGGCAGCCACCTGTCCCGGCTTTCTCCGCGCACAGGCCATGGGACGAGGAACTCTATACTACTACTTGATCTCCATCACTTCTTTCATGGCATGTACAGGCTAAAGTGGGATGGGCCGGTGATGCATCCTTGCTGTCATACACAAGGTGTCAATTTGAGTGACTAGGTTAGGAAGTCTATCGGTATCGATTGTTACACTATTGAAAGTTCCAGGTTTGTCAACCAGCTCTCATTGTGTATTGCGTATTATTTCCCTTGAGTAGATTAGCTCTGGGCTTCTACTGGCCTTTGCATACCTCGTGCACGTCAAGATAACTGAACAGCAATAGGTCGCACGTCTGTGATGATTTCGAAGTTGAAACCCGTAATGATTGGCGAAAATTCAAGGAAGCCACCCAAGTCTATACATGTAAAACAGTATCAATATCATTCTGGAATGCTTCTAGCGGAGCTCGTTCTTGGGAAAACTCTTCTTCGTGTTCCAGATATCACGTCCATTTCAACATCTTCATTTTTTTGCCATCGAGAGGTACAGAAGATCCCTCTGAAGTCCCCCGTAAGACACGACATTTTCAGCTCTACTCACAACAATGTTCCCAGACATGCTGCAGCAAGAGCAAATCCAAAACTGTATGTACCATGTTCCTCTGATGATGGGCTTCCGCCAGTGTAAGTAGCCAAGGTAGTTGATGGTGAAGACGTTTGGTTTCCTGAGACGTGAATCGACGTGCCAGAAGTTGAGTTGGTGTAGCTGGTCGATTGTGCTGTTGGAATCGCAGGGTGAGACATTGATTTCATGTCAGTACCCGAAACCGAAGGGCCAATAGATAATGTCTCCGACTTCGATAGGAACGTGAGATCGATGCTGCTAAGTGACGAGCTGGCAGTAGCAGCCGCTGCGCTAATCTGAGATGATAACAATCTAGTCAAAGTCGGTTGTAGGATATCTGGGAAGTAGACCATCGAAGGAGCAGAGCTTTCAGCTTGCGGAACACCAAGGACAATGGTTTCCGGTACAATTTCGCTCAAGGTAGCAACGGAGGTATCTGTTGCCATCGATGAGCAGGCAAGCTCCGAGATTGCGGTTACAGTGAGTCGCTCGCAAGCTAGACAGAAGGTTGACGCAGAAACTTCTGACTCCGTGGTAGTCACAGTAGAAGATCTTGTCTCGTAGCAGGAGCTGGGATCTGCAAAAATAGGAAGAGCATTGCCGATCAGAAGGAGCAAGGTAAATCTCTTCATCTTGGTTGTATGACTGAAGAAATTTAAGATATTGCAAACCAGCTTTGCTTATGGAGAAAATGAACCTCGAGAATTTCCATCAAATCGGAAGCGCGACATGTCATTCGAAAAGAACGAAGTGACACCAAATTTGATAGCTGGGCAGACGATTGATGGTGGAGGCATCTCGCTCGGCATGCTTTGCCTAGCATCTAAGACATGTGTGAATCTAAGCCGATAGTGGATGTTGAGTATACGAGGTGTCACACGACCCCTTGCCGTAGAGACAGCTCGACACGGCAGCCGCGGACTCCTATAACATAGCTATATCTCTTAAGTCCGGATGTGCGGGAGTTATACCCAAAGCGGTACCCACATTCAACGGGTAGCCGCAATGCGGAGATGAAGATTTGTGCTAGCAAAATGAAAGCGCTTAGCACGAATATTTGGTCGTAGTACATTGAACGACCCAATCATGACTTGATGCAATGGAAGTGTACTGCATCATTCTACAGAACCCCGCTCCAAGACAAGCAAGAGAAAAGACATCGATCATGGAGGTTCTCTTGCATATTTCGAATAGCAAAGAAAACTTGGTAGAAAGTGCAAATCGAGCTAGACTCATGATAGAGCCTTTCATTCGGTATAAAACACAACCGCAGTTGCACCGAGAGTATAGCCGGTGTTCGGCTCATGATCCGAGCATGTTCATTGCGCTTGCACGGGGCCTGCTCCGAGCACGTTTCTGTTGTCAAGCTAGATGGCAAGCAAACGTGGGTGCTCTCAGCGTCGTTCGCCAATTTCATCCACCTGTCAAAATACAGGGTCCAACTTTAATCTGACCACATACGCACGACAGGCTTCTTAAGTTACTCGTGCCTCAAACGGTTCTTTAACTCTATTCTTGAAGCCGGAAGACGTTTTTTCTGTTTTCCCGCTGATTCTTCCGACAAGCCTATCATGATGGTCAAGAGCAGAAGAGAGTCGTCGGGGTTAACGCCGCTTTCCTGTGCCTTTCCAGCCGCCACTCATCGCGCTACGTACAGTAGTTCACGACTGACAGGGCAACAAGGTTCATAGGGCTGTTGAGTCTCAATATCTCTTCTAACTGATAGCGGTATCTGCACTCATCGCAAAGGCTTCATGCAACGTCTTGCGACTTCCGAATATCTGACATTGGGGGTGCACTTTCCGAAATAGGCGGGATGGGTGAGCCAGGACATCACAAGCGAATTGGCCAGACCCAAACAGCGCTGCCCGCGGACGATCAAGCGCTGGACAAGTTCGACATAGATCAGCTCTACCATAACATCGGCGATCATATCAATACTGTTGTTGCCTTTTGGACCCCAGCATACATGGCACGACGATGAACCGTGGTCACACTAGCGCCTCTATAGTTACTTGTAGACCTGCCTTGCGTCACACCCAAGAACTCTCTTCGAAGGTTTAACCCGCAGTGCAAACATGCTAACCCCTTGCTTGGCAAGGTTCATATAGCCGATCTGGTTCCGGCATACACTACAACTATGAGAATGCTCAACGTTAAGAAGGGTCAGCTGCGGTCCTCGACTTCATTGTTAAAGGACTCAAGTCGGCCCCCTTCAGCCTCCATTGTTTTCTTTCCATTACTCTACCTGATCTACTTCTTATCTTAAAATGCCACTCTATCGAACTGGACGTTGGTCCCAATACGAGGATGACCGACTTGCGTATCTTACACATACTCAAGGCACACGGAACTGGGTACTCATCTCGAGTGAACTTGGTGCTCGGTCCCCCAAACAATGCCGAGAGAGGTATCAGCAACACCTCAAGCCGGGCCTTCGACACCATCCCTTCAGTCCTGAGGAAGGGGCATTTATCGAGCGCATGGTCCGCGAGATTGGAAAGCGGTGGTCAAAGATTGCCACCTTTCTCGAGGGCCGTAGCGACAATGCTATCAAGAACTGGTATAATTCTGGCTCCAACCGACGACGTCGAAGAGCTCGAAACCTACTTCAAGATCAATGCGCTGGGTTCCAACGCGAACCCGCTCAGCATCCGTCCATGTCCCCTCCAGCCAGCCAGCACCATATTGAAAAGCTACCGCCGCTGACTGGACATCATGCATTGCCAACAAACAACATGAGCAGCATGCATTGTATCAACGACTATACCAATGCCATGAACAATCAATACATGCTACCCAGTCGCGACTTCTTCCTCGATGACAGCCGTTGGCCTGCTGCCGGTATGCATGCACCTCGACCTTCATCCTCACATTCCAGCGCAGAAGAGATCCTCCATACGTCCGACCCTCTGCTCCTGCTCCCGCGGTACATCCCCCTTTTGCTCCCATAGTACCAAGCAATGGATGGTCAATAGAACAAGAACGACAACGGCCTTGGTCTAGTCCTGTAGGAATCGATCACCAGCCGTTTCCCCTGCGGGATGCCCCATTGCTTGGGAGTTCATCAGTCTACCCACAATCCGGTGCCTTGATGTATGGAAAACAGCAGCACCAAGATGGCTTAGTCAGACCTTTTGTCCATCGCCACTCGCTTTCAGAGTACAGATTGCAGCCTCAACCTGCCTGGGTTCGCTAATCTGTTTTCTTCGCTTTCAACTTGCTTTTTTGGATTGTGGGTATTGGAATTTCACACATACCTGGTTTCCACTTTCAGCCAGAAGGACTAGTTTGGAAAATCTCTCGCAAAGAGACCGAGAGGGATGGGCAAGACTGGAGGGAAACAATCGGGGTCCAGGCACTTCCTGCACATTTATACATCTTCATCTATCAATATCTATCTTAATGTACCAGACTTGTAAATGGTCCTGTGTAAGACCAACAATCTCAAATGAAAGTTCGCCAACACTTTTCTCCTTCGGCCCCATTGACACACTCGTTTCTATCTTTCTCTGCATCACTTGAGGAATTTCTCTTCCGATCCGCGACATAGACTTTATCCATGCCAATACCTTGTTCTGCGTTCTTGGCAGGAACATTGAAAGCCAAGACTCATACTTTCCTAGACCCTGTACCGGCCCCACAGCAGGCGCTGCGGCGCAGGACGCAGAGGCATGGTACATAGCTCGCCGCCGGGCCGTCCATAGCCCAAGCCCTGCGGCCCGCTTCGAACAGGACCGAGGTAAGGCTTTTACTCGTGTACCTACTAAGCTTATTTCCCATGTTATTTTTTGCCTAAGACTATTTTTACTAAAAGTGGCAGAGAGACGCTACATGTGCGTGCCGTGGCGCTAGCTTCCCCCAGCCGTTCACGGGCAGAGGTTCTGCATGTCGACAACGTTTCTTGTACTAGTTTTCTCTTTTGAAGGCTAGTTTCTGAGGGGGTTTTTCTTTTGTTTATATGGATATATCTTACATTACTTTCCTACGTAATCAGAACTAGATGATCAATAATCTGTGAACGGCTTTACCACGAGCCAACCCTTTGTAAAGGACTTCTAGCCTGCAAAAATATACGCATGGTATAAAGGTGGGATATCATGTCTGTCGGAGCACAATTCTCATGCACCGTATACTTCTAAACATTCCATAAATCTCTCCCCACTCCTCGTACGCACTCGTACATCTACTCAGTATCAACACCCGTTTCATACTTGCTCAAACGCACAACGACGCTCTAGACCCCCAACGACTTTGCTTATGTACGGACAAATCACTTTCAGGAATTTATCCTAGATGCGGTGGGAAAGCCGATGTAAAAAGTGCTCGTACATCTTTCTTGGCGCTGTTGCCGCAGTCGTATACCTCTCGGCGATCATTGGCGCACTCGTAGATCCTCCGAAATCTCCCCACAAGAACGCGTAAAGCAGCGATATTTGAGATTGATGCGAGTGCATGGCCGAGTCCAAGATTGCGCTGCAAGATCATGATGGCTCGTATAGACTTGCCTGTCTCTTGTCTCTCGGCAGTCTGTGTGTTTTTCTCTCCCATCTATGAGCTAGCGCTACAGATCTTCAAGATTACTCAACCAAGCAAAGGCGTTATTCGTGCATACATAGCTTTGCCTTTCTCTTTCTCCCCGGCTGTTTCTCCAATCTAGCCTATATATTTATCCCTGTCATCTATGGGAAAGTTACTTTGTAGAGAGAAATGGGGATGGGATTCTCGACAGCGGGATTCCTGGCTGTCATGGGTGTGACTGGACACCTCTGTAGCCTGTCCGTCTTTGTCCCCTGTTCTCTCTGCCTGCTCGATCTTTTTCGGATCTCAACGCCTCCTTCCGTCAGTGACGAATACCATGTTGAGCCTAGATTGTGTCCTCGCCATTGGCTAGACTGGAACGTTTAACGCGGATATTCACAGGTCGTAACGACAACATTGACCATGGTGCATACGGGCTAGATCCTGGTATTACCATGCATTCGGTACAAAGCAGTGCGTCAAGTGGATCATGAAAGCTGAGAGGAAAAGAACGTACGACGAACGGTGATGATGGCCAAGAGGTTAGCTAGATGGGCAACGTGAAGACGGTTATACCTCTATTTTCATTTTCTCGGAAGTCTTGGAACGACACCAGTGTCTTGCCAGGCAGTCGGTACAGGGCTGTGCTCCTTGTTCGGGGGTGGCAGGGCTGGAACGATGACGAGAGAGAGGTTTCAGGAGGCAACGAATGGGCAAACGTGCAATGAAGAGCTTCGGCGAGTTGGGCACGTGAGAATGGTCATCTACTGCTCCCCAATTCTCCCCAGTTGGAATCTTTTTGGATTCTCTTGACTAGCTGGTACCTGGGTAAACAATCGTGATAAGCCTGTGCTGTTGGCAACTGCGGTCATGCTCGAGTACTGAATGACGGGGATTACGAGAACGGCGATCACTGACAGAACGGGGACCTCTGACCATACGGCTGGTAAAGGGGTCGCCAGACGGATTCACTCTCTGTGCACTTCATCGTCTCTTGGAATCTCTTGGATGCAACGCATAATCTACCAAGCAGTCGGTATAGGGCTGTGCTGACACGAGCGGGAGATGTGGATCTAGAATGTAAAGTAAAGGAAAGGAAAGATCAGGCGAGATGTGATGACCAAGAGGCGCACGCTGGACATGGGGACAAGATGGCGTACAATAGTCACGAGTGGACCAAGATGGTGCCCCGTTCCACGAGGAGCTTGGGCATAAGGCGAATTGGGTTCTGTCGATTGTGCATTGCCACTAATGTCAAGTACCGGCCCGTCGCCTTGTAAGGCTACTAGTGTCCTTGCTGACCGCGGAGACTTTTGCTGGCAGTAGTTGCCTCCCACGTCCAATTGGGAATTGCGTCATGTATGGACGCTGAAGTCATACAAGTCATCCATGTTTCACAATCTGCTTACTCAGGAGAAGAAGCGAAAAGGTAGATCTATGTAGGAGCGAGACTCGTCCCTACAAAGGTTTCAAGAGCGAATATTTACTGCTGCCCTCTTGCATTGCCCAAAGTCCAATTCTCCACACGGACCATCCTCTTACCATTATGAGCAACGCCCTGACCTAATATCGGAAGAGTCGCAGGTGGCACGTCAATCGCCCAGGCGTTCCCACAGCCCTTGGCCCCATTATCATGTCTAAGCACAGCATAAGAAGTGAAAAATGCATCCCATCGCTCCTTGGTCATTGGTTTTGGTTTGGGCGGGCTGACCAGACGTTGCAGCGTTAGGGCGAAGCGGGCAACGCCGGCATGAGCTTCCTGGAATTGCTTTCTACCGCTTAGACCCTGCTTCTGCTCCACTTCCGTCTTAAGGCTGACAGGTGTTGGGAGCTCGGTGCGTGTCAAACCGGTATATAGGGTTGCGGTATGTAACGGTTCGGCGTTTGACAGCTCGAGACTTGGCATGTCAGTGCTTGGCAATCCGTTGTGGGAAACCAAGATATCAATCTATACATGCAGGAAAAGGTGTCAGCTATGACTATACTTGTGGAGACAATCTGTTATTCTTCGGAAATCTACATACGGTTGTAAAAATTGTTGGGTAAATGCCAACGTATTGTGGGATTGATATGTGGGGCTGACATTTATGAAGAAGCTGGAAGAGTAATTATACCTTTCTGTTGTTCGTCATTGGCTTTGGCTCCTGTTTGCCAGGTCCTTTGAGTACCCTGGACTTGGATGGTAGAGGATGGGCCTTAGGGGGAAGCCGCGATGTCTGTGACTTGTTGGTAACAGTCTCGGGAGATGCATCCCATGGTAAAGTCCGCCGTCTATTGGTCGATGAAGATGGTCGTGCACCCAGCTCAGTCCGATTACTTCCACTTAATTTCGGTTCCGAAGGCAGACCGCGAGGCTCAATTGTTTGTGTCGGACCACCCAACTTAGTCCGTGTGATTCCACTAAGCCTCGGTTCCGAGGGCGCACCGCTTGAGTCCGTTGTTCGTGCCGGATCACCTCTCGCACCACGATCGATATTCGTCAGCGGCCGTGGCGGGCGTGTCAATGCTCGATTCTGCACGGGTGCTGTTGGTCCTCGCATTGCTCGAGGTTCTAACGGTGCGGTGAGGGGGGCTGCCATGCGCTGGTTATGGAAGCGCGGTCCCCATGACTTGCCCCCAAAGCGCGTTGGAGGAATTGAAGTGCTCGCGGTACGAACAGGCTGCCGGGGTGTAGGCAAAGCTTCGCGTGCTTGAGCAGCTAAGATTTTGCTCGTAATTTCAGTCTTGGGCCGTGGACTAGCTATGTTAGCGGTCTCTTGAAGAGGTCTGTCCTCTGCGGTGAATTGTCGTCGCTTCATTCTTATGCCACGAATGACAAATTTGCCGGACTCTTCGTCTGCCTGACCCACTTGTGCTCCAAGAAATGTTGACGGAATGAATTTTAGAAAGTCCTTTCCAACCAGAACCTTTGCAACTTTGCTATTAGCGAATGCTGCCTTGTACAGCTTGTAACATTCTGTCTGTAATAACTCGGCTTTGTCGTCAAAGACATAAACTCGTTTGAGCCTAGTTATGATTGTCAGTAAAAGTGTCAAAGGCCCATTACACTGAGACTTACCATTCTACTGTCCTTTGTGGCTCGGCTAGCGTTAGCAAATATTGCAGCTCTCGTGAGGTTATTGCAGCGTTCACGACGGCTGCAAAACGGCTCTGAACCTCAGAAGCCCCTGTTTCGGAGGAGCCTAGAACCGGCGTGCCTTGCAGTGAGCCAGTCCGAGAGTGTATGCCGCTGCCGGTGCCTCGATCATCAACGGCCGATGATAAGATTACTGCTCGGTCGGGGTGCATAAGGGCCAGGCTCTCTGCTCGTGTTTGAGCTGGGCCAGTTTCGCTCGCCTTCGGTGTTGAATGTTGGTGCTCAGTAACAGCTGGAGAATCTGGAGTCTTGGATCGAATACTTGGCGATTTGTTATTCATCTTCGAATGCCTTTTGTCGGAAGAAGGCAAGACAGACGAGGTCATCGGAATTGGACGCTTACTGGCCAACGGTCTGACGAAGGTGTCCGCCTCAGCTGCAGGACCACCAAGGGCCACCCGAACCTTCGCCGCGCCCAGGATCGGAGGGCGCTTCAAAGTGTCCATGTCATTGCTTCTCTCCTGCAGCCAGTACCGATTATAGTCGAGAGGTGTTTCAGCATCTTCAATGCATCCTAGCAAATATGGTTTATAGAACCCATCGTACTTGAGGACATAAGCATCCCAGTCTTGCGGAGGGATTGGAATTTCAGATTGTTCAGATTGCTCAAGTCTTTGACAAAGATTCTTGAAGCCTTTTAAGCTTCCCTGATATCTGTAAGCATCTTTGAAACTCCCCCATAGAGCGTCAAGAGTAGGCGTCTGCTCTATTGTTCTGGCTTTGTGCTCCGAGTTCCCGAACATCTCGTGATGATTGCGGAGTGTGGTAGTGCAGATAGTTTTGTGATTTATCTGAGCATCGGCCAAAGGCCCATGACTGGTAGTTGAAGTGGACAAGGAGGGAATAGTCGATGCTTTTGCTTCAAGACTCTTTTTCGAAATGTCGTGCTCCTCCTCTGCTGGCTCGCGCGGGCTCTGTTGTTTACGGAACGGCGAATGCAGTGGCAATTGCATATGCGGCTGTGACTGCGGCTGTCGATCAACGTTCCCTTGCCTTGACCTGAAGGATTTCCTTGCCTCTAGCATACTTTCTACAGGTCCAAGTGGCTCATCATCTGTGTCCGTGCTAGAGCTGATAGATATGACGTCTTGATCTCTAATAGACTCTATTCGCAGAGCAGGGGACTGGGGTTCTTGCGGGCTTTGCAGGTTTCCATTATGCTCATTTTGCATAACATCCTTCTGACCTTGGCCCATCTGCTCGGCCAGCGTGCCAATGTACTGCATTTTCCGGAGTTTGTGGGCCTTGAAAGGATGATTAGGATCTTTTGCAGACTCATCGGAAGACGGCCACAACGGTCTGCTAGATTTACGCCTCTTCTTCGCGTCTTGGTCTTCCGCGGGACTATGAGGTCGTTTCTCTGTACACTTATTGGCTTTATTAGGAAAGGCTTGCTCGTTAATTGACATGATTCGCGGGGTCTCTTCTACCTCCACCTCTACACTAAGGCGACAACCTTGGTTTAAAGGGGTACTAGCGTATGCGGAAGGTGCTCGAGGTGCCACAGGCTTCATGGCACTCACAGCAGAGGACGAAGGTGCAGTAGGCACGGCGGAGAAGAGTCCATACTTTGATGGACTTCCTGAGAATCGAGACAACCTAGGCTGGCCTGACTTACGAAGAGAGGTCAAGGTAGGAGCTTTGTCTGATAGATGTTCTGAGCTCGTCGTCAAACCATGGACTGCCTTGCTTGCCAGGTTTTGCTCAGACCACACGCGATCACGTCCCTGGAGTGTGATCTCCGATTCCGAGCTGTCGGATGTCGCATCTGAATCGCTCATCCCATTCGGCACCGGATCATGGCCAACTTCTTTCTCGACTTCCAACACATCCGTATCATGTTCGATCGGACTGATGTCAAGCCCCTGATCCTTGGCTTCCTCTTCATCATCGTCAACGTCCTCGTCTGCGTTTATGTTTGAAGCTACTTGCACGGGTGTTATGTTTGAAGCTACTTGCACGGGTGGAAGAAGGGGATTGCCACTGCTGCTAGGCGGTAACCCACGCAGCACAGGTTCTGTGGCTAGTCGTGGAGGACTGGAGGGCCAGTCCGGAAAGGGAACATCGCTGTCTGGCTCAGGGCTCAGCGTGCCGTTAGTATGAGCTGTGGATGGTTGGGGTCTGGTTGGCAGGCTGTGTTCGGAGGAGGAGTCATCAGAGCTGTCTTTCCCATCGATTGAATCTCGATCGCTGACCTGTGCTCCAACAACCGCATCTTCCCTTGAGTGATGAGCAAACAGTTCTGGCGGCACACACGCGGCATTCGCTGTATCGACCTTCCAGCTCTCGGCTCTCTCTAGAAGCATTCTTTGACTGGCAGGAAGTCTTCGTCGGGAGTACTTGAGATATAAAGGGTGCGGCATTCTATGTCTAGTCTCTGTTCGCACCACGCCTGTTGCTAGAGGCAAGCATGCTCCAGTAGGTATGATGTCGGCCTTTACACGCGCAGGCGAGCGCAAGCGTTGATCGTTAAGGTTCATGGCCTCTCTAGTCGCTGTCTTGGCGACCTTATCCTTGTTCGTGTTGATCATCTCTGCATCCAGCGCAGCATTGGGCGCAGCATCTTTCACCACGTCTAATGCAGAGTTTGGCACAGCAGGGCCCTGGGAAAGAATGTCGCTTGACTGTGAACTGGCGCGTGGAAGAGTGGCAGGTGGCTGAAATTGCGTCATCAAACCTGATGGATCTTGCAGCTCAGGATGCTCAGCTGCTGCTTGCGGGTGGATAATGACTTGACTCGAACCATGCTGCTCCTCAAAATGGTCACTTTCGGCTGCACGGCTTTCGGGCACTGACTTTAAGACCTGTGTCGTAAAATAGTCATTCTGAACTGGATAGCTTGCGTTCGTTCGAGATGATGGCCGAAGGGCAGAGCTGTCAGCGGCGGTGGTCTGTGGCGGGAACTGAGGGAAGTGGGACGGCTGCGCAGCTGCGCCTCCTCCTAACATCCGTTCCAGATCTGTTGCCTTGGGAGCCACGTAGGATTGCCTAGACTGCAGAAGTCCAAGTAAACCAGCTTGTTTGACTGAGAGAGATGTTGGGCTACGGGCAGGATTTGGTGAGTGAGTAGTGCCCGGCGATTGAGGCAGTGCACGTGACATTGCAGGTCTCACAGGACCTTGCAGGTTTATTCCCTGCTGCAGCATAATGTCGTGCGCAACGGCTGCACTCATCTTGGCGGGGCTTCGCAATTGTTCTGATGGCGCGACAGTGTTCCTTACATCCATTGCCGATGTGCGTTGAGAAGGAGTCCATTCGTGTGACGAAATTTCTTCAAGGTCAGGACTAGAGTCAAGGTGTGTGCCATCTTGAGCAGCTTTCAAAAGACGTACCAGCCTTCGGATTGGTGTGCTATCACACAGAGGCTGCGTAGCACTAAGAGAGTCGTCCAGCGGAGTACCAAGCTCGCAAGATTTGATCTGGAGCCTTACAGAGCTAGCCTGATTCTTGATAGGGTCTACTACGATATCGAAGGAGGTAAGATTTAGCACGGTGCCCAGTGTTTGGCCGTCTCGTGCCACGCTGATCTGACATAAAGCTCCCTTCTCAAAAGTTGCAGTGAGGCATGTGGTGGAGTCAGATAGAAGGCATTCTGGCTTGTGCGGATTTGGCCACTTTGTGAGGTAAGCAGACAGTGAGAATGTTGTAAGGATGCGATACTGACCGATACGATGGTGACCCACCTTTGCTTTGCTTGGTTCTTACGAATCTTTATAGTACTGCCATAGCGCTCAAAAGGGGAGTCATCTTGTGCGTCCTCCTCCTGTTTGATATTATGATTTGCTTTCAGCCAAGAAACAAGATGATCCAGATCTGCGGTGACTTCATGAAGTAGCCATGTTCCTAATATGGCAGCCATGGTGTAAGAAAGCTCGTTTGTTGGCAAGCATACACAAGGATGTGGGCTGACTCGAGGAGAGCTCAAATCAACGATAGCTTACACGTGACAGAATAGTAAGAAGGCTAGTGCGGGGCGTGTTGAAGACGTGGACAAGGTCAATCATGGTGACGACGCGTGATGGATATCTAATCAGTCTTCTTTGGCCGAAGATGAAAAGTTCTAGTCACGAAGATTATACGGTGGTGCGAGGGAAGACGCGAAGCAAATCAAAGTGGTGCACGTGCCATGTAAAGTACTTGTAGGAGGAAGAGGTGATGCCAAGGCCCGTACTTGGGCGGGATGGAGAATGGACGGGATGGAATGCGGAGAAAGTACAGGTACAGGTACGAGCACCGACACGTCATACGCACACGGGGCCAGGTCGACGGCAGCGAGCATGTGAAGACAACAGCCCTGGTCGTCCACATGAATTAATTGTTCTGCATCAACGACGTATCGAATCCATCAAACAACAGATTTATCAAGCACGAGCAGGACCGTATCTTCTCGCATCCACCTGATTATTACCAATAGAGCAACAGCTTCATATATGAAACGCGCTTTTAAGATCCACCCACCACGCCACGCGATACCCAGATAGCAGAGCTGTTTGCAACCCTACTGGCGGCCCAGCAAGTGACGAAATTACCAGGACGAGACAGAAAGAGATAGGCAACAAACAAAAGAGAGGTGAAAGATAGACAAGGTGGTCTAGCATGTTCCACCAGACGCATACAGCCGGGCAGTCGACAGATTGAAGCATCCAGTAATGCATCCACGGAAACTCGGCCATGGCTTATGAACGATACGACGGCCACGAGCGAAGAGTGCCGTCCTCTTCGTCGTACCTTCCCTCGACTGCAGGTTCCAGGTCTCGGCGCGCGTCCGTCTCATCACTCCAGTCGGTCCTCGACAAGGAACAGCTCACCCAGCACCTCGACACGATCCACTCGACGGCATCCAAGTCGGACACGCTAACATCCTTTGCCGACTATGATGGAAGAAGCAGCAGCGGTCGCAGCACAGGCCCGAAAGAGTTTGTCAGTGGAGGCATCAGCGGGCTATACTCGAGGCTGAGACAGAGTGTTGGCGCCTCGTCCTCACCCACCAGTACCTCGGACTCGTTTAGACCGGGCAGTCGATCCAGCTTTGGACACACAGACACGGCCTCGGTCAAAAGCTCCTCCAGCGCCGCCTTCAGGTCTTCTACCTTAGACGACCGATCCAGGCAGAATCAGAATGGACCAACCCCGCCCACCCCGTCTGCTTCCATTTCTTCTCCCGCCATTGTCCCCAAGGCTGCCGCGTCCAGCCACGCCTCCCGCAGCAGCATCAACCTGCCTTCAAACGATGCTAGCTCTGTAATGTCCACCACGCCCATCCAGTCGTCCGTCCTGACCGACGAACCTGACGTCTTGCCCTTTCCCGTCCTTCCACGTTCCACTGCCCCGAAGCCGCATTCTCGCCCTGGCTCCCGTGACTTCCATCTCACCCTCGCCCTCTCCAAGCTCCAGGGCTCTCCTGCCCAGTCTTCTTCGCCGGTAGAGAAAAAGGATGTTCCCGCCTCCAATCGCTCGTCCTTCCACGCTGCTCCGTTCAGAGAAGAAAGTGCTGCCCATGTCGAGGACCAAGCCCGTCTCACCTCACCCATGCCCCGCGGGTCCGATGCCTTGCAGCCTCCTCTGAAGCCGCTTCCTTCTCGCTCCTCCGTCTCTGCTGACTCTTCCTCGCGTCGCCAGTCTCAGCCTCAATCACAGTCAGAGCTGCCCTTTCTCCCCGCCAAGTCCGCCACGTCTTCGCCCTCATTGCAGCCTTCAGCTACTTCCCTGGACGCTAGGGAGAGGCCGCCACTGCGCGTTACTCCGTCACATCTTCCCGGCCTACGCATCTCACAGCCCTCGTCCATTGCGCCTTCTGCAATAAACACTCCTCTTGCCACTCCCATGCCCGAGCCCTCTCCTAACTTCAATGCCGGCTTCCAATCCAGACGTCCGTATGCCAAGCTTCCCCCTAGTAATGCTACTTCCTCCATTCCGGTCCACTGGCGGCGGAGGGTTCTCAGCAAGGAGTTCTGGATGAAAGACGAGAATGCCAGAGACTGCTTCCACTGTGGCATTGCTTTTTCCACCTTTCGCAGAAAACACCACTGCAGGACCTGCGGCCAGATATTCGACTCTCAGTGCACTACGCTTGTCCCAGGCAAAGACTTTGGTCAACCTGGCAGGCTCAGACTTTGCCGTCCCTGCGAAGCCATGATCTACGGGAGTGACGACGATTCGACAGTCTTTTCTGACGATGAACATGCCCATGCCAATCACCATCACGATGAGAGCGTGCGCTTTGACACCAACGAAGTCGATATCGCTACGCCCTCCATTGGCATCCCCGTCTCCAAGAGGAACAGGGACGTCAAGCGTCGCTCTGCTGTCATTGAATTCGACCAACCCATGCTTGCGCGTCCCAGCTCTTCCCGCTCTCTCAAATCCATGAATTCACGACCAAAATCATCCGGCCACAAGCGACGCGCATCCCGCCAATTTTCTTCACGTCCGCTGAGATATACGCCCGAGGAGCGCGGCCCCTTCTATCAAGATGCAAACGCAAACTACAACAAGAGCACACCCCTTGCAGCCCTCAACCAAGACGATTTCATCGACCCAGATATTGCAGACTACATGTCTGACGAGTACTCTGATGACGATCAGCAAAGTCTCTTTGCTACACTCAATGGCGATGCTCACATGAGTTCTCCTCTTGACGGTAGTGACAAAGTTGGTCTTTCTGGCTTCTTGGCATCTGCCGTGAAGAAGGGCCGCTCACGGCGAGGAGATCGCAGCATTGCAGGTCAAAGCCTCGGTCGTGATTCGGACGCCATGTATCTTGGGCCAAGGCATCCTACCAGAGCTTCTCGCAAGCGCAATGCTAGCGTGAGCAGCTTCGCCATCGGCCGACCTTCTCCACGACGAGCCCGAAGCACTAACCTTTTGAGAGCACTGGATCTTGGTGGATTTGCGGATGGCGGTACGACCTCGCCGTTCATATTCGATGACACGCCACCTCCCGGTCGCGCAGATTCGCAAATTAAATGCAGCTACACAATGCATGGCCAGAACGCCCCAGCTATCGAATTGAATAGCGCAAGTCTGCAGCATGTCCATCGCTTACTTGCTCAGCTTCTGAAGGATTTCAAGATTCCACATCGCAAGAAGTGGCAAAAGGCATTGATGCCCATCTTGCTTCAATGTACTGATGATGTTGACCCCGACGTTCAGAATGGCGACGACATGGATATCCGCAATTATATCAAGCTTAAGAAGATTCCTGGTGGCAAACCGGGAGATACTGCGTATGTCTCCGGCGTCGTCTTTAGCAAAAACGTTGCTCTCAAGGACATGGCACGGAAATGGATCAAGCCTCGCATTGTCATCATCACCTTTCCCATCGAGTACACACGTCATCACTCAAGTCTGTTCTCCCTCGAAAACTTGATTGCGCAAGAGAGAGAATATGTGTGCAACTTGGTTGGTCGCATCGTTGCGCTGAAGCCAAACATCCTTCTCGTTGAACGCCAGGTCTGTGGTCTTGCACTACAGTTACTGCAAGAAGCACGAGTGACTGTGGTTTACAACATTAAAGAATCTGTGCTGGCCGCCGTTGCCCGCGTGACTCAGACTGTATTGATCAAGTCTCAAGATAAGCTTTCCATTGATCCTGACAATCTTGGTCGTTGCGATATCTTCGAAGTCAAGACATATGTCCATGAAGGTAGGAAAAAGACGTACGTCTGGATGTCCGGTTGTCAGCCCGATCTCGGTGCTACCATCGTTCTCCGCGGCGCCCGCATGGAGACTCTGCGTGCTATAAAGCGTATCGCTGAGTTCATGTGCTACGTTGTCTACAATCTGAGACTCGAAACCTGTCTTATGCGGGATGAGTTTGTCCTGATACCATCAGCCTCCAAAGATTCGGCAGATGAGAAACCCAAGCTGGATGCAACGTTTCATCCGCCAATACCAGACAGTGAGCCTGTCTCACCCACACCTCGAGCTGAAGTAAAGAATCCCTTAGACGTGGACGGCTTGAGTCTGAACGGTTCCGCGCCTTCGGAACACCCCTCCATCGATCCCAATGGTCTAAACCATCTGGTTGAAGCTACACTACATGAACCAGGCCAAGCAACTACAGTTGACCCTCAATCTCAGGCTGAACTAGAAGACGAGTCCATGCCATCACTATATCGAGAACTCATCGACACTGCGCGAAGTCGTTTAATATCTTCTTCTCCATTTGTCAAATTCACTGAACCATACCTTCTTGTTAAAGCTCAAGAGCAAGAACGTAGGGTAGTACAATCGAAAAGACTTCGCGACCGATACGACTCCTTCATTGCGACTGCCAACGAAAAGCAGAGCGGCCATGATTCGCCCAAATTCAAGCTTGTCATGCCTAATATGTTACAACAGGCTTCGCCAGAGGATCAACCTGAGACTGTCCGCACCTTCATTCGTGATATGCACGACGCCCAATACCACATGGCTTTAAGAGAGTACGAAATCAAAAAGAAGCAGTGGGAATCATTCTTTAGCAGCAGCGGCAACGATCCTTTCAACCCATTCAGTCATCAGAATATCTGGGTCCTGCATTCGATTGTGTCAAGCGTCACATCTGTGCCATGCGCCGGGCCGGAGGTCTTTGGTTTCGGATTTTATGCGGGGTTTGGCCATCCCGACGAGAAACTCGAAGAGGACTGTACCTTGGGCCAGTTCGTGGAGGAGATGTGTCACGCTGCCAGTAACAATTGCAAAGTCTGTAATCGTAAGATGCTGGACCATCATCGCCAATATGTCCATGGGCACGGCCAGCTCTCCATTTCAGTCAAACGATACCCTTCCAAATATCCAGGTCTGAAGAGTACCATATTCATGTTCTCGGCATGCAAGGTTTGTCAACAAGAGACAACTTGGATGCCAATGTCCGACAGCTCCTGGAAATATTCTTTTGGCAAATATCTCGAGCTCAGCTTTTGGAGTACTCCTCTCAAACCTCGAGCTGGTGTCTGCCCACACGATATTCACAAAGACTTCACCCGCTACTTTGCATTCAACGGTCTTGCTGTTCGTGTGCAGTATGATCCTGTCGAGCTATACGATGTGATTGTACCCAGGACAACCATTACTTGGGACGTCAACGAAGGACTCGTCATGAAGAACCAGCTGTTTACGCAATTTGAGACGAGGCTCAGCGCGTTCATGGCATCTGTCAAAGCACGACTTGAATCTATCAACTTGTCTACAGTGACTCCTGAAAAGTCTGCAGATGCAACTGCCGCAGTCGAGAAGCTGATGCAACGTGCAAACAGCGATCACGAGGAATTGCTCGACAAACTTCAAGCCAAGTACATGGCTTCGCAATTTTACGAGATTGTGCCCATGAACCGTGCTCTTCGTATGATGGACGAAAAGGCCATAGCTTGGGACGATGCTTTTGCAGAATTCGAGCGCAATTACTTTCCGTCTGAGAATGATATCAGGCGTCTCGCAACTCTCCAGCTGAAGAAGCTATTCCTTGATCGGAATGAAGTGGCAGACCATCAAGTTCAGGATGCAAGCGATACGGAAGATGGCATGGAAATGCAGGACAAACCGCATAATTCAGCCATGAAGCTGACTGACGAAGAGCTTCAATCAGAAAAGGCACAGGACATGCTTACTTCTGTGGTGCAAGAACATGGACATTCCGCTCCTAACTCAAGTGGTATCATCGTCGCCACAGAGGGTGGTTCGACAGAAGGTGATCTTGCCAGGCAACTTTCCGCAAGTGAGAGAGAGCAGGCTGTAGAACGAGGAGATGTCAGACATTTAGATCTTGCAATGCCTTCAAGTCTTCCCACGGAGAGTCCGATTGATATCAAGCTACCTCCTTCGGATGACGAGGAACAGTCTAGTGTTGGTAGCAAAGCTCCCGATAGTCCTGTCGCTGAGCCCAAGCCTCTCAACTCGACAATCCTGGAACGGATTGAACAGATGCGATCTGCTGCGACTGCATCCAATAGCCCTGAAGCAATGCCTGAATCTCGAATTCCTCGATTAGCTGGTCTTAGTCGACGTCAGCAACCGCCTACCTTGGCCCGCGCACAATCTCAACCAAACCATGTTCATCGTCGAAGTGGTGATCTTACGCTCGACATGCCGCCAACGGCAGAGGCACTGGGCAGTGGGGAGCAATCTGGGACCGCTACACCGACGCAGAACACTATTGCCAACAAGGATCTTGCTAAGAGCATTGAACAGCGGCTTGCCGATAGACTAGGCACTGGCCGTAAAGCGCAGGCGTCCTTGATACCTCGCTCGGTGCCGACAAAGCCAGCTGATAACAGCACTCGCGTGTCAGCATTGGCCAAGCACTTTGAGCAGTTGTCCCGAGAGTTCGAGCGTGAGAGATTGCGAGAACGAAAACAGCGTGCTGCTAGGAGCAGACAAGTCAGAGCAAATCCATTGGCTAGCAGCCGGCCCGTTGTTGAGGTCTATACTGATCCGCGTTTGGCGGTGGGTGAGGAAAAGGTAGACTTTGACTTTGATAGAATCCCCTTGAGCGGGCCGGACCCAGCACAAGAACAATCTCAGTCGTCGTCGGATGCTGTAGATCAAGAACACGCACGTGACAAGCACGACGAAGGAGATGCGACCGACACAGACATGGGTGACTCTACTGTTGGTGGTCAGACCGATACAGAAGCAGATGGCGATACTACTGATGCCGAAAATAACCTGCCATCACCAAGCCGAAGTCGAGATCGATCGGATCCCATGTCCAGCATGTCTTCATCTTCTGTGTTGTCTCCACATTCCCCACACGACATTGATCCACATTTGGACCTTACGATACCGAAGCATGAGAAGTCTTCTCTGATGAGGATGCTCACATCTTTCTGGTCTGAGCGTTCTGCTTCAGGCTGGCTGCCTTTGGAGTACCCTCTTCTCCCAACTGAGCATGTGTTCGACGACAGTGATATTGTTGTCCGGGAAGACGAGCCGGCCTCTGTCATTGCCTTGGCGTTGTCTAGCGCAGATTATGTCACCAAGGTAGACGCTTTCCGGATGAACCCTACTCCGTCCAAGGCGTCCGCAACACACGGACATACCGCCTCGCAAACCAGCTTCTCCATGCCAGCACAAATGTCCAGCACTAGCGGTGCAGGTGCACAGGCTGCAATTGAGGCATCTCTGATCAGCCCAACGGGTACACATATGAAGTACAGCTTCGCACATGGACCGGTCAAGACGACGTGCAAGATATTCTACGCAGAATCGTTCGATGCTCTCCGCAGGAAGTGTGGTGTGAGTGATCGATTCGTAGAGTCTTTGTCTCGCTGTGCCAAGTGGGACAGCAAGGGCGGCAAGACCAAGTCTCTCTTTCTGAAGACACTCGACGACCGCTTCGTGATCAAGTCTCTGCAAGAGGTTGAGCTGAAGGCATTCACCAAGTTTGCTCCTGACTATTTTAGCTTCATGAGTCACACGCTTTTCCATGGTGTACCATCCGTCATAGCAAAGATGTTTGGTCTTTTCCAGGTGATAATCAAAAATCCCATCACCGGCACGGAATTCAGCTCTTACCTGCTCGTCATGGAGAATCTGTTCTATTCCAAGAATCCAACGCGCAGATTCGATCTTAAGGGCAGTATGCGGAATCGCAAGATTGAGAGTACAGGACAGCCAGACGAGGTGTTGCTAGATGAGAATCTTGTGGAGACTATATTTGAGACTCCACTGTTTGTTCGTGAGCATGCGAGGAAGCTGCTGAGAGCTGGGGTGTGGAATGATACAATGTGGCTATGCAAGCAAAACGTTATGGACTACAGCTTGATGGCCGGCTTTGACGACGAGAAAAAGGAACTCGTCGTCGGTATCATTGGTGAGTCCTTCATTTTCATACTTCTCCTTTTCCAACCCTCCACTTTGTCACCAGCCCTCACAGTGCTCCGCCCCCATCCCTAGAAGTCTTTTACTGACCATCTATGTGCATCAGATTGCATCCGCACGTACACATGGGACAAAAAGCTCGAATCCTGGATCAAAGACCGCGGCAAGAACAAACCCACCATCACATCTCCCAAGGACTACCGCAACCGCTTCCGCGTCTCAATGATGCAATACGTCCTTCAAGCACCAAACGTCTGGCACGGCTTCCTCAACCAAGTCGGGCCCAGTGCCATTGCCGTGCTACAAGGTAATGCCGGTCCGACCATGATCACAGAATACAACAACGACAAAGACGGTGGTGACTTTGTTGCCAGTGTTGGTGCAAGTCAGCAGAGCGCAATGGTCGGCAGTCAGAGGGGCAACAGAAGGGAAATGAGTATGGTGCAGGGCGCCCTGGGCAAAGGCTTCGATGGCACAGACTCAAGGGCTGCAAACGCGGTCAAGGGGAAGAAAGAGGTGGAGAGGTTGGTCGGGGAGGGCCACCTCATGAATGAAGCTACTATTCGCGAGATGAGCACTATGACGTTTGCTTAGATCACACAACAAGAGGTGATCTAGCAGATGTGCATGAGGGCGGTCATGGTTGGCTGATTGCTTGCACAGCTCGACCCAGAGTAAAAGGGGTACACTTCGTCTCACGACCATTTACTCCTTTTTTTTTTCCTTTTTTTCTTCTCAACAATCCTCTGCATTTGCAATACACACGCAGACAGGACAGGCAATAGCATAGCGCTGGCGTTTTCCTTCTTTTATTACGTTGAGTCGCTTTATTGTGGTCAGACAAACAAACAAGTCAGTTGAGCCAGCCAGCGAGCGTGCGAGCATTACAATGAGTTCCAACGCGCGTATGTATGCAAATTCAAAAGCGCAATCATCATCATCGATATATATACTCTTCTTGTCTTTGTCTTTGTTGTGACTATACTTGCCTCTCAAATGGTTCACATGAACGAACGAGTAGCACTACTATTACGATACAGGAAAGTAAAGAAAGTAGAGGCGGGAAACATGCGGGTAGGGGTGGGCATGGAGATTCTCTGAACGTGAACTGGTGAGAGGGCTACCCTGTCCACTTTTTTTCACGCTGGGTTGAGTGCGGTGTATGGCATACCTTTCTCGCCTGAGGCCCGCTTGAATTGGTGCAATTGGTTCGTTCGGCACTTGGGGATGTCTAGTCGTCTTGATCATGCTTGTTCATCATGAAAAAGGTTCATTTATATGACATGAGTGTAATAAGATTCAGTTCGGTATGAGACAAGTTGAACATTGAAAAGACTCTTGGTCAACTCTTATTGATGGTTGATGTTATCTTACAAAACCCAAGTGTAGACAACTCACGAGCGTCCTGGGATAATGCATAGGTGAGTAAAAGTTCCTAATAGAGCATAGCACCAAAATCGCCCTAGTTCGACATCTCACCAACACGATAGAGGTGTCGTTGTGCTGGGGACTTGCTGACCAGGGTCGCCCTGTGGAAATTGGACGCCACGAAAACCGACCATACGATTCATACAACCCATCTTCTCACTTTGCTCTCTCCCTGATGCTGTACGTAACCCACAACCAACGAAGAACGAGATGGGAGAAAGGCTGCGAGATGCCCCTTTCCAGCCGTCTTCTGTGTTGTTCCACGTCTCCATCACCTCTGCATTGGTGACTCGTCCACAAAAAGACGGAGAAGAGAGTAATTAGATTAGCGATGGGTTTGTTGAGCTTGTTGGTAAGTCCCGTTGGTATTGGGTCGGTCCCTCCGCGAGACCGCTGATTGACCGGATTGTGCTCTACCTAGAAGGGCTTGATGGCGTACTCAGGGCAGGAAAGACGACAGGACCATCGGCCGGCAAGATAGATCTATCTCACCTAGACCGAGTAGACATACAGAAAGAGAGAGCGAATCTGAATGAGACGACTGTTCTTTGCGCCAATGCTGTGGCCAAGCACAAGATCACGAGCCGACAACAACAGAGTAAACAATGATTGCATAGATCTGTAAAAAAAATTCATTTTACGCGAGTTGCCAAACTCCCACGTCAATAGTATGATTAAAAACTAGTCATTTGGCACAGTCAGGCCTTCCAAGCCATCATCCAAACCACGAAGAAAAAGAAGAAGTGAACCCCGAGTCCCAAGTCCCCACCAAGATCAAACCATCCCACCCCGAAGAAGAAAAGGAAAAAGACCCCTCAACCGTCATTCATGCTTGACAAGTCATTCAAAGCACAATGTTGACCTTACGAACGGGCTCCTCAACCTGATCATTCACGGCTGAACGACGGAAGAGTCCACCTCTGCGAAGGACAGGGCTGTTCTCGCCCGCACGACGGGCAATGGCGGTTGCGCGAGCGGCGAGGTGGACGTCGCGGGCGGCCTTGCGGATGGTCTCGCCTCCAGAGGAAGGATCAGCAGAGGGGTCGGGGTAGGAAGAGGGGTCAGAGGAGGGGTCGGACGACGGGTCTGAGGTGGTGGTCGACGAGGTAGTGGTGGGGCTACCGCTGGTGGTGGTGGTAGGGCCGGTGGTGGTGGGGCCAGTGGAGGAGGTGGAGCTGCTGCTGCTGGAGGAGCCACTGGTGGTGGTGGTGGAAGAGGAAGAAGAGCCAGAGGTGGTGCTGCTGGTTGAAGTGCCGGAGCCTCCGCGACCGATGGCAATGGCGAAGGTGATTTCAACGTCGAAGACGCGGCTGCTGAGGATGATCTCGCTGAAGTAGATGCAGATGCTGTCTACGGTGTTGAAGGATGTGGCGGCGCAGTTGCCGTTGGCAGCGCAGACGTCGAGGCAGACGTCGAGGGTGATCTCTGTGGCCTGTCTCTTGGTGGGGAAGGTGATCTCGGTGCCCTGGTAGTTGGTATCAGGCTCGATGAGGAAGGTCACGCCGTTGACGGTCTCTTCGTATGGGGTGGGAGTGACAGTGGCAGTGGTGGTGGTGGTGACGGTGTCAGTAGCAGTGGTAGTTGCGGTGACGGTAGCAGCGTCGGGGAGGACGATGGTGCTGCCATCAGTGGTGATGGTCTGACCAGCGGTGTAGGTGAGAGTGGTGTAAGGGTACACTTCAGTGGTAGTATAGACATAAACGCCATCAGCACCAGCGCCAGATCCAGCACCGGCAGACCCAGCACCAGCAGCACCAGTGACGACAGCACCAGGAACAGTCACAGTAGAGACGGCGTGGCAAGGGCAGTCAGTGATGACTGTGGCGCCAGCAACGGTAGTGGGCGTGCCAGAGACGGTGATAACCTCGCCGCCAGTGCAAGTCACAGAGCTAGGGTAGTAGACTTCGGTAGTGTAGACCGAGCCTGCACCATAAGCCTGGTTGGCAGCGAGACCATTGTAGCCTGATGCAGCAGGTGCAGCATAGGTGACAACGGATTGCGAAGTACCAGCGTACGTGACAAAGCCAGCTGCAGTAGCAACAGAAGGAGTGCCAGAAATGGTCACGGTCTGACCAGCAGAGACGGGAGAGACGGTGTTGTAGACGACCTTCTCAACAGAGGTGGTTGCATAGCCGGCAGCGCCTGCACCTGACCCTGCTCCACCATTGTTGGCTGCCAAAAGGTAGGCAGCAGCCGCGGCAAAGTCTGCAAAGGTAGATTGTCAGCATTAACCAAGCTCGTTAGGCAGAGAGATAGACTTACCACACGAGGTGTCGTAGACAGTGACAGTAGCCGTGGTGGTGACGGTCTCAGCGGCATAAATTAGAGCTGGACCCAGAGGGAGCAGCATGGAAAGGGAAGACTTCATGTTGAACGAATGTGGGGGATAAAGCGAGTGACTGGGAAAGGAAAAAGGCTGAGGTGATTAGTATTACTGAGCTGATTGTTCTGTCGCTGGGTGGATGATTCCTTCTAAAGACAGCGCAACAAGTCGTCTTATAAATGCCAGAATCCATGTTGTCGATGCTGGTATGTATCCTTCCTTCCTCCTTGCAATTTCGGGTTTGCCGTCCTAGTCTGTGGAAAGCTATTGATCGTTTCGAAATATCTAACGGGGAAATGTTTGGACCAGAAGGACTGTGTAAATTGCACATCTAGCCGACTGTGACAACTGAACGTCTGAGCAGGATCAAGGACTGTTAAGCCAAGTCCTTGCTGTAACGGCTGTTAGAGCATATCCGGCAGAGGGCTGGGGAACCATACTGGACAATGGAGACAATCATTTACTTGAGTTGGACTGTCGCTATTGCGTGTGTTGCCGTGTTATGATGCCACCATCGTCTTTATCATTTTTTACCTGAATTGTCCATCTCGAGTAGGATCAAAAAGAAAATTGGAAGTGTGAGCTAAGCATACTCCAGCATCCTCCATCTTCCCCAAAAGAGGCATATGATTCTGCTTCTGGAGGATCTTCGAGAAGGGCCAAGCGGCCTTCTCACAGACCACATAGACACCTCCTTGCAGCTTTCAGGTACGATTACTTGCATGAGGAAATTAAAGAAAGTGGGAAGCAGGGGAAAACAGTAGCGTCTGGAAGATCCATGACCCCATGCGACGAGGCGGGCAACAATCTAGACAGGATCTCGCTAGATATTCTTGGCAAACAAGCCGATAGGAGAGATCTGAGGGCTATGCGAGAGAAGCTGCTTACTTACTGTTTCCCATGCCGTTCGAGCATGCCTAAATCTGTGAAGTGCCCTACTGATGCCAGGCTGTCGCGTGTTCGATTGCTAAGTCGAGGCTAACATGCATGCTGTCATTGATGTCTCGAACTTCTCTGCCCATCTCATCTCGGCACTGCAGTCCGAGAAGTGGATCTTGTTGTTTTTGAAGCTGAGGTACCTGTACAACTGTACAACCACAGCTGATGTTGGTATGGGTCGTAGTCGGGATTCTCTTGGCAAAAACGCAAGATCGCGTGCTCACAGGGTAAAAGCGTCGCACCGCTAATGCCGGGACAGCCCGCCCAGGCGCTACAAGCCGTCACTGCAAGGATGTCGCTTCCGTGGCTGGCTGGAATTTAGTCCAAGAGCACGCGAGCCATGTCTACATTCGGATATACACCGAGCCCATCTTTTCATGCCACATGTACCTATGTTTGTATTCTCGCCTCGTTGCCTCCCTATAAACGGTTTTTCGCCTAACCATCGATTACTGGTCTGATAGTCTCCATGGCTCAGAATGATCGCGTGCCTGGTCCACTTCTTGAGATTGAGCCGCGTTGCCCTCGAGCTGCATCTGCTCCGTACTATCCTCTCACGTGCCCCTGAGATGGACATGTCTCGTTATCTGTTGAAAGATCTGGCAGGTGGAAAAAGAAGGGGGGTCGTCGTCAAGAAGTCTGGTTTGAGTCCTTGTCATTCTTGTTTCCCATGCGGTCGCATTCCCTCTTTCACTAGTCTAGAGTTCCCGATCCTTTACACAACCAAACCCTTTCGCGATGTATGCATCCCTCCGTCATGACAAGCTCGTATTGCCTTCCCTCGTACAAAGCCGCCGACCTACGAGATCTTTCAATAGGAAGGCCTGCGGTGCCATCGTAGCATTGTTTCTCCTTGCAGTTTGGAAGTTTCAATATCTTGGTACAAGTTTCAACGAAGATGCCGTCAAATTTGAGATGGAAAGCCTTGGCGGAAACCGCAATGGACGACTTTTTACCATCAGAGGTGGTGACAAAGGAGCTACTGCACATGCTTCCAGTCATGTACAGGTGTCTTCAGACATTGCACCAGAGCCAACAAGTCGTGAACCTGCAACAGAAACCGATGCCGATGTACAGATAGCTTCTCATGCTGCCGCAGCTTCATCTCTGCTTGACATGGGAGACAAAGATGAAGGGGATATTCACACGGATATCACAACAGAATCCTGGATAATACCACCATCATCACCACCGCCCGAAGAAGAATTACCATCACAAAAACTTTCGCCCATGCTTGAGTTCCCGGATGTGACACGGGGTCGGAAGATAGCTGATATGGCCGATGATCTACCCGATTTTGTTCACATACCACTGGCAGAGGCTGTCAAGGAGGAGATTCTGGAAGATTGGGAGGACGACTGGTTCGCGAATGCGGTATATAACAAGGAGATACATGGCGCTTTAAGAGAGCCAAAAATTGATTTTGTTTACACCTGTAAGTGGATCAAGTGGGCGGTTTGAGGTTGGCTACTGACCATGCTAGGGGTGAATGGCTCCGACCAAGCCTTTGTAGATACAATGCGGCCTTACGAGGAGAACTCGTCGTTGAATGACGCTTCTGGTCAGTGGATAGCCTCGCACGGCGTCAACAGATATCGCGATTGGGATGAGTTGAGATACTCGATACGGAGCGTCGAGAAACATGCACATAATTTTAGGAACAGGATTCAGATTCTTGTGAATTCCGTCCATGGGGATGACGGACAGCTGAAGAAGCAGCAGCCGGATTGGCTCAAGCTTGGCGCTCAGAAAAGTGATTCCATGCAGCTCCTTGCTCAGGATGATTTCTTCGGTGCGACGGAGCGAGATTGTCTGCCGACTTTCAATTCCTTGACCATCGAAAATCAAATCTACAACACACCGTCCGATATTGACCGAGTAAGTACCTTGCTGGCATTCGCCTGCTTGTGAGGAGTCTCGAGACTAACATGCTGTAGCTCTTTGCCCTGTCGGATGACATGTTCCTGGGAAAACCTCATGCCGCTTCCGATATGTACTCGCCTCTTTTTGGAACGGTTATGGCTTTCAAATCGAATGCATACAATGTGGTCTCACCACCAACCGAAAAAGATGCTGTGCGCTTCGGCGAGAAGCCTTACTTGATATACACATCATGGATGCTGAATCGAAGATTTGGCATACGCAAGCGCAAAGGTCAAGCACACTTCGGCCACTCTTTATCGAGAAGTGTGATGCGGGAAGCCATAAGCAGCTTTCCCCGGCCGGCGCTGAAGAGTGCTTGCCAGAAATTTCGAGGAGAGACTGGTTTCCAGCTATACTCGTGGTACGTCACATTTCACTATACAATGGAGCGCCATCGTGAAGCTCTGTTATGGAGCTACCTCATGGTGAGAAGTGACTTGGACGGCAATGGGAATCTCGGCTGGGAGGAGAGACAGATCGTGATGAAAGAGCTCGAAGAGGGATTGATGAACGAGGACCAGACTTCGTTCAGGAAACGAATGTTCTACTACGTTGACAAGTCGCTGCGACAAGCTGGACTTGAAGCACCAAAAGTCAACACGGAAACAACCTGGACTTCGTTGGATGGGCCTTCACATATCGAAAACATTGAGTGCAACGAATTCGACGTCAACGAATGTCTGGCTCCTGGCTTTTCGTCTCCACTCTCCGACAAACATTACAGCAGTCCTGTATTTTCAACAGCAGCAATGTTCGATCGAGTCACGAAACAAAATCCTCAATGTGGCGATTGCCTCATCAAATTGCTACTGAACCGAGTCAACAAGGGGCTGTCCCCGTTGCTTCCAGACAAGGCGAAACACCCAGAACAGCGAAAGACTGTGCTCAAGGCCCTGAAACGGTACCAATATACCATTGTAGAGCCAGATGCGCTGTTCACGATGGTCACTGATGCAGAGCAAGTCCAAGCACGACTTGTGGACCGTCTTGCAGATCCAAGAAAACAGTCAGGACAGCTTTGCCTGAACGATGATGTGGCGACCACCAAGCCATCTGAACTTGCAGATCTCAAGGAAGTGATGCTGAAGTTGTTCAAGAGCTTATGGAGCGAGCCAAGCAAATGGGAAATATGATATTGACGTTACTTTACACAGTGGGGACGACTAGCACATTTCCTTTGTTATTACCTGAATAGACACCAGAATTTTCTTCTCAAGCTCTTTGCATTTTGATGCACTGAATGGCACATGCAGTGTAAACAGTCCCGACTCGACAGTGTTTTACAAACATCTTCTCATGCCGAATTGGGAAAACAGCACTAGTGTCGCGCAATCGATCGCGTGACCACTGTCTGCACATTAGGCGAAGGCGCGCGAGACGGAGTGGATGTCGCGATTCCAACGCTTTAGGGGCGTAACTATTTGCAATAATCCGCAGTATATCGTGTGGGAGATCTACAGTACTATCAAACACCTCGCTTCTTCTGATCAATGGATGACAAAAACTTGGGGTTGACGCACCCAGGCCCACGGTTCTCGAAGAGGATCTGCAGTTCAGCATTAGCTCTCCGAATCAGACTATCTACTGTAGGATCTTAACGTGTTGTGATTAGCGGGAACCTGAATCATGGACTTGCAATAGTTCGTCACGAAAAGACGCGTACGTCGGGCGATTGGAGATATGAAGTATCGAACGTTAGAAGAAATGCATTTTGTGGATGACTACTCGGCTCAACTTGTCAATCGTTCTGTTGAAGCTTCAGCACCTCCAAGTACACCATCCTCACTTGGCTTCTTTGGCAATGTCTTCCAAAAATGGTCAATCTCCTTCTGATACTTTGTCGATTCCAGAGGCATCACCCATTCACTCTTACTCTTCTCGTACGAGTCCATGAAAGTTGTCATTCTGCTCTTCTTTGTATCGCCATTCCCTACAAAGTGTAGCTGCAGATCTCCATTCTTGACACTGTTGCCTTTGATCTCCTCTGGATGTTCCGCTCTTCCAGCTTCATCTCTTGGACCCATGTACGCATTGAGCCATCGCTGAGGGATTATAGCTGTGGCGTCACGGAATTCCGTGATGTTTTTGACCATGTGCTCGATGGCGGATTGCTCAGAGTACTTCATTGAAACTTCTGGTCGGAAAGTTTCGACAGATAACGCGTGACTCATTAGTCGCAGAGACCATCCGTTGACTCGAATCAAGAAAGCACCGTCATTGAGGCCATTATGATCATCTGCGCAGAGGAAGTTGATATGATCGAATGCTGGAGATGGTGGTAGAAATGTTTCAAGTGTGACTTGTGGGTTGAGGATGTAGGTGTCGGCGTCAAACCAGCTATCAGGAGGGCCTTTAGTTAGCATCCTATGAATGTGATCTCATAAGTCAGTGCAACTTACAAGAGCCATTCAAGTCTTTGATCTCGTGGCTTGCTCAACTCATCTGCCAATACAGAGAATACATATGCTGGTTTCGACCACAGCCGGCCGAGCAACTTCTCTCGCAACACGCTTAGAGGGTAATTGCGAGCTTTGCCATATTCGATATGACTTTGGAGTGCCCTTTCGTAGACGTCATTTGGCTTCCCGTATACCATGGTAACCATCCCGATCTTGGCTTGGATAGCTTCGAGGTTTGTCTGGCTGGCACCACTGTTTACTTGCTTAGAATTGGTAGCCGTGTTGTCCACTTCTAGGTCTTGCGCAGGTCTGGAGGTATGATCAATGTGATCTCTTAGGGAAGGCTCAAGTGATGCAAAAAGATGTAGGCGGCGAGCTTGGTATGCACAGAACGCCAGTACGAAAAGCAGAGAGAGAACTTTCGTAAGCCTGGCGGTGACCAAAGGAAAGACACGTCCCCGAGATAGGTCTTTTGCAGTCATTGTAAGCTCTTGTCTCCCTCAACATGAAAGGTCGGATCAAGGGCAACGAATGAGGCGAGAGGTTGTTCAGAGCGATTCACTTATGGACGATGTATGGTTCAGGTTGATCCAGCTCTATCAACAAATATTTGGGGGATTTATCAGTACCCCCTTAGACGGGAAGCCCGCCACTTCATCCTCTCCAAGAAGCCGACGGTTCTAAGGGGCATGCTCCAGGACAGCAGTAGGAGCATATCTTAGACCGAGACCACACCAAGCCTGCCTTGGCTCGGCTACTGTGCCTACAACGTTTGCTGATAGCGTGCACATTTATGAGCACAACGTTTGCAAGTGGGGCAGAGTATTGCAGAAGGACTGCAGTCACCCCTCTTGTGAGGTAGACACATGGTCGACTCTCGAAATAGCGAATATTACAACGTTTTCCAATGCCAATGAGAAGTCTGGCCGTGACAGCCATGGCTGGTAGTGAGAAGCGGGTGTCGCCAGGAACAAATGCAGTAGCGCGGATCTCGCAATGCACTACTGCAAGCCGAACTCGCCAAGCCTTCTATCCTTTCCCCTGAAAATATGTACAGAGGAACCTGAGACCATTCACTACAGCACGGCACGGCGCCACAAAATGTGGGTATATGCGTACTTGGCCCAAAGCGCCAATAAGAGAAAAAAGTAGACTGCCAACACTGAAATCATCTTGAGGTTCTGTCGATCCTGGCAGTGATGTACTCGGCGGCCGCCCACCCAGATACCATCCTATAACGGTGTCTTGAACTGAGCATCCGCACTGGTCTCTTATGGTAATCAGAAGGCGATTGCGCCATCTCATGCGAGTACTTCCGCGATCCGCTATTGTCGACATGGCCACCTCTCTACTGTGAATTCAGCGAACAGTACAGCCTAATCGAATGACCATGTGAAGCGTGGGCCCCAAAAAAGGATACAGTATCTTATTATAGTGATGGTACAACTGCTCACTTGCGACATCGAGCATTCATATGGAGGTTCTAATGATTACTGCGGCCGAAAATACTACTGCCACAGCAGCGTCAGCGTGGGATGCTCGGTCGGGGACCCTTTTCTCGTCCCAGAATCAATAATGGCAAGACGACTTCTTCATTATCTGGCATGCTGTGCGTTACGCAAAGTGCAGATGATGCAATTTTGACGAACAAAAGTGCTTCTAGGTAAGCAGTTCATACTCGTAAAGGATTCCATTGCTTCACATATGTATCGATGCGGCTCCGTACTACTACATCTTCTCCGAAGCCTGCGGCCGACCTTTAAGGCCGAACGCCGAGCCATGGGGCCGTATCCCCGGCTGCGAAGGCCGGATCACCGAATAATAAACAGGCACAGTACTACATGAAGAGGGCCATTCATTGAGAGTTGATTCAATGAGTACTATCCTGATTATCTCTACAGATTTGTGGTCGAATTGCTGGTATAACCACGATCCCGCCCACCACACGACGACGATTACGATCTAGTGCTGAACCAATGCCTGAACCACCGGACCACGAAAAGACCGACATCGAGAGTCCAGCTATACAACAGAACTTAGCAAATGATGATGCAGCTGCAATCTCAAAACCTCCTGCTGGACCCGGACCGCCACCAAATGGTGGCCTTCGAGCGTGGCTTCATGTGGCTGGCTGCTTTGCGTTGTTCTTCAACACCTGGGGGATTTTGAATGCTTTTGGCGTCTATCAAACCTACTACGAATCAGGCGACCTCTTCGTCGCCACATCCTCCAATATCTCGTGGATTGGATCCATTGAGGCGTTCATGTTACTATTGGTCGGTGTCTTTGTTGGACCCATCTACGACCGCGGTTACCTTCGTGCATTACTGCTCTTTGGAGGGTTCATGGTCGTGTTTGGTCATATGATGCTTAGTCTTTGCCACGAGTTCTGGCAAGTCCTGCTTGCTCAAGGTTTTGTCATCGGTATCGGAGCAGGCTGTCTGTTCGTGCCCTGCGTGGCCATCCTGCCTCAGTACTTTAGCACCAAGTTGGGGGCTGCAGTGGGCATTGCCGCATCTGGTTCTGCGCTGGGTGGCGTCATCTATCCTATTGTGTTGTACCGCCTCATTGGTGAGATCGGATTTGGATGGGCTGTTCGAGTGGCTGGATTCATCTCACTCGCCACTTTACTCATCCCAATCACAGTCTTGCGACTCCGAGTACAGCCGCCCAAGGTTCGGGCCATCATAGACTGGTCTTCCTTTTCCGACGTTCCATACATGGCCTTTATCTTCATATCGTTCCTCGCCTACATGGGCCTCTTTGTCATCTTTTTCTACCTCTCATACTACGCTGAGGCGGAGAAAATCACTAGCACTTCACTCGCCTTTTATCTGGTTCCCATCTTCAACGCGGCGTCCATGTTCGGGCGTACGATACCAAATATGATTGCGGACAAGATCGGCCCCTTCAACCTTCTTGGCCCAGCTGCAATCATATCAGGGGTCTTGATGCTTTGCATGATGGCTGTGCACTCAGCAGGAGCCATAATCGTAGTGGCGTTGCTCTCTGGTTTCATGAGTGGTGCCCTGATTGGACTGCCGCCAATATGCTTCGTCGCCTTGACCAAAGACAAATCGAAGCTTGGAACAAGGATAGGCATGGGCTACGCCATGGTAGCGCTGGGTGTGTTGGCCAGCGGACCTGGTGGTGGTGCAATCCTCGGCACGGGCGAGTCATTGCACTGGGATAGCTTGTGGACGTTTGGTGGTGTGCTGACAACTGCCTCCGGATTCGGGTATATTGGTCTGAGGATGGTGAAGTATGGACCGAGACTGAGGGTGAAGGCGTGAGGTGATGGACTTAAGATGGTGTCCTTCAGCATTGTACGAGACCAAGATTGTCACTTGGGGCAACCGGAAGTTTGGGTCTAGGCAAGTAGAAGGCCAAATTTTCAGGTTAGATAGAATTGTAGAGCATCCAGCGATGAGAAAGTCTGTTCTTGTTACGCAATTGTAAACTACACATAGTAATAATGATAATTCCCCTCACCAGTGTCGAGAGACTTCACAAGTCGAAACTAAGAAACATTCAATATGCAAAGAAAGTATATTCCATTGTTTGAAACAACTATTAGTACAAGGGTAGAAGCTAATATCCCCGGACAACAACAATAATCAATTCTGAAGAAACACATAAAGTCAAGCAAGTCACGTTACCAAACAGCCAACATCAACGCTGACCACGATCAATTCCGTCACCCTTTCTCAAACCTTGACGCCTTTTCCCCTCCAAGCGCTCTTGACATCCCTCTTGATCTCCCGTCCCAACCCCTTCATCTCATTCTTGAACCCTTTTTTCTCGGCGGAAGTCCATTCTCCACTCTTCTTGGCCGCCTTGAGATCACCGATATAGGCCGTCAGAGCCTGCACCGCGTCCTCAGCTGCGCACTTTGAGCAGTGCGATTCGTCGACTATGTTGTTCAGAGCAGCGCTGAGGGCCTGAATGCGGGCGATGGTGGTGGGCTGGGTGAGGTGTGCGTCGAGGTAGGGTGTCGGTGTTGTGTGTTTGTCGCAAGATGGGGTGCTTTTGGTCCTGTTAGACGGGCATGCTAGAATGAGGAAGCGGTGGGGTTCGCGGTAGTGCTTAAGTGGAAGGAGGAATGAAGGATTTGAGAGACGCTTACGGTTGCTTCTCCTTGGTCTCCACGGTTAAAGAGTTGGGGCCGGTATAGGACAGGAGCTCGGACTCCATCTTCGATTCCGAGAAAGGCATTGTTGAGCAGGTGGAACAATTGTATGATCCTGACTGGTCTGTATGCTGAATGGATAAGGTATAGAGGTTATAGAAATGCTTTGAGGTGCTTCTGCTGTAGGATGATTGAAAGTGGATTCGGTTGTGGGATGATTATTACCAACCTGAAGGCATGTATTTATCTATAAGCCAACACTACTGATAGCCTACCTCTAACTGTCTACCTAGTGATGTTCTGTTATCTTGTTACCTGAATGTGGTCTCGCCGTACCGCACCTAATGACTATGTCGGCCGAACTGCATGTCCGAGCCGAAGGCGGACCAGATGCCAGCCCCGTCGGAGATTCGGACGAACTTCAGGCACCGCTTGTTTTCAGCATGCATTACTCTCGTCGCCGCCCTCTTCTCCCAAGGCATCTCTTAATTCTGATGTGAATGATGGATGTCTCACAAGGCTGTTCTGATCATGTGGTCGTCGTCATCGCTTGGGGCTGATTTTGACATCTTTGGTCTCTTGACTTCCAGTGACTTGCTTGAAAACATGCAAGCCGCGCGCGGAGCGACCAATATAGCAGCGGCAATGTTCCTTTATGCTAGAGTAGACTCTCCGAAAATACAGTAGATGTAGACGGCACGTAGTGAAAAGACCAGTTCTACCCACTTGTCAGTAAGCTCTAGGACTAGTGCCCATGGAGGCAGCTGATGAGAGTCTCGTGAATCGTCTATCGATTGTGGGCTGCTGAATGACTCCCTTACAGCAGGATGAGAAGAAAAGGTATGGGATAAAAGAGGAAAGGAGACTGACTGGGTAAAGTTACATACAGATCTCGACTCGACTGTTCGATAGCACAAGATTGATTCTCATGTCGACTAAACTGCTTCGAGTGATGGGCCTCTCCCAGGCGCCATGCAGTAGATCAGCGATGAGCGAGTGCAGTTTGTGTCTACTCTCATAGCCAACATACCGCTACACGTTGGACGTCTAGACAAAGTTAACCAGGCGAAAGCGTAGACCGCACATCCATCACTTCGTTTCGGCACGTGTATGATGAGTAAAAAGCAAAACAAATAATGACCAGAGTGGGATTCGAACCCACGCCATTTCTGACTAGCATGCACAATTGATATATGTCAACCTGAAGCTAGCGCCTTAGACCGCTCGGCCATCTGGCCCAATCAATAGAGCAATTTGTTCTTACATCGTACATGATCAACCAATGGAGTCACTTCCCATGAGCAGGGATAGACGGTGGGATACACGTATCATACTGGATCCGAACATCATGATAAAAAAAGGAGACGCAGAAACATAGTTCTTGTACTCATAAGGTAATGAAGAGATATTTCAAGGAAACAGTAAGAGGCAGAGGTGGGAACCTGCTAAAAGCAGACCTGCGCGAGTATGGCCAGGGGAGAAAACAACCGCCCAGGTCATGGAACAGAAAATTTCCCTTGGCAGCCCGGAAATATTCACCACGAAAATCGTTTCTCAGAATATCAGGCACATAACATCGGCCCAACTGCAGATGAGGAAATGAAAAACAAAAAAGATATGTCGACGCCTGCAGGATTTGAACCTGCGCATCCGAAGATAAGAGATATCAGAAGCTAATAGCAATTCTAGTCTCTCGCCTTAGACCGCTCGGCCAAAGCGCCACTTGATGAGGGTGTTGCAAGCTATGACGGTTTAAGCTTGATAATGGCGGTGCGATCTTGACCCCCTGCCAAGACGAGCTTCGGGCTTCTTCGTCCACCGCCTCATCAGTTCTATCATGTTACAAGCTTGATCATTGACAACACAAAAAGCTAGAGCGATTTCCTTGATCAGTGGCAAGCCAGACATGGAACGGGAGGAAGTCGAAAAGAGATAGAATTGAAATATTATTTTGCTCGAATAAGCCTGTGAGGACTGAGTATCTGTTTAACTGTAAGCTGGGTTGCTTCGTCTACTCTATACGTTTCTTTCCCTCCTCCATGTATCCCAGGTTCGTATTACTGCGTCCACGACCGTGCTTAGGGATGAAAGATCCGATAACGGGATCCTTCCGGACACGATCGAGAGTGTCTTGATAACTCTCAGTTGCATGTGCAGGGGTGTTAAGTTTCGGCCAGTTGACCTGTGAAATTATCAGCAACTTGTGGTGATGTATCAAGATAGCTTGTGAACTTACGTAGAGCGTTCCATTCATTGCCATGAACCTTGCAGCCCAGATTGCAGTGATCAAGCAAACCAAGGTAAAAATTCGCAGAGGCCAGACGGTTGCATCAGGCATACGTCGGGTGAAGAGGGAGATGAGGATAAAGAACAAGCAAGCAACCATGACATATGGGACTGCTTGTATGGATACCGGTCTGGTGTCCGCGAATTGATGCGCGCTGCCTAGTCCTGACGGGTCTGGAATGTACGCTCCTAAGAACACATCGAAGCCATCCTGTCTGGGACCGTCGGCAAAGTTGTTCCGAACATATCTCGTGATCGAGTTATTCAGATCTTGAAGCATGCCAGCTCTCGTTCTCTTTCCGGTGCGGGTGAAGTCAGTCTTCAACGCACCAGTTCCAGAATAAGCCTTGCTAACCACATCGGCGTTGTCGGCCCAGACATTGCGGAAGAGATGTTCGAACGACTCATCTTGTTGAGCAGTCTCGCCAGGTTGCAGCACATGCAAATCGGTGAGCATACGTGAGAGAGTAAAACGACCAAGCATAGATTGCACAACATTTGTCCGGTCGAGACAGTCCATGCAGTTGGTACGCACGACTGCACTTTGCTTCTTAACAATTTCGACCCTTCCGCCAGGAGCGTCGATGCCATGGAAGTATTCTCCTCTCATCAAACCTTCCTTGAGCTGGTCGAGAAGGAGCTCTGCTCTGTGCCATTTCAAGCCCTTGGTCTCGTTGTGGAAGTCGAAGTAAATGTAGTGAAGCTTGTCAAACTGATGTTTTCGCTCGGCTGAATCGATAACTGTGAACTTTTCTCTCGTGTTTCGATCACTCTGGGTATCTTTGGTAGGGCTGTCAACAAGTGTCTTAACCATCTGCTCGTACGCTTCTTTGACCCGCTGTTCTCGGCCTTTTTGATTGACCAAGTTGACCAGCCAGTTCTCGCCGTACAGAGAGATTTGCTCGTCAAAGTGTAGCTTTGCAGCATTGACTGCGGAATCAATGCCTCGGATCTGGAGTTTTGGGGTGTACTTGAGAGTGTTGACCTCGGCCCAGTAGACGGGCACACTTCCTCGAGTTTGAACATATGAAAGCACTTGGGTCTCGCGCCCGGGAGCCTTGTTATTTGAGAAGCCACCATCACCTGCAAATGTGGTCATGCCGCTGGAAGAGTCGTCGTTGAGAATGATGACTTGCTCGGTTTCGTTGAAGTTTGAAGCATGGCCTTGGTCGTCGAGACCTCTGGAAAAGTATCTTGTTCCAGTTCTGTGTCGTGACCGGCGTGTGATGAGAATAAAGGTGAGAGGAGTACCCTTGACAGAAGTGGTTGTGATTCTGAGCATGCCAAACATGACGGGAAGGATGAAAGGATCTACTCCAACTTGAAGGCCTTGGGAAGATCTTGAGCTGGTCTGGCCCAAGCGGAACTTGATAAGATCTGACTGGATGAAGCGATTCCAGAAGAAGCGGTCATCAGCTCGCTGCCAGAGTGGTGCTATAGGATCGTTCTGCACGGCTTGTCTTTGGAAGCTGCTAGTAATATCAAAAGAGTAGGAAAAAAACATGGGGCTCTTGTTGAGAAGTGCCTTGACCAAAGAGAGATAGGTGTCTTCGTCAGGGTCGCGAACTTGTCGTTCACGCAAAGGAAGCATTTCAGTTGCCACGACTCGATAAACCATGTGACCCTTTATCCTGCCCATAGGTTGAGCTTTGGTAATGACGACGATGTATTTATCTATGGGATTCATTAGACATGAGGTCTATGGACTAACAAATGTGGAGGAGACAACATACCAAGTCGCAGGGTAATGATACCCATAATGCCTTGAATACTGGTGACCCTTTGGCCACCCAAGAGCTTGCCATCGTTGAGTCTAATATCACCAGAAGGTCTATCGATGACCAAGGTCGGCGCGGAGGGGTTGGATGGGGAAGAAAAGGCATATTGAGCGGAAGACGCGTGGACATTGATGTCGCGAAAGGGCTGAGACGAGGCCATATTTGGGGATATACGCTGCAAGGAGAAGGGGATGAAGACGGAGGACTGGGAGATAAGGAGAGAAGAAGAAGAGGAGTATGTCGAGCGTAACAAACAACAGCGACCCGGTCAGCAGAAGCAATAGCAGCTACAGTAGCAAGGACAGAGCTGTAAAAGAAAGGCTATAAGGTAATGCGGAAGCAGATGTGTCCGAGATAGATATGACGTTGCCTGAGATGCAAGGAGGACTTGAGGCCCGTGCGTGGCTGGTTGGTTGCCCTGCGCCCACTTCATGTTCAGTCTGTGCATGTCCAGTGTTTGGTCACGATGGGCGGGAGTCTTGGCAGATTCATGTTCCAACCGCTTCCGACCACATGAAAGCGCGAGGCAAGTCATCATCCACCGACTATCACAGATTCTGTTGTACATAACCAGTAATCAGCCGCTAGCAACCACTCTATTACGGACTTTATAAAGCAGAAGCTTATACTACAAAAGGCGACTTCCTCCTCTGGGCCGCATCTTCAATCAAATAGCACACACCACATCATCATGGCCGCCCGAATGCAGCAGCCTGGCAGACCTGGAGGTGCCCGCTTCGCCCAGTTCAAGCTGGTACTGCTCGGTATGTTGACTGCATACATTCTGACGATATATACGTGACTGACATTGTATTTCAGGCGAGTCAGCAGTGGGAAAGGTGGGCATGCGCTTGTCCACGTTAACAGCTTGACCGTATCACTGACACGCAGCGCCCGACCTCCAGAGTTCGCTTGTCCTCCGATTCGTAAAAGTAATCAACTTCTTTTCACATTTCTATCTCTTCTCTCCCCTCTGTCGTTGTCTTCCCCATCTCCTCATCTCCATCGTGACCCTTACCACACAGAGCTATCACCCCACCAGCAATCTACACACCCCACCTGTCTACATAACATTCAACACTAACACTCTCCCAGGACCAATTCGACGATTATAGAGAATCAACCATCGGCGCCGCCTTCCTCACGCAAACGATAGCCCTCGATGACACAACAACCGTCAAGTTTGAGATTTGGGATACTGCTGGTCAGGAGAGATACAAGTCATTGGCACCCATGTATTATCGCAACGCAAACTGCGCCGTTGTAGTCTACGACATCACTCAAGCTGTATGTCTCGAGATTCATCCTCTTCGAGTCAGCACCAATCACAATAGCGCCAAAAGCTAACATTCATTCAAGGCCTCCCTCGATAAAGCAAAGGCATGGGTTAAGGAGCTTCAACGACAAGCAAACGAGAACATCATCATCGCCCTCGCCGGTAACAAGCTCGATCTTGTTACCGAACAACCCGACAAGCGCGCCGTCTCCACCGAAGATGCCCAAGCATACGCCAATGAGGCTGGCCTCCTCTTCTTCGAAACCTCGGCGAAGACCTCTGAGAATGTCAAGGAACTCTTTACCGCCATTGCAAAGAAGCTGCCTATTGAGCAAGCCAGCCAGAGAGGCATGAGAAGCGGCCCCAGACCCGGTGTCGACCTTAGGCCAGAGTCTTCTGGCACCCAAGGAGGCCAAGGATGCAACTGCTAAATACATCATCTGTCCTTGCCATGCTATGCCTTGTCTCTTTCTTCATTGATCATCAAAGCGTCAACAGCGGCCAGGGGAGGGAGGAGATTTCCAAATGATGCGCCACGCTTTCCTGATTAATACAATACCAACAGGATGAAGGAGGTGGGAGGTTGGGCGTTCACGGAGCTTTCCCTTTTATTGTTGTGCTGGGCGCCTGAGTTTACAATCTGGGCGTACAAGACCGTGTCTATTACCAGTGCATCTATCCGTTTTTCCTTTTCTCTCTACAAGATTTCTTAGACGATGACGACTACTTGTAATGGCTTTTCTGCTTTCCTTTGTCCTTTGATATATCGTGATATGTAAGAGCAACTCCCAACATTTGAGACTGTGTTTCTTTGGATTTCCATCTCTGTCTCTGTTCCATTCTAGCAATGCTTCCGAATGATGCTAGACCTAACAATATCGTTGGGGCTTCATAGTCTTGCTCGAGTCTCAGGATTTTCAGACCGCAGTCAAAGGTCTGGAGACCACCATGCAGGCATGCGAGGTGCGGATAGAGGTTGCTCCTGTCATGCCCCGCCTGATCCCTCTCCACAACTGGTAGGCCTGCTGAGACCGGGATGTTTCATACATGACCTACAAATAGCACACTCAATGAAAGCAGTATATCTGTCTTACTTTGACCTCGTCTGGCCTGAGCTGCTGCTTTCTTGCTCATTCAGCAATCAGTACACTCGCTTGCGTGATCCTCTCGGATCAAAAAGCATCCTCTTCTGCAACCACCTCACTGTCATGGCTTACGAGCTTGACTATATCTTCATTGCATCAAGATACCGCGTCGGCGCAAATTGACTACCCAGCACAGTCTTAACAGACTAGCTATCAGATCTATTTCAGTCTTGTCTCTCGGCTGACTGCACCCACGCGTGCCTGCCTAAAATCCAAAACGCAGCCCAGCCACCATGATATTGTTCCGGTTGGCAAGAACAATACCAAACACTTCCGAGACTCCGACATCTCACTCCAACTACCACATGAGATTATTACTACGGGAATAGCCTCATCACGTTGGTGTCCTATGTTGTGACAGGAAAATCGTTGATATCAACATCATTACGAAAACATCATATCTACTACAATACTACCACTCACTACAAAGATGTCGTTGATCGACCATACCGCTGCTGGAAACAGATGGCTGCCTACCCGCCGTAGTCCAGTCAGCAAAGTACATGCTCAAGTCCGCCAAACAGTCGAGGCTTATCGTCTGTCGAGCTACGAGGCATTCGCCTTTGAGATGACTATCCGACCAGCCGGAAAAGAAGCACAAGGCAACAGCCACGGTGTAGGCTACACAGGGACGCACTTCTTCCAGTTCCAACCCTATAGCAAGGAGGAACGCAAAGTGGTAGTCCGCCTGAGTCCCCAAGACACTTCCATCGTTGAGATATGCTTCCAGCGAAAGGGCGGCCGACACACCACACCCTGGCGACCACTGCTCGCCTACCTCCGCCAACAGCCCATTGTCTGCAATCCCAATCGCGATCTCAGTATCAATCACCAGGACCATTTCAAGCTACGCAATAGACACCAATCCGACTGGTGGGCTGCAAATGGCAAGAAATTCAGGTTCTTGGAACTGCCCCGCGAGCTGCGTAATCTAACCTACCCCTACTGCATAGGCCCTCGCATCGAGCCGTTCCCAGCCTGGAAGCTACGGCAGAGAACAGGCCTGTATGTCACCACAGTGGTGCACGAGGGATTGCTGTACGTCAACAAGCAGGTATCTGGGGAGATGCAAGAGCAGATATACTCGTTGACGGAGTTCTTCGTAGTTCACGAGGATTTGCTGAGTGGGCTTGTGCAGAATCGGGCGTTTCCCATCGAGAGACTCAGACATTTGACGTTGGCTTTTGAGCATAAGAATTTCTTCAAGTTTTTCGGCTTGACGGTTGTTAACGACACTACTACTTCTGATGGTGCAGCTGCTACTGCCGACCAACAAGAACAAGCAGCAGAGCCACAGTGTTTGGCGTGGCCGTCCAGGGCTAGAGTTTGCTTCTGGGACATGGAATTGCTGAGCCTGAACTTGGTCATGCCGTTGCCGTTTGCACTCACGGATTGGGCTGGGGGCGAGCACGACTGCCAGAGGAAAGTGGTGGATCTCATGCTTGAGGCTGCTTGGCCGTTTGTGCGAGGCCAGCCTGTCACCGTGACTGGGTATGCCAAATCTGATCAGAAGGCTGCTTTTGAGAAGAAAGCGGCACAGGCATACGAGGAGCGTCACAGGGCGGACCAGGAGGGCAGCCAGGCTTGCGATGACGACGAAGATGGTGGTGTTAAGCTTGTCTCGGGAACAGTCGAGGTGGAGCAGTCCCTGGAGCTCGAACATGTCATCTCGGCCAACTTGCCATTGACTTGTCAGTGCAAGAGGTCTTGCATTGATGACTGGTCGCCAGACGACGAAGATGATGAGGAAACTTGAGCGAAAGGCACAATATCAGATTGGATAACACAAAAAAGCAGAACTACCATCATTGAGAATTGCGGGCGTATCCTAAGTTAATATCACCTACCTCAACTACCTGTGCGTGTCGAGTCGATACGATCTGAAATAGTTTGGCTCCTAAGATCTGGTGTAGTTTCTCATGCAATATGTAGACTTGAGTATTGTGCATGAATATTGTGCGTTGTATAGAAACATTGAAGACAGGGTATACAAGTGCCAAGACACCAGCTTTCCCACTGACGCAGCCCCAGCGAGTACACGTTGCAGCCCCCCCGCGCTCACTATTTCCCCACAAAACGACAGTTGGTCATCCACCGCCACCGTGATACACCTAACCTTACAAACCTCGACAGCCAATTCCTCCATACCAACATTCCAGCTAAAGCAGTCTAAAGGAAAGGAAAAGGAAAAGCGAAGAATATATCAAAAGCACAAAAATGCAACTCCTCAAGACCCTCGCCCTCGTCTTCGCCGCAGCGGCAACGACAGTCTCGGCACTGGAGAAGCCTCTGGATATCGAAGTGACCAAAGCTGTGGAGTGCGAGAGGAAGACTAAGACTGGTATGTTTTTCCTTTTCTCAGTATCAATTCGTTCTTATCTGTTTCATTGCGTATCTGCTCGACCTTGGTTTTCTTCTTTTGTTGCTGTGTCTTTTTGCTTTCAAGTGACTTGATGGTATTGGCTCGCTGTGCTTCTTACATTCGTTGTCGTTTTCTTCTGCCCTTCCCAAGTGAAGGGGTGGCAATACTAGTTATCTTCGAGCTGCTTCCACATGACCTTGCTATGTTCTCATTCCATCCGCTCACTACCACCTTGTCCATCTGATCCAATCTATCCTCGACTAACGGAATTGAATTTCAACAGGAGATAAAATCGCCGTCCACTACCGCGGCAGCCTGGCCTCTGACGGCACCGAATTCGACGCCTCGTACAACCGGGGCCAGCCCCTGACCTTCCACGTCGGAAAGGGACAGGTCATCAAAGGCTGGGATCAAGGATTGTTGGACATGTGCCCTGGTGAGGCGAGAAAGTTGACGATCCAGCCTGATTGGGCGTATGGGAGTCGGGGTATGGGTCCTATCCCCGCTAACAGTGTTTTGGGTGAGTCTTTGTTCTTTTTCTCCACCCTCTTTTTTCGTTTTGTGGGCGTTGGAGGTGGATGTAGGGGTGGGCTGGTGATGTGGAAAGGACTGAGCTGTGGCGCTGAGGGGTTGTGAGAGAGGATCATTGCTAACGTGTTGGTTGTAGTCTTTGAGACTGAATTGGTGGATATTGTGTCTGCCAGCAAGGACCCCAAGAGACAGGAGTTGTAGATTGCTTGAGTCGCCCACGCATGCACTTATGGGGACTGAGAGAGAGGGTAGAAAGCAAAGCCATGCATGAATGGCACAGAGGCCAGATTGAGTGGTATGGCTTTATAAGCTGCCGTGTTTGATGGAGTACACACTTCTTAGGTTGGTTAGAGGTGGATCTGGATCTAGTGCTCAAGACCGGGGTAATATAGACAGGGATATCCCACGTCTCCAACTACTACCCTGTTTACTCGATATATCGAGTATCAAGTTTGGTGCTCTAAGAAGTAATCTAATCCTGATGCAGAGCCATCTCCTCCATATTACCCACCGCAGTCTCCAACTCCCGTATACGCTGGCCCACCCTCCTTTTCACCTCTTCAGCAACCTCCTTGTCAGGTCCCTCGATTACGTCCGTGTAGGCAGCCTGCAGTTTCGTGAGTTCCTCCCTAGCGGCCGCGCGGTCTTCTTCTGCGTAGACGGTGTTGTTTTCGGTTTCTTCGGCTGCAATCTCAAACTACATTACTCCTGTCAATATATGTGTGCTTTGTACCATGGCGACTGGTTTCTTTGGATAGAATTGAGATTGTAGAAGGATGAACAGAAGGTAGAGAGGGGTATGGTGGGGAACAGGGACTAACCTCATCTCTAGCCGTAGCATACAGCTCAGTAATCTCCTCAATCTTCTCATCCGCAATCGACTTTGAAGAAGCCCATCGTACTAGCGAAGGAGTGTGCGAGGCCAGTAAGCGGGTTTGTTGTATGCTTCTGCGTAGTGGAGAGGGACGGGAAAGGGTGCGCAGGGTGCGTGTGGCTGATGTGAGGGATTGATGGCGGACGAGGATTGTCGATGTGGGGGAGGTTGTGTGTGCTGCTGCTGTGGCGGCGCGGGAGAGGAGGACGCGGGTAGACATGATTGGAGTTTTGTTGCTTGGAGTATAGTAACAATGGAGGGTGCGTAGGATTAACTATCAAGGTATAAAGACAGAATGTGGAGAGAGATCAGTCCATTCTTCTTTCGCCCAGAAGCACAAGCACAAGCATATGAGATTCATGACGTGGGGCAAGGGACCGACTGATTTGCGGCGAATTCATCGACACCTCCGCGATTCGGACAACGATCATCATTAATCAGCCATCTTTATCAACATTAACAATCTATACACCTCGCCGATAAGCGTGGTTCCTGTCATTGATTGATTGTACGCATATAGAACACTGTTGTTGGGATGGCACCTTTTGCTGCATAGAGTGTTGTAATATCCTAGACTGTCAGGCCCGATTTCGCCTCTTTCCATTTCCGACACGCTCACTTTCATATCTTGGGGTTACAGTGTACAAAGCATACATGGCATGGTGGTCCATTTCTTTACTGCTCCTTTCTATCGTATACCTGACTTATAACCGCTCTCCTGCCATGTGGACAAATTGGCTATGGCCGAAAAAGAAAGAAGACACGGAGGACGGTGGTGAGAGGACGCAGGAAGAGGATAAGATGGAGAGGACGAGCGAAGAACAACAGGAAATAGGTGAAGAAGCAGACAAGGAACGGGAGAAGACTGTCTATACAGTAATCGAGTCCGAAGAAGATGGAGATGCCACACCGCAGGCAAAGCCGCTCTCTTCCCCGGCCCAGGTGCCCTCGTTCACTCTGGACGACTCACAAACCACCAACAAAGACAAGGAAGATGATGAATCAGAGGACGAGAGAGACAATCTACCACCGCCCATGTTTCCTGCCGCCAACTCTGCTCAGCGCGCATCTGTACCTGCACCAGTACCCGCATTCTCCATGACTGCTCCTTCGAAACTGGTGTCGGCCATGGCCCCTCCACCTCCTCCCTCCAAGCCACCAGCTGGCCTCATGGCTCCACCACAACCACCAAAGTCTTCTTCGTCTGGTCTCATGCCGCCGCCGAGAGGCCCTCCAGTGCGAACACAACCCAGCACTGCTTCTTCCTTGCGCGTGCCTTCCACCGGTCCACTCCCAAACCGTGGCCCACCCACCTCCTCCGCAGCACAATCCCGTAACTCCCTCGCACCCTCTCGAATCGATACTCCCAACTCGCGAAACAAAGTCCAACTCACCCCGGGCCACTCACCCCTTGACTGGGCAACTCTTGCTCGTTCCAAGAGCCTTAGCAATGTCCCACACTTCATGCGCGTCACTCCATCAATGCTGAAACACTTTAACGGACGCAAGGACAGAGAGACTGGTCTCAAGAAAGACGCTTGGAGTGTATATCAGGGCAAAGTCTACAACATCTCCCCTTACTTGCCATTTCACCCTGGTGGCGAGGGTGAATTGTTGAGAGGGGCGGGCAAGGACGGCACTGCCATGTTCAACGATGTCCATCCTTGGGTCAACTGGGAAGGCATGCTCAGTTCATGTCTTGTTGGTATTCTTGTCAGCGAAACAGAAGAGAACGGTGGACTTGATAGTTTAGATTGATCAGCTTGTCATGTCTTGCATTCTACAAAGAGACTTGTTTTTTGATACCCTACGCATATAGACTGATATACTAGATAAAATATTCTAAAAATCTGGACCATATATGTTATGTCGTGCCAAAGGGTACGTACTTGTTCTCTGTAACATGGTAGGTTGACAATTCCTCGTCGGTATAGATTGACTATATCAAACCACGTGATAGCGTGTAAAATCATACCATTTCAGGCAGTCGCGTCATCCCTCAACATCCAACACCACCACCTGAACTTAAATTGTCCCCTGTATGCTTCGGCCAATTTTTTAACTATTGCACCTGATGCACAAGTCGGTGCTTTCGTATCTACTCTGTCTCGACGTTTATTCGCCTCACATATGACTCTTCGCGCCTCATGAGTACCTTGTAGATCAACCCGGACCCGCCACCGTTCTAAACGGTTTACCGCATTTCTGCCATGTGGTTCATCGAGTGCGATGGCGAGCAAGTCTTTGACCGTATGTCGCCGTCCAACCACACACACCTCGACAGTCTAACAATAGTGCAAAGGAAAACGAATATGGCTTCGTCCTGGCACTCAGTTCTTGCTCGGCCGCACACGTCCGAAACAGGGCTCCCCCGGCTTTTATCTCGAACACAACTCTGTTTCGAGGCAGCATCTTCTTGTCTCTGTCAAGCCTGTCAAGCCTGGAGATAGCAGTCATTTACATGTCAAATCCAGACTCACCGTCACTGACAACTCCAAACTCGGCACGACCATTGATTTGGATAAGCTTACGAAAAGCTCGAGGACTCTTGAAAAGACTGAGCATATTCTCAAGCTAGGGAATTATCCTGATTTATTTCGGTATGTTGCAAACTTCACAACTCCGAAGGCTGCATGTTTATACTTTTGACAAGCATAAAATGGATCCCCAAGACCTTCTCCTTCACCTCGCTCTCCAAGGCCGCAAAGAAACGCTCAGCTGATTCACTTGCTCCCTTTCGCAAAATCTTGGAACCGCTCGACATCAAGTGCATCCCAGACTACGTTGCAGAACACACTTCTCATATTGTGACTTCCAAACGCAACACCTCGGCAGTGCTTCAAGCTCTCGTAAATGGCCGACACGTGGTCACGGAACCGTATCTGGAACCTCTAGCTGCAGCTGGCAAGAAGGATTCACCAGATGAACAGTCCATGCTTGAAATAGACTTTGACACCAACTGGCCACGTGAAGTAGACTACTTGCCGCCACCTGGTAGAGAGCCTAATCCAAGACCTGAGCATTCAGAGGAATTCCTTCCAGATGAAGCACGCTCCGAGATGTTTTCAAAATACGTCTTCATTTTTCATGACCAAAGTCAGTATGACTCGCTCATGCCAGTCATCACCGGAGGCGGTGGAAAGGTCTTGCTTCGCCATATTCAGCATGGGGAGACTGACGTTTCTGGCATGGTCGAGTATGTGCGCGAAGTTGCAGGCAAGAAGGGTGATACGTCTTTTGATCTCAGTCAACAAGTCAAAAAAACAACAGCAGGAGGCATCATCATTTTGAGGGTCGGCAACAGCAAGACCCAAGTCCCAGGATATTACGACAAACTGGACCAAGCTCTTGGACAGCGGAGTATGGAGCAGAATGAGTTTCTAGATGCCATTCTCGATGTGGATGCATCAAAGTTGAAGAGAGGCGCTGAAGTGCATAGTCAAGTGGAGTCGAGTGGACAAGCTGAACTGCCTAGAGATCGACGAGATCCTCTGCAGCGCACATCAAATGAGCCATCCATGGCGCAACGGGAGCAGCAATCTCCAGCTAGAGAAGAAGTCGTGCCATCTCAGCAACAGTCTGCGCCAGCCTCTCCAGAACCAGCTCCACGGCGTAGGGCAGCGAGACAAAGGACGACGCAACCAAAATTCAGAGGATTCGAGGACTTCAAGCCAGAAGAGTCACTCCCGCAGTACAGCCTACCTTCGCCATCTCAAAGCTTGCGTGAACCAAGCCAAGCACCGTCAGTCGATCCTATGGAGGCAAACTATCCAGTTGATAGTCAGTCGCAAGCCTTTCAAACTCAGAAGAGTGCGACACAGGTGTCACAGACACAGAGATCGTCCCGTAAGCGTCGGGGTGAGCCACTGGAGGAGGATCCAGAAACCACCAAGGACGTTGTAGATGGTCTGCTCAAGGGTGCCGCGGTGATGAAGAAGCGCAAGCTAGAGGAACAACGTCTAAAGGCTGCCTCTCAGCCTGCGAATGGCGAAGATGAAGACATGGAAGAAGCCGATTCAGTCCCGCAAACCACGAAGAAACCACCACCGCGCCGTCGCAAGGAACAGGAAATTGACGTCATGGCTCTTGTCAATGAGCGCCGTCAGGCTGAAGATGAAGCTCGTCAGCATGATGAAGAAGTCTTACGTGCAGCATTTGATGGCATGGATGTGGGCGAAATTCGAAACCTGGCAAAAGTCGAAGAAATGGATATTATCCGTCGAGACCCCCCACCCCGTGCTCACAACAACGAAGATGGACCCTCTGATCGCTGGGACGACCGCTGGAACGGACGCAAAAACTTCAAAAAGTTCAGACGGCTGGGGACGGCAGGCACGACTTATGAAAGACAAAGGACTCGTGTCATTGTGCCTCTTGAGGAAGTGCAAAAGAAAGCATATGGCGTGGGAGAAGATTACTGGTTGGAAAGTGTAGAAGACACGCGCAGGAAAGAGAAAGAGAAGCGCAAAACGCAGAGTCAGCTCCGGCAGAGTCAGGTAGAAGCGTCTCGTTCGGCATCCCGCAAATCGCAGTCACAATCCCAAAGGAGTAGAGGCAGACATAGTGGGGCTTCTGCTTCTGCAGGCGCTGCAAACGACGATGAAGAGGACGATGGCGGTATGGGGCCTGTTCATGACAAACAGGAGCATGTCATCTCCGATGATGATGAGGATGAGAACGACACCACTCGCTTCCGCCGCCGTATTCGCAGTTCGCGTCTACAAGACGCAGAGACTGCTGACGCAGAGGAGATCTATCCGGAAGAAATCGCCGGTACAACCCGAGATGGAGATATCGAAGCTGCAGCGCATGAGCGTCCAGCTGCTGTTGCCAGCAGAGGCTCGGGCAAGAGTGTTGGCAAGTCACAAACGCAGACGCAGACACAAGGACGGAAAAGAGGTGCAGCCGATCAGGATGCAGGGGCGCCTGCTGCGAAGAAGGTAAGAGCGACAGGCAGTAGGAGAGCAAAGACGCCGATTGATGAAGATGAGGAGGCGGAGAGCGAGGAAGAGGACGCTTTGAGGTTTCGAAGAAGGCGAAGATAAGTATCATCCACCCAAAAAGCGCCGGAACGGGATATCGGTGAAGAGGAGAAAGTGTCGGAGATTGCATTGAACAGAGGGAACGTCAATCAAAAGGGGACGACGGGAATAACCCAACTTTCCGCTTTGATAGCTTATTAGCATACGTGTATATATACAGCTACCTCCGCGGCATAATCAACGTTTTATTGACTTCTACGACATTTGAATACCTTGATCACAACACGAGAATCCTCGACGCAAACATAGAATATATCAATTCCCCCGCAAACCCCATCCTTTTCCTCTCGTCTACTCTTGTATTCACTTTCCTTTTGGCCCAAAGCTTTGTTGTGTAAAGTCATGTCTATCGTCTGTTCAACATCCACTTGTCATATCTTTGCCAATCCTAATCTTTAATTCTAGATTTGTGTTGTTCCCTCTCAGCTCTATTCTGCGCTTCCTTGGAGATCGGGAATTGCACATCCCGTAGTGCACAACCTAGTATACTTCGCTTGGCTCTACTAATATGAACCCACTGGAGTACGTAAATATAGTTGCGAATAATCAAGGAAGCGGAGAGAGACAGGGCTCAAGGACGGGACACGAAGAGGTCTCGAGATCTTGCTGACTCAAGGCGGGCGACATATAGTTGGGCAGATAAGCAAAAAAGTATACTATAAACTGTGGCAAGTGTTTTGGGAGGCTTTAGATGCTTTATGAAGATGGTGCATGTAGAGCAAGAAATCCAGACCCGATTTCGCATCCTCTGTCAGAATGAGGGAGGAAATAGGAGGTTTGAAAGGGCCCGCTAAAGACGCAGAGAGGGGGGGTAGGGATTGCTTTATATGGAGGTTGGATGATGTTTAGTACCAATAGGGGTCGAACAAGCAGAGGTAGTGAAGGTCTACATGACTACAGAAGGCACCGAATTTGCTTTGGACGATATAATCGATAGGTAGGAGGAAAGGAAGTTCATATGCCGTTGGAGCGGCGATCGGCGGGAAATTCCATTGGTGTAGTTGCTCATGACAGGGTAGTCCTGCTAGATATGTCTTGGCTAGTATGATATGATGAAAGTTGTACGTGCATTCACATAGCCCGAACCAGTTTATTTGACAGCGAGGAGTATGTTTCGGACTCATTGGTTTGGATAGCGGGACTGGGGGCATGATAGAGATGTCAATCAAATATATTACTGATAGAACAATCTGGTATCGGACTTTCATGTGCACGTTTGTACATTTACAGAAACTCATTTCCATGTTCTCAAAGCAAAATATGTTGTTACTTGGGCCATTTTCTGGGCGATGTTATATGGGCTGTAGCAATTCGAGGAAATTCCCGCTATATTTTTCGCCCGAGACTTTTCGAATTGTATGTACATGAGTATCGGAGTATAGCCAGAGGCCAGGAGATGTATTCCAGGTACTCACCCCTCCTCGCCGTCCATACATAATGCTTCGGTCGCGTCTCCTATCTCGATGTCACCAATCGTGAACTCCGGAGCGATGAGGAGTAACAGCTCTTCCAGGATCGCAGCCACTTCAGCACACTCGAAAGCATCTCCTAATCCGTCTGCGCTGAAACACCATTCAGCGTTCATCTCCGCCAGTATCTCCCCTTCTTGTAGCCTGAGGACGTGTGCGGTTTGGGGTATGTTGCAAGAATGTTTACTACGGTGCCGTAATAGTCCCTGCCATGTGAAGATATACTGAACGCATGCCGAGCAAGAGCGGAGTAAATCCACGCCTGATGGACCGTAACTTGTGTTGGTCAACACCACTGGCATCGAAAGAAAGGTCAAGTCACGCAATCGTGAAACGACGAAGGGTCGAATCTTGTGCCATGTATGCCGGCATGACAATCAACTGAGATTCAAAAATGGTCCACGAGACTGCGGTGGTCTGTTTGACGACGAGAATGGTTGACTCGAATGCCAATGACCTGTGTACATGATTCAAGCTCTGCGGCTGTTCTGCGGTAAATCGCTGAACAGCGGTCCTTGAAACAACGACAAAGTTTCAGCAACACCGCCACAACCGCGGCAGCTTCCTGGAATCTCAGAATTCGAGATATCAAAGTCCTATACAGTTTGCGCTGCAACTTCCAAAAGCGAGGTGCTTGTCGTCCATGTTTCCATAGACTTTGTAGTGCGGCACCAATAGCTCGAGATTTCCATGAGTATCTTCGTGCCTCACTTGCAATGAAGTCACTACCGTACATTGCGTACGCAGCCTCGACTCAGGTGTAAGCTTCCTTTGGAATTGGAAGCAGTACATCACCCTTACTCATGCACAGCCCTGATGCTCCCAAGCTTGTCTTGGAGCTTGCAGCTTCGACGCAAGTATCGAGGACAGCTCCATTCACCATTTCGTTCAAGCTTCGGACGGAGGAGAGAAGCTCCGTTGTCATTGATTGGAACCTCATTGATGCCATGCTCGAGGCACAATTTGTCTTACTGCATAAGACCAAGGACGGCCTCGAACGCTGTGCCGTTGAGAAGCGAATCTATCCTAAAATCTCCGACATCTGTGTACATAGCGAGGTGTTGCAAGGTGAAGGGCAGGTATACGACTATGAACTTGGGCCTGCATACCACGAGTGCCTGAGAAGTGGGGAGACTTATGTTTTCTTCTGGCCAGGCAAAGAGATAACAAAGTGGGAAATGAATACGAGACAGGTCCATCTGCAAAGGAAGCACTGCGGGGACGAAATGAACAAAGAGTCGTGTATCATTTTGCCAGCTTCTAATGCCCTTGAATTCACAGTGTACGAAGAGAGCGATCCCTGGCCGGAACGAGAGAAGTGGGTGAAACAGCGTGGGTTCTGGGCTGCCAATCTTGAAGAGCAAGCCTGGAGACTGTATGATGATGTTCGCTATAGAGCGCCGGCACCAATGACGCTGACAGAAGCTGATCGAGAGTGAGTTAAACTAAATGGGAACGCGGAAGAGAGGTTGGGATCTAAGTGCTGATTGCTTCCAGGTTCGATGCACCAATACTGACGAAAGTCATTACCGGGCTGCCAGTACTTAATAAATCTGGCAAATATATGATCACAGAAACAATCACATACGAAAAGACAAGTGGCACTAGCGGAAAGCCCATCACATTCCTCGACGATAACGCCAGTACTCCCAACACATGGGAGCACAAGAAGACATACTCACTTCTCCCACGGAGCGGGTATGGGCTTGAGGCAGTGGAAGTGGAGGAGCCATGCATGCTGGGAGAATTTGTCATGTATGACAAATTCTACCATTACATCCCTGATGATGAACTTGAAGAAATCGTTGTTGGAGAGAACCTAGACGCAACGGTCCGCCACTATCATACGTTATATCCTGGCGAAAGCATTTCGTCAACCACGCAACTCTATCGGGCTTATTATTTTTACGAAGACCCATTGAGTGTCGGAGAAATCTATACTTATCAGTTCAACGGCAAACGCCTTCGATGGTGGGCCTGGGGCACTCTCGAGGTAAGTATCTATTAACCGCTAGATAAATTGCTTGGTATTTTGCTAATCTAAAGCAGGAGCATAGAGGCACCAGGATCAGTGGCTTTGATGATCAGACGCCTAAAATTGTCATTCCTGCGGCATCTTGCGATTTCGTCGTTGAAGTGTGAGAGTATTGGACTACATACTATTTGCTTGGCGATCGATCGAAGATATCTCTCGTGAGACTATTGGTATAGATGGAGGGGTGATGTGGGTTATGCGCGCTGACACTATATAGAGCTATGATTACTACAGATACCCTGATCTTTACGATGTCAGTGACTGTTTCCCAGCCTTCAAAAGTTTTTAACAACCGTCCATGCGCACCAGAAAGCGAGGGTGTCAATGTCTGGAGTAGACTAACAAGGCAGGGGAATTGGTTCTCACGTCGAGGTAAATTGTAAATCGATCACTTGAGAGACAGTAAGCTGTGGCATGCCGTTTATCCACCTTCGAGCCATCCAGGACATGCGGCTGGTCATGACATAATGGCAGCTTTGGCTTTCCTCGTCATCCCAGTTCAATTATTCTGACCCTGTCTGTCTTCCATCAACCATAACCGTTCCGTCTCCGCCCTGAAGAGCGCCTCAAGAGCCGCAACGACCTGATCGCGTCTCGAACAGAACTCGCAATTAGGCAGGCCCGTTGCGCGGACGCAGTCGAAGTCTCACTTACTCAAACGAAACACACGCTAGAGCCCTCCGTCTAGCCTCAAGATGTCCAAAGCTCTCTTGCTGGTCGCGGAGTCTGTGCATGAGTGGGGCCAAGATACGTGCTAGGTCTCTGGCTTCACTATTCTCTTTTCTGAAGGGCTGGGGTTGGGCAGAATGGACTGAGGCTGAACTTCAAGGCGCGAAGGCTGGCAATCACGCACCAGGGTATTCACCAACGCAGCGGCAGCATCCGTCCAACTTGGAAGCAAGCCGCCGCGTACATCGGTGGCTGATAGGCGAGGCAAGTGATGTGGGTGCTCGGGGCAAGGCTGACATTGAGGTACCGTAGTGAGGCGCGTCCAGAATGGGGATTCAGGTGGATTCAGGCTGATAAGACTCGTAAAGTTGGATCATGAAGGTGTTGAAGACAGAGATTGCTTCGTCGGCGACTTGTTGGTTTGCATGAAAGAGTGCCGTGGTAAGGCGCGCCATGGGGCCAACCGATGATATCCCACATTAGATACCAGGGTTCATTCGCTGAACGTCACATCGTCGACCGTTTCGGTCTCTGTCGCCTGTGTAAATCGTGCTGTCGTGGTGTTCGCATGATGGTTCCTTGACAAGTAGGGCTTCGTAGACCATCAGTCTGAGCTCTGGAGGCAGCTCTAGGAAGAAGGAGCCCAAAACTATGTACCGCTGTGTTTAGTGAGGGATTTCGATATTGCCTGGCTGATATCATCACCTCTTGCGATCTCCATAAATTGCGTGGCATATCTGCTCAATTAGGAATTGCTTGTTCTGTGCCCATTTCAAGACGATGAGATCAATTGCCCACGCCTGCAAAGTTGATGAAGGAGTAGACAATCGACACTGAATTCCAAGGAAGAAGATGGGAGAGGCAGCGTCTTCGAGATCCGTTCTTTACAATACACTCGCGCTTGGTAGATGGAGACGGTCGCTAGCTTTGTTGAAAAGGGTGGGGCGGGCCATTTCAACCAAGCTCGGTCATGCTCAGATATGCAGCGCCACATCGCGACAACATGCAAACGTCCTATCAAGCAAGTTATACCTAGTCGACGGGCGAAAGACTGGTCGCTTCATTTCTCACACAAGTCTCTCTCTGCTTCTTTGCATCGTGAGGGTGGGAGTTTTGCAATGTAATCTCATCGCGTCGCACACTCCAAGCATGTTCTCTGATCCGCCACGACTGCGCACATGTCGCAAACATGCTTCGAACACTTATGACATGCAGTCTCATCATTGAGCATGTCTTGGTCGATGTCCATGGCGTCCGCAGAGCGGAGAGGTCTGTCACAGTCTTCGCATGCGGGAGTGTTCATTAAACCCTGCATCCTGTTCGGAAGCACGGGAAGCGCTGGGGCCTTTGGCAATTGCCAGAAAGCGTGTAGCGTGGACTTTTGATGAGGTTGCTGTATGTGCTGCGGTACTGATTGTTGTTGCAATGTTGCCTGCTCCTGAGAGGACATGGGCAAAGCATTCGGGTGCGTTCGTTGCGCATCGAACAACTTGTTAATGGTCGAAGCTATATGAGTTCTAGTGTCAACTCCTTTCAAAAGCGATGTAGATAAAACGACATACCGTAGATTTGTTCTTCATCCGGCCTGTTATCGCGATACCGTTTCCGTGTCCGGCTATTCAGATGTGGCGACTCGATTTCATGTTGGATTTTCCAATCTCTAGAGATGTCCACTCGTGACACATCAATGAGCTTGCTCTGCGGGAAATAGAGAGGTAGTCTGAGCGGACTGTCACTCCACTGGCAGAATGAGGGTGCTATGTTGTCGGCCGAAGAGGAGAAGGCGGCGCATGACCGCTTACGCTTCATTGCCATATTCTCCGATCCTAGTGTGGTATATTGTATGTTGATTATTTAATTGCTTTCTTTTGACAGGTCCAGCAGGTTCACACGCTGCGGAATTGTTATGTTGCTTAGAAATGGAATGGTATAGGCAATGGATGTGGTGTAAGATCAGCTTCATCAATATACGCGTCACTGACAGGTAACGCGTCGGCACGCGCCAGATTTCACGAGTCATGCCATGACCCTGGACGCCATCCAGCCGACCTCCGACAGACCGCCGTTGCGAGCTGCTCATGGAGCTTAATGTACTGCGGTACAACACTCGTTCAGCCTCTACACTCTTCCTCTCAACGACGATTTCACAATGTCGGTCCGAGAGGCGACCCATGCCGGCTCATGGTACTCATCCTCAAAGTCACAGCTTTCATCTCAACTTGATGGTTGGCTTGCGGATGTGCCCAATCCAGTCAAGTGTATCGGACCACAATCATCTGGAGAGGTTGTTGACTCCCTCCCTGTGCCTGGCGCCAGGGTAATTATCGCACCGTGAGCCTTGAGACTATGTGTTGTACTCGTGAACATGCTAAACAATCACTCACAGTCATGCTGGATATTCCTATTCAGGACCTGCTGCGGCTTGGGCATACAAATCTTGGGATGTTTCCAAAGCGTACGTAGGCAGCAGTGCGCTTTTATAGATATATGCAAAGTATGTTCACACAACTAATATCATCATGCCTGCAGCAAAAGAGTCTTCCTTATAGGTCCATCGCATCACGTCTACCTGACCAAATGTGCCTTGACGAATTGCTCTGAATACGAAACTCCAATCGGCAACCTCATTATCGATCGAGAGATCACACAAAAGCTCTTTGAGACTGGTAAATTTGCATGGATGTCTCAACAGACCGACGAGGACGAACATAGCCTCGAGATGCATCTTCCATACATTTACAAGATTTTATCAAAGTATGATTACAACATCAGCTAGTTTGTGTATCTACTGACTGTGGCACAGAAGCTCCTCTACAGGAGCTATGCCAAAGCTTGTGCCCGTTATGGTTGGTAACACGTCTGGGGCATCAGAGAAATCGTTTGGCGAGCTCTTGGCTCCTTATCTGAAAGACCCAGAAAACGCATTCGTGATCTCGTCTGACTTTGCACACTGGGGTTTAAGATTCAGATACACTTACTATATCCCTGCTCCAGGACAAGCAATTTCTCTCAAGCAAGGCGACAAAGCACCAAAGCAGCCACCAATTCATGAGAGCATCAAGCAGGTCGACTTTCAATGCATGGGTGCCTGCGAAAGTGGCAAGCATGACAATTGGCTCGGCATTTTGGAAGAGACGGGCAACACAGTTTGTGGTCGCCACCCGATTGGCATAGTCATGGCAGCCATGGAAGTTTTGGGTGGACAGAGCAAGTTCAAGTTCGTCAGGTATGAGCGGAGTAGTGATTGCCAGAAAGTCAGCGACAGTAGCGTGAGCTATTGCAGTGCACTGGCAGTGATCTGATTGCCACTATAGCTGAGTGTAAGGGCTACAAAGGAAGGGATGAATATTGACGATATAATGCAATGATATTGAAAGACCACAATCAATCCGAATCGTGTTGAGTTGACACCAGCATTAGATATCCTCAATTTCACTATGGATCATGTACATGTGACCACCGAGAAAATTTGCACCTTGAAGATTGGAAGAAAAAAATTGTGTTCCACTTCGAATGAACTACATATATGAGCTACACACTTCAGGAGCCTCGCTGATTGATCACGACACCGGCTGGATCTTTCGTCTCGGCATCGCCCCACTCAGCTACCCAGCCATTCTCCTCGAGATACTGTCTCCAGTTCTCGTCTTCATCATCTAACTTTGTGCCTACATCTGGGATGACAAAGAATGCTATGAGAGCACCCAACAGCGCAAAACCTGCACCGACAAGGAAAGTACCCTGGTTCCCAGCTTTGGCAGTGATCGGTGTGAAGACTTGCGTGCCAATGGCAGCTCCAGCTTTGGAGAAAGCACTGGCAAGTCCCATCATCTGCCCACGTATGGAGGTAGGGAAGCATTCGGATGATGTCAAGACAACAGTACTGCCAGGACCGACCTCCCCAAGCGTAAGGAAGATACCGTACAAAACGACAAATAGCGGGAAGATGTTCTGAATGCTGTTGAACGCTCCACCAAGAATAAAACCCAAAGCTGCCTGGAGAGCAAATCCGAGCGCCATGGTCTTTCTTCTTCCAATTTTGTCACTCAGGTAGCCTCCGATGAAAGGACCTGGGATATAGAAGCAATTGATGACAACTCCCCAGCCAAGATTGGTGATAAGAGAGCTTCCAGCATTGACGCGGGTGGTGATTGTTCCGGCAAAGATTCCAAAAGGAATGCTGATCCAATTGTACAGAAACCAGGTTGCCGATGCGCCGAGCAGAGGGCGCCAATAGCGCTTGATAGCTAGCCAGTATGGAACCTTTTGTTTACGCATAGAGGCTTTTCTGTAGGAAGATGATACTGCCATGCGGTATCGGAACCAGAAAATGGTGACAGGTGGGATAAGGCCGAGGGCGAAGCTAGTACGCCAGACGATGTTGTACTTGTCTTCTCTCTCATGCACGCAGAGTAGAAGAAGCAATGGTACGAGACCACCGAAGACATAGCCAAGGGACGCTGACAAGTCGGCAATCATTGCAAACATAAATCCACGGTGCTTGCGCATGCCAGAGCTTTCGTCTGTCGCTTCAGTGGCACCGGCTCCAGACACGGGATATTCTCCTCCAGCGCCGACACCAGCGATACCTCTGGCTATGATGAGCATCCAGAACATGCCGGTAGGAGTAGTTCCACTTGCCGCGGTCGACAATACAATGCCGAGAACGAGGAGTAATGTTGTCGCAACAGCACCAGTCTTTCGACCGAGCTGGTCGGCAATGACTCCAAACATGAGCATACCTACGATCATGCCAATGAGGAAGGCATTTGACAGGCGTGATGTGATCGAGGTAGTCAATGACTCAGGATAGCTGGTGGCGAGGAGAAGCTCGAGGTTGCCAATGACAGAAGCATTGTAACCATCGCTACCAATCGCGAGGCCGGAGAAGATGACCATCATGATGACCGAAGCCTTGCTGTAGTAGGTCTTGCCCTCTTCGAGATTGTCATCCGTAATCTCGATTGCTCCAATGGAAGCGTCCTTTGAATCGTCCATCTTGGAGGCATCGTCCTGCTCATGTTGAGCGGAGATGTCAGTGGTGGCCATGATGATTTGTGGTGCGAGAGCACGGCTGGGGCGATTCGCATTCCACCTGGAGATAGTGCATGGTCAAGATACTTATAGGATCAGCACTCGGTCGGGTGTCGCCTGCCACTCACTGCCGGTCTGAATAGATAGTGGACCCGGAACGGTATCGCGGGGTACGTATCGCCCTATCTCTCCGCAAACAGTTGTGATTTTGGACGCGCACGAATAGCACTACCTGTATAGGTCGGAAAAGCTCTCGAGCAGTGGCTATCGGTAACGCCACCAATGTCACATCACTATCTTTTCAATGAAGCTTACAACTTGCCCCTTTGTTAATGCTTCGCCATTCGCAGAGTTTCCTGCACGCATCTGCATAGTCGGAATAAAACGAAAGCCCGTGAAGCATAGAGTTGCTCCCTTAGCCGATCACTAACGATACTACCCTAGAGTTGCATATGTAAAGCACGTCAATTTAGGCGCGCGGGCGATCGGCCAACGCGCCAAGTCTGCGGCTGTACCTTACTGCTATCAAAATTGTCCTTTGTGATTGATTCTACACTTGGATACGTTGACAACTCGAATACTTCTGTTGAATACTTCTGTAGCAGGGGAAGACAGGTTCAGGTCAGGAAAGTAGATGAAGGGCGAGGTGAAAGAAATCATGGGTATACAGCCGCGCAGGCTGAAGCAGACGGCCGATATCGGCCAGCAGCCCCAATCGCACACCCGGCTATGGTTTGCAACACTTGCTCTTGTGTTGTACTTGACTTGGATTATTGTCAGTGACGGTATACTTGACAGTTCATGTTCAAAACTAATATCCCACTAGAGACCGTTCGCACCATTGCAGCGTACTAGTAAATTTGATAGGATCCAGCAATGCTCAATCGACAACCTTCACAAGGACCTCTACTTCTTGAAGGACGCCCGTGCAATTGAAGCACAGGAGTTTCTTGATCGACGTGATAACCTAGCACGTGCATTGCATGTTTCTGGTGTCGATGCTTTTGTTCTTGAGCCCGGCTACACGTTTCAATACTATGGCAACATCTCTCAGCCTGATTGGGAGCCATGGGAACCCGAGGAGCGCCCATTTCTCATGATTGTGCAGCCATCTGTGAATAATGTCACCGGCGATGTCAAGGCAAAGACCTCTTTCCTGAGCCCATCCTTTGAAGCTGGCAGAGTGCGCATGCTTGGTATCCCTGCAGATGGCGAGCTAGACATCGTCACTTGGGAGGAACACTGGAACCCTTACAGCACTCTCAAAAATGGTCTGTTCGCTGAACAAGACAATGTCACACTCATGGTTGATGAAGAGATCCGCGACTTCATCGTTCGAGGACTCGATGCCAATGGCTTCAATACTGTCGGTCTAGGCGGAGAAGTAGAAGCAGTACGACAGACCAAGACTCCTGCTGAAGTAGAGCTTTTGCGGGCAGTAAACACTGGCACCATCGAGGGCATCCGAGCTATGCGTCCATGTTTGGAGCCTGGTCTGACCGAAAACGATATTATCAAAATCCTTGATACCACCCTCGGCACGATAGGGTTCGACCTCTTTTTCGACATTGTACTTGCCGACTCCAACGCCGCTCTACCTCACGGTGGCTTTGCTACGGGCAACAAAGTCATAGACTACGACACCATGATCTTGATCGATGCTGGATATCACTATATGGGCTACTCGTCCGATGTCTGTCGCAGCTTCTTCATTGACCCTCCAGCCAAGACATTAGTGACAAGGCTCCTTGGGATTTCTGGGCTCGCTGCGTCACCACCATCTGCAGAAAGCGCGAGGTTACATGCGGAGAAGCTAAAAGTGTGGGATATTGTCCTACAAGCGCAAACTGAGGCTGGCAAGATGTTCAAGCCCAATGGCACTGCTGCTGGTGTAGATATTGCCGCGAGAAAGGTCATTGATGATGCTGGGTACAAAGGTACCTTTACCCATCGCTTAGGACATGGGATTGGAATCAAAGGTATGCTATTTGCAGATTTCTCACCTCCCACTTTTGTGGTCTGTTTTTGACTCACGTGCACAGCTCACGAATCGCCATACCTAAACAAAGGTAATCACGAGACGCTGCTTAGACCCGGCATGACGTTTACTGCTGAGCCTGGCATTTATCTGGAGGGAAAATTTGGTGTTCGACACGAGGACATCTATCTGATCAAGGAGAATGGAGAGGCTGAGGTGATCAGTGGAAAGCGAGCTGTATCGCCATATGAGCCTTAAAGAAAGAACCTGAAAGAGCTTGAGACCGAGGTAGCACCCCCGAGTGACAGTATGTGTTGCGAAAGCTCTGGTGCTATTTCCTTAATCATGTGATAGACAAAAGAAATGCTATTAGCTCAGAGTCAGATAAAGAATCCGAGGCAGATCTCGAGATTGCTTTCGACTCCGGTTTCATCTGACCAAGTTTCTTTGTCGCGCGATGGCTGGTACAAAGGACCTGAAAGGCTTTCCACTTAGAGTTGCGCATGATCAACTCCTCGCACTGTCTCATAATTACGAAAAACGTTTACTGACACAAGGTGTGAGCATTCAATATGCCTGGTCGTTTGGCTGTATGGTACCTAGCATTCACAGCTCTGTGTTTCTGGAATGCCTATGTTTTCTACGGGAGACCTCTTTACAAAGAACCCTCAAGATGGTACCCACCCCCAGCAGACGATCCAATCGATTATTGTCACGCACTCGACTGTCTCGAGCCTAGTTCCTGCGTGGAGCCTTTGTGGAGGCCCAAGGTGGACCATATAGCAAATCTCAGGAGCTGGAACGTAAGAGGACCAGATTATCTCGAGCATGGCTTCAATCACACAGCACTGCGACGATCACGTCGTTGGTTGTCCACTTTTGTCCATCCTGACAAAGAGAATCAGTCCGATACCCTCGCGGTCGCTAGAGCCACCGCATTCATCCAAGCCATAAGCTTCTCCTATGATCTAATCAGAGACAGTAAATTCACACCAACGAACGGTCAATGGGAGAGGGGAACCCGCTGGGAGTCCTGGTCTCAGTGCTTGCAGGGCAACATGGAGAAAGAGCAACGAATGCGATATCTACGCCGCGACTTTTGGCCATGGGAGTATGTCTGGAAGGTGTTCGAACACGAGTTCTTGTTTGATTCGGCTGAAAGCCCAGCGTCAGTCCGCGACATGGCCTCGTGGAGAGGCAAGAAACTCCGCCGCTGGGAAAGTGAATTTGTGGACAAAAGGCGGACGCCTACCAGTACGGCTGTCAGAATGCAAGCTACAGAAGCTTCTGGCGACGTGGTCTATCTCGATGCGTACGAGCCCGTGCCGCAATATCCCGAGATAGACCATGTTCGGTACGAGCTTGCACGTATATGGTTTGAGGAGTTCTTGGGAAACATCACACGGCTTCTGGATTTGGGATGCTTGCTCTTCTTGGTGGTGTGGTCTATAGAACGGTGTATCTCGTGGCTACTAGGAAAGCGTCGGGCTCAATCTGCGATGCCTATACCCGTCGATGGCAGTCAAGCGATACCCATTCCTATCTATGGCACTATTGTCCAGATACCTCCTGGTCAAGGACGACGTGCCTCGGTGTCTGCGACCTTTGCACCTGGTCATGGGAGACGTCGAGGTCGACAATCTAGCCGAGTGCAAGAGATAAACACAAATAGCGATGTCGACTAGTCTGAGGAACAAAGACGCTCTCTCCTTAATCATGTCACGAATGCCATCATAATCTGAACTTTACTTTATTGACATGCAAGTGTCTATGTGAATTTAGAAAATATGAAAGTGTTGTCTCGAATCCCGATGCCAATCCTCGGTATAACATCTTGATGCGAACAAGGCTGCGATCCCCAAAATCAAACAATGCTATCAAACCTACGCCAGCAGACGCCAATAAATGCTATGAACGAAATGCCCAAGCCAACCAGGTATCTCAAAGCAAATACGCCAAATCCCAAATGTCTTCTCTCGTCCACTCTCTCACCCCCTTCTCCCCAACCATCTGCTCCATCCTCATCTCCAACGCCTTGACCAATCTCTCCGCATACCGATCACTAACCCCACTCTGATCAATCTTCAGATACTGCACCTCCCAGTCTTTACCCAACCGCCTCCTATCTCCATGACTCAAGAACCTGACACGGAAACAAGCACTTGCGTCTCGTCTCCAGTCGTTGGCAGAGTCCTTGTACATGCCCCGTCCAATCTGTGCCAACACCACCGTCTTGACTTGTGCGATCTTGTCCGTGCTCATTGCGTATAGCCATTTCGTGCCCGAGCTCTTGTTCTTCTTGGACTGTATCAGGGCGGGGTTCATGCTCATGATCAGCGGGTGTTGGAAGTCGAGCGAGGGGCGGCGGTTGAGGTAGAAGTCGTTGTGACGATAGAAGCTGGAGAGTGCTTCTTCGCGCGCAAGACGGCAGGTGCGGAGGAAAGAAGGCTCCGCTGCTGAAGGCGGATCTTGTGTGGTTATCGTGCAGGGTGGATCCGAGGAGGCGGTCAGGATGGTGGGGAGTACCTTGGTGGGGAGAGCGAACTCGTAGATCATGAGGCGGAGTTCAAAGGGGAGTCGGAAGAGGCGTGATTGCTGTTGGGCATTTACTCGTCGTTCTATTACTCTTGGTCGACGCTTGACGGCTATCTCGTTCAGGTCTAGAGCGCTATCGTTGCGTTGTGCGACGGGACGCTTGGTCAGACATTGGGCAGAGGTAAGGGTAGACATGTTTGTGTATAAGAAATAGGCAGAGATACACTCTCTATAGGTAGTATGGAGTGTGAAGAATAGGGACAGCCTCTACACTATATGTATACAGTTGGGAGAGTAACAAGACAGGGCGGGCAGTGCCAAAAAGGGCTGACTGTACCTGCATCTTGTGATAGATTGGGGATATATACCCAACATCCACCACCGCTTTCGGCTGCCCATTTCTTAGACGCCTTGACGGCTTGAGCGGCCTTGCGCCGGTCTGGTCTGACTGACACAGACGCTGTTCCTTTTACGGTCGTCAACTCATTGTGTCTTGTCTCACAATTGGTTGTTTGACCGACTTGTCGAACAGGGTCCAGAGCTTAAACATTTAAAGTCGGGGAAAAGGGAGAGTGATGTGCAGGGTGGGGCGATAAGAGACCCTGAGGACATCCAGCTAGTGTATAATGATTACTAAAAGAGCCTCATCCGACGTCTCGCGGGCGAGTCGGGGATAACAGCGGTCATCATTTTACACGACACGAGAGACCCTTGCTCGGCATGCTCTTCAGTACCGTTTTGGGATCCAGTCACAAGATGCTTTTCCCATTTAAGATGATCTTGGATGCTAGGGGCAAATCAGACGAGGAAAACAAGAGATCTCAATCCCTGTGAAAGGTCCGCACTCGAAACATCAGTCGCTGACACACTTCTTCAACCTCATAGAAGGCTTCCAGCATGTGCACGCCCAATAAACAGAGATATCTCGCATTTATTAATCAGACCCTGCCCCACAACATCGGAATGCTTAAACGTCTCAAACCGGGAGAGTCCGAGCGCTTGATAAGGATCTGCCTCGGACGAAGATAGCGCCTTTCTAGAACGAAGCTGCCGAGTCAGGTGCCACACCCCTGGGAAACGGACACAACACATCCTCGTAGCCTTTTTGTTGATCAACGACATTTGCGATTTTGCAAGCGAGATTGTCTTATAGCGCTGCATACAAGTCTCTGTGACGTTGAGTTCTGTTCCCGACCGCTCGAAAGCTGATTGACCAAAGCCGAGCTACATTTTCCAACGCTGAGAGATGAGACATGAGATTCAAAGGTCTCGTGTTAGTAAATGTGTCCTTCGTTGGAACAGATTAAGCGGGACTCAATACACGAAGGATGACTGCAGCTGTCCATCCGTAACAGCTTTTCAGCTGACATATAGGAGAAGACATGTTCTGCAAAACTGCACAACACGCGTTCGCTTAGAACTGTCCCTCCTCTCATTTCGGTAGTGAGCTTGCTTTAAACGTGAAACACCTTTCATGGTGGAGACCGAAATGAGTATATACCGCGGCAACACCTCGACTTTGTCCGTTCTTGTCCATTTTGCAGTATTTGTAGCAGCGATTCAGCTGCGTACTTTCATTCTCGATTACAAAATGCTTCCTTGTGTTGTATTTCCTTTTCTGGCGCTGGCCGCCAAGTCGCTCGCTACTGTTACGTATAAAGGATATGACCTTTCCAGTCTCGCAATGATGGAGGATGATGAGGGTGCGACGTTTTATACATCTTCGGGAGCATCCTCTACTGCATTGGACATCTTGGGCGGTAACAGTGCTCGCCTGAGGTCAATTTCTCGCTATGGTCCTGCTCTGAGCGATACTAACGTCAGGTTAGGCTTTGGGTGGACAGTGACCAGTACAACTTGAATTACACCATCGATCTCGCCTCTCGTCTTTACGACAAGAACTACAAGATCCTCCTTGATCTATTCTTGTCGAGTACAGTAAGCCATTCCAATCGGGGATCAGCCAACCATATCAAACACGGACCAAGACAGACACTGACATCTCACTCAAAAGTGGACGGACCCAACGAACCAAGCAATCCCCTCCTCATGGCCAACAGACATATCCTCCCTGTCCACAACTTTGAAATCCTACGTCTCATCCACCCTCCAATCCTTCCACGCCGCCGGCGTTTCCCTCGAAATGGTAGCCATCGGCAACGAAGTCACAGGCGGCATGCTCTTTCCCACCGGTCAAATAAGCAACAACGACTTCAGCAACTTCGCGACTCTCTTCGCCGCCGCCCGCGCCGGAGTCACCGAGGCCGTCGCCGCTGGTGTCTCCAAGCCAAAAGTCATGCTTCACCTTGACAACGGCTGGAAGGAGGAGACGCAGCTATGGTGGTACAAGAGCCTGATTGCTACCGGGACTGTCTCTGCCATCGACTTTGACGTGATGGGTGTTTCCTTCTACCCATTCTACGATACCGATGCTACACTCGACAACTTGCAGAGTTCGCTGAACTCTCTGGCTTCGACGTACGGCAAACCAGTTATTGTGGCCGAGACTGATTGGCCTGTCAGCTGCGATGGCGTCACGCTTAGCGATACCAGTATCCCGGTCAGTGCGAAAGGCCAGACGGAGTGGGTCGATGACATTGTGACTGTCTTGGAGGCGGTTCCCGATTCTCTTGGGCAAGGGCTGTTCTATTTCGAGCCGGCTTATATCAACAATACGGCGCTGAGCAGTGATTGTTCGGATGTCATCCTCTTCGATGTGGACTGGACCACTTGGCCGAAGACGAAAGTTACTGCTCGATCATCTGCTAGCTTATTTGCTTAGGCCCCTCCAGTACAGTGAGAATCTCTAGACTGAGCGGCGTAGATAGACGACATATCAGTCAGATCAACCAGTATGGTTATGACAGTGGCAGTGGCACAGTCAGCATGTTAGTATGGCAGTCTTGCAGCCGATGGCTACGTGAATCTCAAGCTGTTTCTCAAGCTGGGATAGGCAGTCTCGTAGCCCAGACCCAAGGAGACCTGATCCCAGACTTTTCTATCATCTCCTCCGCCCGATTGGGGCTGACACACCTGTGATGCATTAGCAAAGATGAAACAAAAAAATAATGTAGTTCTTACAGCTCGTCAACTTGCCCCACTATCCGGACCATCTCCTCTCTCATCTCTTTCCTTTCTTTCATCACCTCCCTAACGCTTAAACCTATGGCGTCCTCTGCCGCGCTCATCTTGTAGAGTTGGGGATGTGCGAAGATGGCATTCAGCCTAGTCAAATTCTGCTTGTACTGCATGTGCATGTCAAGGAGCTCAAACATATATGATTCGATGGCCTGGTAGTTCGGAACGACGACCTGGTGTTGGTTCACCCAGTCCACAAAGCTACGGTTTTGCTCATACTTGGTGAGGATGACCCGGGACCGCTGCGGACGCTCTGTGATTCTGGAAGGGAATGAAGCTGTAGCTTTGAGGAAGAGGTCAAGCGACCACTCTTCGTCTTCTGTACTCTCAAATTAGCAATGAACGTACGTAAGCATGAGAAGTTCATTTGTACCAGGTTTGATCTGGCCACCACCAGTCCAGTCAACAGTGACCGTGGTGTCTAGGCCGCCCAGAACTGAAAAAAGCGGTTCCAGCCCTCTACCAGAGTCGACATACGGCCCTGTGCTGATGGTCTCATTCAGCTCAGTCATGTACTTCTCCACATCCTTCCTCTGAGCAGCATCGGCCACCTTTACCGATACCAACCCATGTAACTCCCCACCTTCGACAAAGCCAGAAATGTAACAATCTCCATACACCTCTATGAACTGTTCGGTCGCCATAACCACATCGTTCGGAGGCACGAACCTCCCCTCGCTATCAGCAATCTTCGTAATCTGATTCACCACCTTGACTGACACCATCATCGTGATCGTGTTTTCGCGAGAGCTTGTTTCGTCTGAACTCAACGTATTTCTGTTTCCGATAAGCGGTATAATCCCGGTCTTGATGCACGCTGCGGCACTGACACCCAATGCCCGTGCAAGATCAGATGGCTTTTCCAGCAGGCGCACTGAGCAAGTGACTGTTTGACTGACTCCGTTATGTTTGGGTGGGGATGATGGCTGGTTGGTCATGCTTTCGAAGCCGTCAATGTGGATTGCATTGTCTATGCATGAGGATTGGAGGAAGGAATTGTAGCCTTGACCTAGCCGCATGGATTCATTATATGGAGCCAGTATTTGTTCGGACATTTTGATCGTGGGCGGAGAAGGGAGACGCGAAAACTGGTCTGGAAAGTGGAACGAGGTAGTTTTCGAAAGTAGTATAATCGGATGATTCAGGCGCGACTAATAGTCGCGTACGAAAGATGAGTTGAGGTTTTCAATTGGGCTGCGTGGAGAAATACCAGCGATTTCCTGTAGCTATTTTAGCCGAGACTGGAGGAAACTGTCTCCTGTGGCCCATTTTGCAAAAGTTCTTCTATTAAAAGGGGCAGCAATCGACCTGGTTTCCCCTCATAGCGGGAGATGGGTGGGTTGTTGTTGGCCACAATGTATGCTAAAGAAGTTGCACAAATACATGTTGATCGCTCTTGACCTTGATTTATGGTGAGCCTCTTGGCAAGCAGAAAGGTTGACTATGTGGATTCTGATACAATGGATGTCTATGTACGCGGTGTTCTCGATCTGCTGCTGTCTCCATCAAGGACCTGCAAGTGCGTCTATCTGTGAAATCACAGTATCTAATGGATGTCATGGAAATCATGATATGCTTGCTTTCAAGCAATCACCTTGTTCTCTTTCTCGCTCTCCAGAACCTCAACTACACCACCGACCAGATGTAAACTCCCCGTGACAAGCACCTCAACACCAGCATCTCCTGCAGTCTTGGCCTCTGAAGCAACAGCCCGGGCAAGACCAATGGCCTCCTCAATGGTCCGCACGACCTTGACATCGGCTTGGGGATCGATTTCCTTCCAGGTCTTGGCAAGCGCATTCTGCACGCTCAAAGACTCAATGTCAGCGGCGTTGTTATTCATAGACGTAAGATCAGCTTTGTATCCAGCGTCCACATATGTCTCATTCGTGCAAAACAAGACATGTGTGAAGGGCTGTACCTCTTTCTTGCCTTCCGCAGACGACGACAGAGTAGGCTGAAGGGCAGACGTCAAGGTCGAGTGCAGCTTTTTAGCCAAGCTATCCGCATCGCGCGTCTGCTGGTTGAAGATGAGAACACGTGGGCTCTTTTGTGCTTGTGATTGTGACAAGGATGACGATATGAGCGAGGCGAACCAGCGGCCGGCCATCTCTATGCTTTCAAGCGTGTGTCCGCCATCAATGTGCCAGGTCAAGTTGTTGGCCGTATCCTTTCGGATCTCACATCTGCCGCCAAGCTTGACTGTCTCTAGTCCAGCTTTGAACTGTGCAGGGAGAGGTGATGAGGGGTCCGCGGGGACAGGCAGCTCGGCTACTCCTCTTTTTTGAAGATGTGCGGATGCAACAGCTATTGCCAGACTTGCATTGACCTTCTGGAAGTCAGCTGCAAGACCGAGTTTGACGTCGCCCTTCTCGATAGCTTGGTGTGTCATTACAAGCTTGACCTCGGTCTGTCGCTCTTCCGCTCTCTCTTTCAAGACTTGGAGAGCCGTCACTGGTTGAGGTGCGGTGAACGCAGGCACACCAGGCTTGAAGATGCCCGCTTTGTGCCATGCTATGCTCTCAATCGTGTCACCCAGCATGGCAGTGTGGTCGATCCCAAGACTTGTCACACCACATACACTTGGCTTAACAAGAATGTTTGTGCTATCAAATTCGCCACCAATGCCACACTCGATGACGGCACAATCCACACCCTCGCTAATATAAGTATGTAGAGCCATGAGGGTGAGAAAGCGAAAGTAGACAGGCTTGGTCTCTTTTGATTCTGGATTCGGGTGGCCTTCCTTCTTTGCTGACTCTTCTAATCTATTCCATGTTTCGAAGAAGTACTTTGCAAACATTTCTTCTGATAGAGGGGCATTGTCGATCTGAATGCGCTCGCGGACGAAGCGTAGATGGGGCGAGGTATAGAGGCCAACTTTGTTGATAGGAGCTGGGCCATCAGTGGTTTTGGTGTATTGCTGGAGGATGGTAGAGACAAAAGAGGAAGTCGATCCTTTGCCTTTGGTACCAGCAACGTGTATGGCGTTCAACTTGTCAAAGTCGGAGGGCTGTTGCGATTTCGATAAGTATGTGGGTCGGGTTAGTATGGACAGGATGAACGCACACCTCATAACCAATGCGCTTGACCCATTCAATCATTTCAGGAATAGCATTCTTGTTCATGCCTCTGCCCGACTTGCGGATGGCGTCTACTATGGAAAAGTTGGACTGCAGCGTGTTCAATGCCGCTACGGCAGCCTGTCATAGAGTATAAGTCGCGAGACAGAAGATGGTGGGCAATCATACAAACTCACGCTGTAGTCACCTTGCATCTTGAAGGTACTGTGGAAGCTACGATTACTACTTGCGCGACAACAATATGATGCTCGGAATGTCCGCGACAGATGTTGCATCACCGCATGTTCTGCCAATGTAGCAAGATTTCGATTGATGGTTATCCGTGCTTGAATCGTTCATGCAGATTGTGGAGTGGACGGGAGTTAATAATTGTGCGGCGGGCGGCAACGACCACTTTGGCAAGGAAGTAGCGCGTCACCGCGTTTCAATCGCGTCCTCTTATCGCGTCAGCTCAATTGCCTTTACTAAACCCCATCTTGTCCTGTTTCCCATGATCGTTGTGTTTTGTAGCGTTTCCCTGACTGGTCCTTCTCTCAAGAAATAAATCCATTGTCTACTCTTCCGGTGCCGAACCACTTCTCAATTCAGTTTGATAAGAATGGCTCGAGGCATTGAAGGCAATGAAATCGCTACACCAAAACCTACACTGAAGAAGAGTACCTCTTCAGCTTCGGCATCTGCTTCTCAGAAGGGACAGAGGACCATCCTTGGTTTCTTCCAGAAGAAAGGTGGTGCCGGACCTGCTTCTTCCTCCCCAGCAGCTCCTTCGACTGTCAGGCCATCGCCAGCTACTGCTACACGCAAGCCAGGCCTCACTCCAGCACCAAGCAGTGATGCTGGAGCACCGTCCAGTCCTCCACTGCCTTCGTCACCGATTCTGAAGGCCAATTCTGGAAAGAACAAGGAAAACGGTCTGCCCTCACCTGCTTCTTCAACGCCGGATCTGGACGCTGATGCTGTAGGGCGTCAAGAAGGACCTGAGCCTGCCTCATCCCCTCCAAGAAAGGTATATCGCTATATTTATCCCCCGTGACTTGCTCAAATCTGACCCTTCGTAGTCAAAAAAGGCCATCAACTATGCCGAGTCCGACGACGACGATGATGAAGATGTGCTCCAGCCTCGCTCCACCAACACCGCTGGCGGTCGTTCTTCGAAGAGGAGGAAGATTGTCCAGGACGATTCTGATGACGACTTTGCCATGGACGATGTCATGGAAGCGGCAATGACTCAAGCTGAAGCTGGTGAGTCTTGAATATGAACTTCACACAGTACCATACTCTGACCAAGCTCCCTTCTAGATGACATGGATGACTTTATTGTGCCCGACGGCAGCGACGACGAAGCTCCGGTAAAGCCCAAGTCCAAGAAACGATCCGCCCCAGTTACACGCAAGCCTTCAAGATCCGTCACTCCAATTGTTGATGATGACGACGATGTACTTGGAGACATTCCTGCATCATCAGCTACCACAGCACAGCAATGGAAATTTGACCCCAATGACATCGAGCCGTATCAGGAAAGGATACCGAAGTTCACCAAGAGTACTCAGTCCGGGCCTCCAAGAAAACAAAAGGCACACATGTCAGAACCCGAGAAGCGTCACACTTGGTTGGTCGATATCAGAGATGCCGATGGCAACAAAGTCGGCTCTCCAGATTATGACCTACGCACATTGTATATTCCTCCTATGGCTTGGAACAAGTTCTCTCCCTTTGAGAAGCAATACTGGGAGATCAAGTCAAAGTTCATGGACACCATCGTCTTCTTCAAGAAAGGCAAGTTCTATGAGCTGTACGAGAATGATGCTACTGTTGGTCATCAGCTCTTCGATCTCAAAATGACAGACCGTGTCAACATGCGAATGGTTGGTGTTCCCGAGGCATCACTTGATCTTTGGGCCAATCAATTTGTTGCCAAAGGCTTCAAGATTGCTCGCGTCGATCAGATGGAGACTGCTCTTGGAAAGGATATGCGTGAGCGCGACGAAAAGACCAACAAGAAGACTGGCAAGCCGCAAAAGGAAGAAAAGGTTATCAGACGAGAGCTGGCCTCTGTCTTGACTGCAGGTACACTTGTGGATGGTAGCATGTTGCAGGACGACATGTCTACATATTGTGCTGCAATCAAGGAGAGGGAGATTGATGGTCTTCCCGCTTTTGGCATTGCATTTGTCGATACCGCAACTGCTCAGTTTCAGCTGTGTGATTTTGTTGACGATGCAGACATGACCAAGTTTGAGACATTTGTCGCTCAGACTAGGCCTGGCGAGGTCATTCTAGAAAAGGTGAGCTTGAGTGGGAATAATCTTTGGAAAGTAAAATACTGATCCAATACAGTCTTGTATCTCAGCAAAGGCTCTTCGAATTCTGAAAAACAACACTGCCCCGACCACCATCTGGAATTATCTCAAGCCTGAAAAGGAATTCCTGCCCGCCAATCGAACAGCCATGACGCTTGCTGGTGAAAAGTATTTTGAGTCAGCAACCGAAGACGACATTGAAGCGTGGCCTACTGTTCTTCGCGAAGCCAAAGAGAAGGATCTCTGCTTTTCCGCGTTTGGTGGCTTGCTCTGGTACCTCACTATGCTCAAGATTGAGCGCGACTTAATCACATTGGGCAATTTCCAGTGGTACGACCCCATCAGAAAGGCTTCCAGTCTTGTACTCGATGGTCAAAGTCTGATCAACCTCGAAATCTTTGCCAACACTTTTGATGGTGGCTCAGAAGGTACTCTCTTCGCCATGCTCAACCGCTGCATTACTCCGTTCGGCAAGCGAATGCTCCGTCAATGGGTATGCCATCCACTTGCAGATTCTGCAAAGATCAATGCCCGCCTCGATGCTGTCGAAGCTTTGAATGCAGACTACTCCATTCAAGACAAGTTTACGGCATCATTAACAAAATTACCCGACCTTGAAAGACTCATATCCCGAATTCATGCTGGAAGATGTAAAGCTCAAGACTTTGTCAAGGTTCTTGAAGGATTTGAGCAAATTGAATACACCATGTCTCTTCTTGGCAGCTTCGGTGAAGGCGAGGGTTTACTTGGTCAACTCATCTCCTCCATGCCTGACCTGGGTGGTGCTCTTCAACACTGGAAGACTGCTTTTGATCGTACAAAGGCAAAAGAGGATGGACTTCTTGTCCCTGAGCCAGGTGTTGAACAAGACTTTGACGATTCGGAAGAGCACATGAACTCGATCCTTGCCGAGCTTGACGATCTGCTTAAGCGTTGCCGGAAGCAACTCGGAAGCTCCACCATCAAGTATACAAGCAGTGGCAAAGAGATATATCAATTGGAGGTACCCAAGAAGATCAACAACATTCCCAAGACTTACCGGCAGATGTCTGCAACCCAACAGGTGAAGCGTTATTACTTTCCAGAGCTTGATGGACTTGTCCGCAACTTGAGGGAAGCTCAAGAAACTCATGCCCAGATCATCAAGCAAGTGGCAGGTAGATTCTACGCTCGCTTCGATGAGGAATATGCTCTCTGGCTTCAGGCAGTAAAGATTGTTGCTCACCTCGACTGTCTCATTTCTTTGGCAAAGGCGTCAATGTCTCTTGGGGAACCTGCATGTCGCCCTCAGTTCCTTGATTCGGAGCGTAGCGTGCTCGAGTTCCAAGAACTGAGACATCCATGCATGTTGAACAGCGTCTCGGATTTTATTCCAAACAGCATCTCCCTTGGTGGCAACACACCTAACATATCTCTGCTTACCGGTGCCAATGCAGCAGGTAAAAGCACCATCCTCCGCATGACTTGCATTGCAGTCATTCTTGCTCAAGTTGGCTGCTATGTTCCCTGCGCAAGCGCAACCCTCACTCCAGTGGACAGAATCATGTCTCGCCTCGGCGCACACGACAACATTTTCGCCGGTCAATCCACATTCATGGTCGAGCTTTCAGAGACCAAGAAGATCCTCGCAGAAGCCACACCTCGATCGCTTGTGATTCTGGATGAGCTCGGCAGAGGAACCAGCTCTTACGATGGTGTCGCTGTCGCGCAGAGTGTCCTGCACCACGTCGCTACTCATATAGGCTGTGTCGGCTTCTTCGCAACTCACTACCATTCTCTCGCCGAGGAATTTGCCACTCATCCTGAAGTTCTCGCCCAGCGCATGGCCATTCATGTTGACAACGACGAGCGCAGAGTCACTTTCTTGTACCAGCTCGAAGAGGGTGTTGCAGAGGGCAGTTTCGGTATGCACTGTGCAAGCATGTGCGGTATTCCACGCCGAGTTGTCGAGAGAGCTGAAGAGGCGGCCAAGGAGTGGGAGTACACTGGCCGTCTCAAGACCCAGGCTGAGACTAGAAAACAAGAGGAATTGAGTCTGGGCATGTTGAGCGATGTTGCGTGGATGCTCAGGGGCGCCAATGGTATGGAAGGTGTGGAAGAGGGAGAGCAAGGTGTTGAAGAGAGAGGACTGGAAGTGTTGAGAAGAGCTATTGCCGCGCTCTGAGTTGGTCTTCGTTTACACTGGACAGTGTTGCAAGTATTGGGGGGTGGAGCATGGGTGTTATGGCTGCTTTGATGTGTACTTGTGTGCAGCTTTGCTTGCGGTTCCGTCTTTTCTTACGCCTGTTGTCGGTCTGTCTGGGTTCTTCTTTCTCGCCCTAGGGTTTCCTAATGATGGGTCTTTCAGCAGTTTTGCAGATTAGCGAGACGGGACTACCGGTGGATAGACCCGCATGATTACTTCAGCGAGCGTATACATATAAAATCATAATTCATTGCGATTTTTTTTGCATTGGCTTTGAGTAGAAAAAGTCCATGATTTCGAAGCCATTGTCTAGCTAGTGCTTAGATGGAATAATAGGAAAGCGGTCTGAAGACATGTATTTGTGACAAGCACACCAGGGTTGCCTATACAAGTAATGTCGAACTGGGATTTCCATTAGCAGCACTCGCCCACAGATCGTGCAGGACAAGATCATTGGAAGAAACCCCCCCCCCCCCCCCTCCATATATTGTACTATGTCTCCCATCTTCAGAGGTGTGAAGACGAATCAAGAACAGAAAAAAAGGAGTGAAAGAGCGGAATGATATCCGTTTGCTTGAGGTTGGGGAGTGCACTTGAGGCGGGAAAGAGGAATGCGAAAGAGATACATGATGGATAGGCAACCATCTCATTGTGGGCACGAAACTAGAAGGGTTCGGGGGAGTGAGCGAGCATACAGCCGATAGTTTCTTGTGCTCTTGCGTTTTCTACTGGGAGTCTCTTTTTCACATCCACTTGCAATCCTGCTTTCGCACGCCTTCCCTCCGCCCCGCCTGTTTCGCGGTTTGATCTCTTCATTTCCTTACTGAAATTTGGATTTGTCTTCTGCTTGAACTCTCTGGTCTGCAGAGAGGAATGAGAAAGGGAGGTGCGGAGATGGCAGATCTTTGCCTGTCTTGCCTGCCTCTCTGTCACACTTTGCCATTACCACCTCCTCCAATCGCAGGGGCACCGCGCTGATTCCGCTGATCCCGTTCTTTCTTCTCCCATCCTCGAAGCCTAGTCACTCCAGTGACATCACCCTAAAGAGATCTGATTCAACCTCCCCGATGCCATCAAGCAGCCTGATATTCGATTTTTCTTTGGCAAGACTCGCTCAAGCCTCCATATCGTCATCGTCAACGTAGCCATTTTCCTCAGCATATACCAGACCAGGCTCAGTCTTGATCTTGATTTCGCCAGCTCCAGCCTGTTCTTCCTCTTTGCCCTTGGCATTTCCCATACCACTCCCCATACCATTTCCCATGCTTCTAGCTCTGCCCAGACTTGCGCTTGGTCCGCTATCATTCCCAAAAGTCCTAGCTTTCTTGGAAGGCGAAACATCCTCCTCCTCTTCGTCATCATCGTCGTCGTCATCGCCAAAAGCGGTTTTGTACTTGCCGGTGGCAGTAGTCTTGGAGGATTTCTCACCAGCAGAAGTAGCGCCGAATTCCTTTCTCTTGCGATTTCCTGTACCGCTTGCACCGCCAGATTTCCCACCACCACCGGCTTTGGTAGAGCCAGCAGAAGCCTTCTTAGGTGTCTTGGGGGCTGGAGTTCCTTCTCCGTCGCAGGTGGCGAGTTTTCTCCTGATGGCAGCCCAGGCGTTGCGGGCGCTGCCGACGGTCAAGCCGGTGAAAGCCGCGAATTTATCCATGTCGAGCTGGTGTTTTTTGCTTTGTCAGTGTTGTGGGTAGAGAGAATATGTCGGGAGAAGTTTTAGGCGAAGAGGTTGGGGTTGCATGGAGGAGATGGAACGGGATGGGATTGGGTGGAGTGAGGTGTGTCAGTATGGGATATGCTGAGAAAAGGGAATTTAGTTTGGCTGGAAGAAGAGCTGGATGGGCGATTGAGGAAAGACAAAGCGATGGAAGTAGGAAAAGTGCGAGTAAAAGGCTCAAAAGCGATGCGGAGTAGATTGCAGGCTGTATAGTGAATAAACGAAGGCATGATGCGTAGGAATATGGCACTCTATCCATGAAGACCGGAAACATTGTAGAGCCATGACGTACAATAATTTAAGAGATGGAGGCGATGCGCGCTGGTCAAAAGAGACCACAAAACCGAAACACAAACAAGCGTGAATCTGACCAGTGTAAGAACATGGAAAGAAAGCAAACACACCTGAGGATCACCCTTGAAAGAGCGACAAGCAGCAGCCATGTAGGCAGTCTCACGCGCGGTAAACACCGGAGCATCAGCCGTGTTCTTGTTGCCTGCCATCTTTGCCGACAGTCGTGGATGAAGCGAAAAGATGTAGAAAGCGATGTGAAATGTGCGTCGGTGGTGCAATGTGGGATGTGCTGTGAGTCAAAAGACTTGACACCGTAGTCAGCGAGAGCAAACACTTTTGTTTTTGGTTGAGAGACGGGAGGAAAACAATGGTGAAGTATTGTGAGAAGACGGTGTCAAAGGTCTCGAGTAGATGCGACAGGAAAATGTAAATATGAGGAATTATGTGCGTGGATGATCGACCGTGCATGTGTGTATGTGTGTGAAACTGTGCAAGCAGACGTGCACGCGGACGTACCTTGGTTTGAGCACAACACAGGGTGATATTGGTGGATAGGATAATGTGTCAAGCTTGAACGGCGAAGGAGAGAGTCAAGTAGCGGTGGAAATGTTTGTTTCTCTTTCTAATCGGTAACGAAGATGGAGTGATGAAGAAGCAGGGTGGATGGAAGAGGTCAAGATGAAAGTGAAGGAAAACACAGTTGCACAGCAGAACACAGAACTGCACCTTTTGATTCGGTGTGCTCATTTCTTCCGATCAGCGACTGCAGATCTACTGGCCTAAAACTCAATGCCCAAATACTCTCGAAATTCGAGCTCTGTCTGCTGTGGTCTCGATTGTCTTCCCTCTTGCCCCATCCAGCCAAAATCTTCACCAATCTTCCCCTTCTTGGTACTTCCTAATCTCTCTATCCGTATTCATCTTGACCTTCTTCTCTCCCCTATGGTTCCTCTTCAGAGAATCATCGTTGCGTACCCGCGCAGTCAGGTTACTATCGTGCCCGGCGTGCCTATCCTGCCCAGTGTACCTCTCGTCCCCGGCGTGTCTAGCTTGCAAGTCGACACCATGTTCATACTTGTGGATGTCCCTGTCAGTATCCAGTTTCACTTTCTTCTCACCCCTGTGGTTTTTCTTCAGGGATTCATCGTTGCGAACTCTGGCGGGCAGATCCATTTCCTCCCAACGATCCTGCTGTTTCGACCGAGACGCCGCCTTTTTTCCCTTAGTGTCTGTCTTGGCCTTGGACTTTGGCTTGGGCGGCTCCAAGACCCAGCAGCAAAGAAGAGGAATCAGGAGCCAGATGGCGAGACCAGCTGATTTTTCCACCATTGTCCGCTTTCCTTGTTCAAGTCTTGGACTGAAATGGTTCGTCCTTGATGTGTGCTGAAGAAGAGGAGAAGTCTTGGGGAGCAGCTGGCTGAGTATCTGGATGGAGAGTGACAAAGTGTAGGTTCTCAACTTCGGCCCGGTCAGGGGTTGGAGTGGAGAGTGATGTGTGGGATCTAGACTTGGCCAGCCTCCCGGCCTTGACTTGCTCTCTGATTTGCCGGTGTATCAGGGCTGCTTGTTGCGATTGAGGAAATGGCAATAATTCTGGTTCCCGAGTGAAAGATGTTGAATATGGTCGAAAGAGGTAAACGGATACTAGAGATCTGGATTAGGAGCTTCACAGCTTCACAGGCGCTTGAGATCAGCGGGTGAGACCAGGACTTGAATGTTTCGAGTTCCGATGTGACATTCAAGACGAGAGAGTGTTTGCTTGTACCAACTGAACTGTCTGGGATTGAAGCGACACCGTAGCCGCGTAATATCAGACGAGAGATAGAGAAGATGGAATCTGTTCCATCTGCCTTGTAGTCGACAAAGACAATCGACTGGCGTAATCGTAGTCTTTCAGTTGAGCGCCTGCATGAATTGTTGGCCTTGGATATTTCAGCTCATGTCTTGTCAATGTGGGAAACGCGAAGATATGTGTGTGTTTTCACTTGGACTCTTGTTAGTTCGCTTGATCTTATGCGTTGACGTGTCCCTGTTGGTGCGGTAATGTGAGTGATGCAAAACGTGAATCTTCAGATGAGGAAGTCGCGCGGCTCCTTCCTCACTGGGTTGCTTTGGGGAGTATGTCATTCAATCAAAGGGAATGGACGAAGCAGTTCAGTGTAGTTCTGCATCACCGAACAACAGAAGAGAGTCAAGTGAGGTCTCTGCCATTGATTGGGTTAAAATTGAACAAAAATCTAAATTAGATGGGGGTATCAAAATATCATGAATCAAACCAAGATCTCGTAATCTCACAGCTCGTACTCTCAGCATGACCTGGGTGCTTTTAGCACTAACGAGCTGCGCTGATCCTCCCGCCAAAGACCCTCTCCTCTTCTTCCTCCATCAAATCCCTCTTCCTCTTGGCAGCCTTGAGCTCAAGCTTGCTCCGCACCACTGTATCCCTCTTAAGTCGCGCCTCTTTATCTTTACCTCTTCCGTTGCGCTTGAGAATAGGTTTCAGAAAGCCATCGACATGCACACCCCCACACATCTCATCTGCGCTGTCATCATCGCTATCATCGTCGTCGCTGGAGCTACTGCCATGGTCGTCTGGGACTGATTCTGGATCAGATGGAATGGAGGTTGCAGTGCTGTTGCTCCGTACAGGACGTTTGCCAGCCTTTCTGTTACTCGTTGGAGGTGGAGGACCGTCACTAATACGGGGATCATACTTGTGTGTCCGCTTCAGGTGGTCGATCAGTCTTCCTGGCTTTGGGTAGACTGGACTGTTTGTGCAATGCGGACACTTTAGCGGAGTAGGTGGTGTCCAATTCCTGGGATTGAAGTCGAGAAGGTTGACTCGTCTAATCTTACCAGGTGTTGTTGTATGACCTCTAGACATGCGTTCCTCGGCTTCACGTTCTAGCTTGACGATATCCTGAGCAGTCTGTTGGTGAGAGCGCTTCAAGTGATCACGCCAACGCCAGGCGCGCTCGAAAGGGGCAGCATGGCGAACACACATGGGGAAAGGACAAAGGTAGCCCTCAGTGGGAACAGCGTTGTCGTCTGAGCTTGAATCGGAGTCTGCGGTTGATGCACCATCTTCTCTTGGTGGACCATGTTCAGGTAGGGTACGAAAAGTCATTGATTCGCCAAAGAGGGCACTACATCGTTTGGCTGCTCGTTGGACAACGGCACGATCCCAACCTGCAAGAGCTGCAACACCGAGGACTTCACTCCAGTCGCGAAGGCCAAGCTTATGAGTTCCTGTACGGTGAGAGGAAGCAGGTGAGGGATTGGGACTTTTGGAGCTTGTTCTGTTGCGCGGCGTAGCCTGGCCAGAGGTACTACCGTCTGAATAGTCAGGACTGGCATCAACCATGTCGGTGTCGTTTTGTGGTTGGTGCTCGGATGAGTTCTTCTTCTGCTTCACAGCAGGCGTCGAGGCTCGCTGGCGTCTTTCTGAAGTCGATCTAGCAGATCTTGAGCGAGAGGCAGAGCGTTCAGAAGCAGAGGCATCACTAGAGTAGGCAGTCTCCCTGTTGCGTAGGTAGTGGCCTTCCTTTTGGTGGTGTAGGGCCAGTAAAAGGTGGTCGAGCTTTGACATGAGATGTCTGACAGTAGGAGCAAGAAGGCGATGAGAGGCTTCATCGTCTGCAGAAAAGACAGGTCGTGTACCCATGTCACTGTCTGGTTGTCCTTGACCTTGTCCTTGGTCCGTCTCTTCAGCTTTCAGCCCGACACTCGCTCTTGAAGGGACAGGAGGTGACGACTTTATGTGGGCGGGCGGTGACGATTGCTGACCAGGTGGTGATGACGTGAATCCGGCGAGCCAAGGTTCGGGATCCTCCGCCATGGACGAGACAGATGGGGCTCTCGATACTGATCTGGATCTCGAGCGAGCGGGGTCTTGGGACGTGGATCTCTCATGGCTGTCATGTTGTGATTGAGAGGGGACGCGTTGTTTGGTTGAGGCTGTGTGTTGACGATGAGCAGCCCAACTCTTATTCCAGGTAGTCTTTGCTTGTTTCAGAAAAGTGGCATACAGCTCTTCTCGAACATGTCTGCTTGGCTTGTCTCCTTTATGATCAACGCGCTTGATGGTATACTGATCAATGGCAGGTTCGGCAGGAGGGGCACCGAAGAGGAGAGTCGAGTCAGGGATGATTTCAGGCTCCAGAGGCCAGGCAGTCCAGTCAGCATCTGGGTACCATTGTTTGTCACCTGTAGTCTTATCCTTGGGGATCCACTTTGTTTTTGATTGTCTCAAGTCGAGTTGACCTTTGTCCTTGTCTGCCTCTCTCAGTCTTGCTTTCAAGGCATGAGTGTTGTAAAGGTGGATGCCGAGATCATTTGCGCGTACTTGGTCTATAGATGCGGCGATTGAGCGGTCGACTTCGGTGCGATGGCGGAATGTACGGGCCCATTTCCTGTCGAGTCGATTTGATTCGGCAAAGGCAGACTCGGCATCTGTATCCGTGTCTGTATAGGGGTTTTCATGCAGATCTTGGGTGACGGGAAGTTCATTGTCTGTTTCTGAAGGGGCATAATTGCTTGAACTTATGCGAGGAGTGACTGCTGGTTCAATGGGATTGATTTCTTCGATGCTAAAGTCCGAGTCTTCGGTGGGGAAGCCAGGTGAGGAGGGCAAGTCACCACCAAACAGGGACATTGCAGATGTGATTATAGTCAAAGGGATTGCATCCTACCAATATGCAAAATGGATGATTAAATTTCACATGTTGGATGTTATTGATACGAGTGAACAATAAATCATCGAGATTAGAGTTTCGGAGGTGAAGGTCGCAAGTCCGCAATCATACAGCAACTCATAGCTTGTTTGCTGCGTTTGCTTGTTTTAGGCTACTGACCCTGTCCATTCATGTCCACTCCACCTCCACATCATCTACAGCACAATCGTAATAGCCCTTCATCCACCTCTTTCGTATACGACAATCAATCAAAATGACGACCCACCAGGAACTCCTCCGTACCCTCGAATCCATCCGCCAACGACTCCAATCGACCAGCAACACGCTCGCCAAAACACGCAGCGATCTCGAGATCCACGACCCTTTACCCAATTGGCCCTCCCTCCTCAACTCCCTCCAACTCGCCCAACACAATCTCCTCTCCCTCCAAGCAATACACACCTCAGCCCAACCCGCCTTGCAAGCTGCGCACGTCTACCCGCTGCCTGGCTTCCCCGGTCGCACCCAAGAAGACCTCCTAGGCCAGCTACTGCGAAAGAAACTCCAGCCCGGAGTCGAAGATTGGATAGACGACGGTCTCAAGCTCGCCACCACCGCAATTACCACCGGCGATCAAGAAGACCCAGCTACTGCAGCCATAGACGACAACCAAAAGCCTGGTCTGAAAGTTGCGCAATTAGAAACTCTCTGGGACTGGGCAGGGCCGGAAGCAAATCGTATCGCACGTGAAGACATTGGCGCAGAAGGTTGGGATGACCTGTTCACGCTTGCGGAAAACGAGGCCGGCATCGAGAATGTAGTCACCGGTCTACGGCGGAAACTCTGGGAGAGCGACGGCGAGGAGAGCGATGGAGAGGGAGACAACGATGATAAGATGGATTTGGATGATCAAGATACGGAAAAGACTGATCATGTGGAAGAGACGGGCGGCTTGGACAAGGCCACTGCTGTCATGAGGTCGAGAAAGGTGGATCAGAGTCGCGCGCCTTTGCCGTTGGATGTCGTTTTGCGCTTTAGTCTTACGGGACAGCTTCCTATGCCTGGTGCTGCTGCCCAAGTACGGCGGTGATGTCAAGGTGTGACTGCAATGAGAGAGGATTGACGAGTCTCAATCACTCCTAGACTTGAGCCTCTGTCTCGACACGACATATGGGCACATCAATTGTGCTACTTCACCTCTGCATCATTTATACGAGCACAAAAGCGCAATTGAGCATCTGCAACCGGTATCGACCTGAAACAGATCAGATATCAGTCCAAGCCACATTCTGACATCCAAGCGCCATCAACCCCACATCTGCTGGTATGCATAGGCAGCCTTGACTTGGTCCGCTTCTGCTTCCAGAGGATCACCTCCACTCTGGCCACTTCCCCCTTTGTTGCGCAGCCATCTCCAGCTCCACCAGTAAGGTATTCCTCCCAGACTCAACAGGAGCATTCACATACAGCGGTCAACAGAGCCGGGCAGAAAAATCAAGGCAAGACTGGAATACAGAGAAGATCCACTTTACGGCCATTCCCCCTTCATCCAGAGTCGACCACTACGCACCTTTGCGGATACACAGACTGAAACTAGGACAGACATGCTCGATACAAGCAGGGAAAAAGTCAAGTCTCGATTACACAGGCGAGGGATATGCAAAGCAGATGGTGATACATTCGCCTCCATTCTATACCATACTCTCCCATTGAACATACACTGCCCATCGTGTTATATACACGCCCTGGCAGTACAACAATTCCTCTCCTCTGGTCAATCCACTCATCGCCCATATGCACCTGCAGATGCGCCTGCTGTGAGCGACAAGGATGGTGCAGTATCGTACACGCCTTCCACTCATCCCCAGCTTGGCCGTTTCAGTGTTCCCATTTGCTTCTTCTACATTGCTATTCCAAGCTGCTCTCTCGTCTTCTGTATTTGGCAGCTCGTGGTGTGGTCATGCTACCCATTCTTGCTCTCTTTGGCCGAAAATGACTCGAGGATCAAACAAAAAACACAAGTAAAAGTAGAGGCAGAAAGGAGGGTGGGACAAGTTTCCCAAAGTTGCTTGCTGGTGGTCCTGGGTGTGTATGGGACAACAGTTGACTCGTGGATTCGTTCTCTCGTTGGTATGGTGTTGTTATCAAGATCTTTACTCATCAAAGCAGAAGTCGACTAGTATTAAGCAGGTTAATGCCGGGATCAAAGTGCTATGCGGATTGTTTTGTTTGTTGGAGCGCCGCTTCTCATCCCCAGTACCCACTCTTTCTCGCATCGGCCAGTCGTGGCTCTCCCGACGACGAGGAAGAGGAAGACTTGTATTTGCCAGAGTGCGAGTATGCCGAGGGAGAGCTGGAAGATGAGGAGGATGAGATTCGGGGGTGGTTGTGAATGATGGCTCTGGAGGAGGATGAAGACGAGGAGTTGTAGGATGAGGATGAGTAGCCTGTTGGTGATCAGATGTTTGTTGTCTTAAGATGCGAAGGAGAGATGGAGGAGGAGATCGGATGATGAATCAAGAACGAGTGGAGACAGGGAGCAGGAAGGGAAGTGGGAAAGGTTCAAAGAAGGGAGGGAGGGAGGAAGAAAGGAACATCATCTACCTTTGCTAGAAGAGGACGACCGACCCGAGTATGAGGAAGGCATGGTATTGGTATAGATTGTGTTTGTGGTTGTAGTTGATGTTGGTATAGTAATGATGATAAGTGATCCCAGAGAGATGTATGGCAAGGTATGAAAGCAAGCTAGATCAAGTGTTTGTTGGTGACAGTAATCTGCAATAGCGTTGCAGCAACAAGGTTGTTATAAGAAAGAAAAAGTGTTGTCAAGTGTGGCAGTGTGTGGCTATGACAGACCACTCCTACGAAAGCGGCGTTGTGGCAGAACAAGGTCAAGAGGCTGTGCAAAGCTGGAACCGCTTATAGTGCTTAGGATCCAATAAAGTAGATTCAACAATGATGACAGCAATAAGAATGTAACAAGAGAGAGAAAACAGCAGCGATACTTATCTCTTTTCCACGTGTCAACCAAGGGTAGACAGTGAGTAACATTTATTATTGGCAGCACGCACCCCAAACCACTCACGGTAACGACGCTGCCTTGGTGGCATCGAGGGAAATAGACCACACCAGCCAGACTACAACCACACGACTGCCTGAATCGCAAATCTCGCCACCCACGTACCTCTGTTCTGCGCGTGCCTAATAAATCCATTGGCCAAGCCCGCTAAAGCAACACTCATCAGGCAACAAAATTCGTCGCCTTGGCCCGAACGCGCAGCTGTCGTCAACATGGCGGGCGTGCGCGAACCTCATAGACATACGTAGTCAAGTCGCAACACAACCCACATGCACGCTGTCCCGGCGAGCCCGTCGCACATGGGGGGTTGCGTCCATCGTGCATGACGGGTACCTTACAGAAGAAAGATGACCCAAGAAGCTGGGATCAGGCTCTGGGTGGTGGCAGAGCTTCCGTCAGGCCCCCGGATTTCGTCGTGTTCATGCAAGGGCAACGTGGAGGATGGTTGCAGGCATTGGCTGCCACATTCTCCACGCCAGGCTGCCCGCTTGTCACTCATTGGGCGCGAGTGTCGCCCGCGTGATCGTGGAGATTCGTCATCTTTTCGCCGGGCTACAAATAGCTGTTTTGGATAGTGGTCGTTGTGCTATTGGTTGCGTGATGTCCGAGAGGGAAAACGAAGACAGGGAGGGGAGAAAAGGCAAAGGCAAACACGAAAGCACACAGGCGATGAAGGCGTCATGGCTGCAAAGTGTGGGTGCGACGCAGCAGCTTTTGACGGCTCGGCGAGATGGTAAGAATGGAAGCGGGATGGAGGGGCTGCAGTGTTCCATTTTTGGAAATAATGGGGGGAGAGCGGACTTCGCCTGCCAAGACGGACTTGTTCGATGACAATGTGGAATGGTTTCGCAGGAGAGCGACGACAGTCTCGCGAGCGAGCATCTTGGTCGAATCAAGGAGTGTTCGGCTCTGCGACCGCTGTCTTGTTGATTGCCTCATTCTGCTTGCTACGAGATGCTGGCGATGTCTGGGTCAAGCAATGCCGTACCTTCGCGGCACAATGTTGCGGCTGTTTGCTTACTCCCAGATATGAGATGCTGAGCAGCCTGTCATCTTCGAGAACAGATCGCCCTCGGAGCTTGTTATTGACGATCGGTTTGATTCTTCATAGTTGCGATTTGATACGCTGTCTTTGGCAGACTTGCCATCGTGGTTGCTTACACTCTCGTCTTATCGATCATCGGAGCTCTGTGCGAATCATGATTGGCATATAATGTACTGGACGTCCACGCGCTCTGAGGTAAGGCTATGTTTTGGCATCGCTGGTAGGAAGTTTTCGTAGTAAATCTGACTTGACGGTCGAGGTATTCCAGATACTGTCATAACAATTTGCAATTCCCCTTGATGTAGAGCTCACCTACCACCAGTTCTTGGCCAGATGGATACTAGCTTGAAGATTAGTACCTGGTGTTCATCATGGCTTTCACACAGTATTTCTTCGAATGGTGATGCAATTTTCGAGTGTGTTTCCTATGTGAGTGAGTGATGAATAAGATGCTAAGATTGAGTATTCAACACGAGCTAGATAGAGGACTTACTCACTAAGATTGATCTCCCACCTCGATTCTTCTTCTTGAAAGATCTTCACTACAATGACTTTTCCGCCCCATGCTCACCTCCGCTTCATCTTCACTAGTCAATCTCACAGTTACTGGGCTTCTTAATACAAGCTACTCACTTCTACTCACCCTGGGGTACAATTTAGCACCAAGTACACCTCGTTCTCCTGCTGTTACTGTCATTGCCAACACTTTCTTTCTTCTCAATTATTCTAATAGGCATAAAGGATATTCTTGGACTCCTGATTCTTCTTCCCATTATCCAACCTCATCCACAATACAATCGCAGTGACAGAGCTAACTCACATCTTGCCCACCTTGAATCTTATTGTCGCTCTTCTCAACAGAAATACGAGTTCTTAAGACATGGCGAAATTATATGATGAAGACGAGGTTTTTTTCTGTGTTCTTGTAAAACATTTCTTTTCTAACTCTATACTGTAGATGATAATCGAAGCGAAACGCCGCGGATATGTGCTACCAACAAACCTCACTACCAAGAGCTGCTTAGGCGAGGTTTCCGTGAGATCCACTTTGGAGACTGGGCCCAATAATGCCCCTGTAAGTAATCTAACCATCATTCCGTTTTTCAGCTATTGACATGAACAACGATAGCTCCACGAGACACGTCGTTTCTTCATGTCTTCTCAGACTTTTGTGGCCTGTCGACCATTCTCAATCGAGGCTGTGGGTCCTTGCAGTCACTCAGGGATAGATCTGGAAGATCCGGGCTGACAAGAGACAGACTAGCATTACTACCGGCACGTACAGAGGCCACCAGGCTCTTGTCCTCGTCCCTCTCCCAATGCAGCCATTCCGCTTTTTGGATTTGCCTCCTGAGATCCGGAACATGGTCTATAAGGAGCTGCTTACTTGCCCGGGTTGTGATGTTCTTATCAAAGGCGTGAAAGAAAAGCATCTTTCTAAGGTTTGGATCAGGCCTGAGCAGATGCTTATCAAGACATGCGTAGATTTTGCGTTACGGGTAGTCACAACGATTTTTGAGACTTGCAAGCAGATCCGTGATGAATCTGGTACGATCTTCTACTCGAGCAACCGCTTCTCCGTCCGCAACATCACCGCTCTACGCTCATTGCTCAAACAAGTACGGCGTATCCACTGGCAAATCCGCTCGATCATGATCCACGGCATGACTAACAATACAATGATTGAGACAGTCGTCGTGGAAGTGGATCAAATACTTGTCCTGATGCCAGACTTGAGATCTCTAGAGATCCGCTGCAACGATATGAGCGAGGGTCGGATTCGGATGCTTCTTGCTAGTTTCTCTGATCTTGTCACTAATCTCCTCGATCGTCATAAGTCCTCGGCTGGAATCTTCAGATGCGTCCAACTGTTCCAGGACAAGCCATGCTCATCACACACTCGTGGATACGATGGCCAGTGCCGAGACTGTCTTGCCGCTAATGTAGACTTTCATGCGTGGCTCCCAGGCTTTCAAAGAGAGGCAATGATCTGGATTAGCTCCTTGCAAAGAAAGGAAGAGGAACAGCGCAACGAACGTCTCCAGAAACAGACCGACCTCATTGCAAAGAAGGAAGCTGAGCCATCTAAACTGAAGCAGGCAATCTAGCCCCTGCGTTCAATCCGAGATATGGCATAATCAGACCTTCCAAGTCTTTGTTCTCGACCTTCTCTCGACCTCGCGGGCATCAGATACAACCTCCTCCCTCTCTCCCGATCAAGCTCTGCCTGCTTGACTTCTGAGCACGCCTCAGTCCAATTTCATTCTTCATCCTTCATTCTCTGTTATCCAAAATATGCAGCCTTCATTCTCTATTTATCAAAACGCGCAGTCTTTGATCTTCCCGCATGCAGATACTGCATCTCTCCAACAGAGGTGGTGGTACCTTTACAGCACCGCAAAGGACTTACTCAAGGACTACCTCCGCGAGCTCGTCTTTCTCTCTTTCTTCTCGCATTCAAGCACACATCCTGCAGAATATTTTTCTTTGCCTTTTTCTCCCACACCACAGCACCACTACACCATCAACCAACCACTCAAGCGGACTCAACTTCCGCCTCCCCCTTCGCCCCTTTTTCATTCCTACAATCGCTCAGACCGATGCAATCATAGGAGGTATCATCATAATCTTTTCTTTATTCTACGCTGCGCAATACAATGAGGGCGGCGATGCGATGGCTACTGGTTAGTGGATATCCAAGAGTGTCAACTCGCCAGCACCGGCATCTGCATCTTCGCTGGCTCCTAAGGCCTAAATTCACAACAAGACTGCACAATCTGGGCCAGAAAAAGTCATGCCTCTAGCTAGACAGAATGTCTTGGATAGCGAGCACACTAGTACTTTTTTCCCTTTCTACACTACATCATCGGTCTTATAAAGAAACTTCAGCTTCATTTAGCCAAGAGTAATATGCTAGACTTGATAACATTGTCGTTCACAATCGAGACCTGATGCTTGAATTGAATATTGGTATAACAAAGTACAGAGTAACCTTGGCTGACCAGGCAGCGATCACATCACCATGATACAGGCCTATTCCATTGTTAAAACTCCAAACTTGCTTCTGCAGTCTGGTAGCCAGAGAACATCCTTCAGCAAGTGCTGCTACTTGCTACCTTTACCAGTGCTGTCCCTGTCCATTTCGCTCCTCAAATTCCTGACTTGCTTCTTCAGCTCTCGCCAGAGGGGGAACTTGTCCAGGACATCCTTTCCGTTCTCGTATCTGAGGGCAAAAAATTCGACCCACGTGCCAGGGAAGTACGTGATGCTGACATCCTTGGTCCCATGTATGTTCCAGAGCAGGTCGAGGGGCTGATCGGATTCTTGCGAGAACAATGCATGTCCCGAGTCATGTGGATGGCGGCGAATGCGCCAGTCAGAGAACAAAGTACGCACTGTACTGTTGAATGACACTCCGGAGACTTCAGGACAATTAGTGATTAGGTAGTAACCCGGCTTTCCAAGGTCGACTGACGTATATGCGTCTGGTGAGTCGTCTTCGCTCTCTGCGCCTTGTGCGGCGAGTGCGAGCAAGGCAGCAATGAAAGCTTCCTGCATATATGCAAAGGAGAACCCATCAGTGATTGCAGCCATGCCATCGCAGATCTCGTCCGGGAACTCAATCTCCTTGTTGTCCTCTAGCTTGCGCTGCCAGAATTTGGCATAAGCATATCTCTCCTCCTTGTTGGGGTCGGGAAAGTAGTATTTGCGGTCGAAGCGAGAGGGACGCTTGGCAATGCCGGGGTCGAGTTGATCGAGGTGGTTCGTGCTGCCTACCATGAGGATGCCATCATTGTTCTTTAGTCCGTCAACTTCGTTGAGGAAGTAGCTGCGGACTGAAGGTGTGATGAGGGAGTCGAGGTCCTCGAAAATGAGATAGCAGGGAGCATAACGACGAGCTTGAGTGAAGATTTGACGAATGGAATATTCAGGGCCAGCAAAGCTAGACAGCGTCTTGACGTACAGAGTTGGTACAGGGTCCTTGCGCTTGTAGAGAGAATGCATCATTGCTTTGATACTGATGGTCTTGCCATTGCCAGGAGGACCATAGTAGATGACGCCTCGTTTCCAGGGCACTTTGAGCTTGCTGTAGGTCTCACGACCGTTGAAAAAGTTATCGACATCACGAATGAGAGACTTCTTCATGTCTGCAGATAGGATGACATTTTCCCACTCCGCGGCCTGAACACTCTCCCAGAGTTCAGCAGACTTTTGCCAATAGCCCTGATCAAAGACCCATACTTCATTGTGCAAGTCCGTAGACCAGCGGCCGGCCTCGAGAAGGAGATTTTGAGTAGCTTGGACGGAAGATGATAGGATATACTGGTTGACGACTTGTGGGAAATAAGACGAGCCGTCTCGCCCATCGGCGATATAGAGCACAAACTCCTTGCCCTTCCATTCGTACAAGAACTTGCCGAATTGAACAGATTCAGCTAGACCATCGTTCTCACCGTTCAGACGGCGCATGGCAGGGCGGTATGTCAGTGTGGTCAGTCTGTCCATCTCTTTGTCTATTGGGGCTGCAGCGGCATGCCCGGCACTGGCGTAACTGAGCAGATCGCATGTTCCTCTAGGGCTCACAGTCAGATGTAGCTGGGGATATTCGCGGCGAAGAGCTTCGGTAACGACGGCTTCGGTGTTTACACGAGGTGCGGAAGAGTGCTCGAAATAGGCAGCAGCGCCTTCATTCTGGTGACTGGGTGCTGAGCTGAGATGCATGGAGGTTGTGCCAGTCATGATGTCTGCGAATTGATTCTCACGGTCTGACCGGGCACAGTCGAGGGGTATTGAGGAAAATGGGGATTATTAGATCAAGTAACAGGTGTATGCAGGACGTTTAGGAGGATACGAGAAGGATTCAGGCACTGCCACAAACGGAGCTCATCAAAGGATCAACCTAGGATGCCAACAAGAACGTTGTTGATAACAGCGAACGCCAAGCAAATGTGGAAAGCTGAGGAGATCAGAAGGTCATAAAACTTCCATGCGATTAATGACGAGCTTCTTTCTCAATCGCAGACTCGATGGTTATCGCATAGATGAATGCCGTGCAGACAAGCAGTGTCAGGTACGCAAGCGTGACAGCCAAGTTGGAGCTCCGAGAGAGAGCTTTCCCCACAACCGAACGATCGCCAAGCACTGTTCTGATCTCACGCGTACAGTACTTCGAGGCAGCAAAGACCGAACAATGTTGACATAGGGAGGTAAGACACTACAATACGACCTTGGTCATGAAGTAATGAGCAATACATAAAGAAGGTCGACAGGAGACCAGGACGGTGCTCCGGAAGATTGCGACAAGTAGGAAACTTTATCAGTTTGAAAGGTGAGCGTACTTTGAATCGCTGGAGGATTACGAGTACGAAGCTATCTATCGATTGGAGGGAAGGTCGTCGAGGGGTGAGAGGTACATACAACATGCTCCCTGTTCTTGACCGCCCGACTATATGCAGACCTAGCAGTGTGGACCAATCGAAGAGGGTCTGCGATGTGTTCGGATTTGGAGCCTTGCATGTCTTGTAATGGGCTTGGCTACAAGCCCAATTGCCCTATAGAGGAGGTACGAAGACGATCTCACTGCTCTTGCATAATCGATGAATGTGCTACTTTTGGCGGTCTGCTGAGGGGTAGAGGGGTGAGCGACTGCGTGCTACACGTCTATATATGCACTGACGAGACCTGACACCAACACACATACACCATTATCACTGTTCGTTCATACCATCAAGAAAGAACAATGACAAGCACTACTTCCTTCTCTGGCAAGACCATCTTGGTTACTGGTGGCGGTGGTGGCCTTGGTCTTGCTATCGCCGAAGCTTTTTACATTTCTGGTGGCACTGTAGCTATCGTTGACATCAACGCCGACCTGTGTCAAGCCTTTGAGAAGTCTCACGACCCGTCCAGGTCCATTGCCATACAATGCGACATCACTCAAGAAGACCTGGTCAGCGCGCTATTTAACAAGGTCACGGTCAAGTTCTCGAAGGTCGACGTTTTGGTCAACAATGCTGGTATTGTCGACAGACTCGAGCCGGTTGGTACCTGTGACAAGAAGATATGGGATCGGGTCATGGCTGTGAACCTCACAGCTCCAATGTTGATGGCCAAGGAAGCAGTTTCTAACATGCTGAAACACGACATCGAGGGCTCAATTGTCAATATTGGCTCTATAGCTTCGGTCCACGGAGGGACGGCAGGTGAGTCTGATGCCATCTCAACAGGGGTTGGGTTCCAAACAGTCGGTCACTCAACATCAGCGACTAGCCTCCGACGCTTATAGAGATCAGTCGTGGATATCAACACGCAGCTCGCCTCTCGAAGCTCGGACAGGTTAGAGTAGAAGTCACACTTCACTTCGCTTAGACCACAATCGTGTCTAATTGCATAAAGACCGACTGCCCAATTGAGGATAGAAGCTCGACTCTAATAGCATCAAGTCCTAACCCTGAAACCTAGGAGTTGCATACACCACGAGTAAGCATGGCCTCGTGGGTCTCACCAAAAGCACAGCCGCCTTTTACGCGGACAGGAAGATCCGATGCAATCTAGTGTTGCCGGTGCCAATGAAGACGAATATCATGACGGGGCTGGCAGACGGGTACTCTGAGGAGGGATATGCTCTAATGATGAAAGGGCTACCTATGGGTATGGTGGATGTGGAAAAGGTAGCACAAATCGTCACTTTTCTTGCCAGTGATGCCGCGAGCACAGTCAATGGTGCGTCTATAGGTTCAGACAATGGTTGGATGGCACATTAGAGGAAGGGCAGCATGGTCAAATATGCGGGATCCTCAGGAAGAGGCTGAAGAAGGGGAAAGGTCCATCTTTGGTCAGTGCTGTGTTTGATATTGAGAGGCCACGTTGGATAGGCTGCAAATACGCGATCATCAGTACCGAACCTGCGGGGACACCTGCACAGAGTTGGTCTTTGCTGAAAGCTGATAGTCGCTGGTAAGGGCTTCGCAAATCTGGAAAGGCTCTGTCTCTCAACCGACCGCATTGTTTCACTTTTCATCAACTTGGTGTACGAAGGAAGGATGGTATCATGTGCTCATCGGAATGACTCGAGACTTGAGGCAGATTCATCTCCACAATTCACATAATGACTCGTCATTAAGGAAGGAGAGCAGGAAGTCGGCTTTTGAACGGACCGAATGTTCCTTCAACTTATTATTGTTGAGTGTGCTTAGATATATGATAAATGTTTTCGTTGACCCTTATACATGCTTGACTGTCTATCGCAATAGCAGCCGACTCAATCTCTTTTCATTTTCGTGTGCCGCTTCTGAAGATGAGTATGGCATTACGAGTCAAGTAGAGTGCACCGCGTGTCCAAGAATAGACTGGAAGAAGAAGAAGCAGCGCTTCCCGTAGGCGAGATGTGGCGGGATGGCTGCATTGCTGGGGACTAAGCCATCGTGGACGGGTCGTTAAAGACTGAAGGATTAATTCAACATACTAAGAACGCTTCCCGGCTAATTAGGGGCATGCTTGTGCAAGATAGTACGAGGAGTGCAGCAGTTTCCTCTTGTACAGTACAGTACTTCCACGTTTAGCCTCAAAGAAAGCACCTGCAAGGGCAAAAGTCTAATAGATGAGACGACATGTGGTTCATTTTCCAGCTTCGCATTCACAGACCCTTGGTTAGCACGTGTTACCTGCAATGCGCCGAATGATAAGTGTGATTCTTATCAGAGCTACAGGCCAAGCGACAGCTGTAGTGCAGGCAGGGAAATTGTGATGCGTTGTCCTGCCACGCGAATTGCGCAAACTCACAGTAGTGCCCCCAAAATGTTCGAGAAGATGAGAGATGCGGCTTCTTTTCCACCCGATTTGTGGATTTGAAACTGCCGTCTCCATCAACACAAAACGCAACAAGGTGATTCAACATGCACTGTTCACCTACGCTGAACCGTATCTGTGCTCGTCTCCGCTCCGCCGGTCCTTGAGCCGCCAGTCCATTCTACCGCGGAGGAGATGTGCAGAGCACTGATGCTGTACTAATGCGGACCCTGGTTTATCAGAGTTGGCGAGTCAGTCACCAGACATTCCGCTATTCAGCCAGATAAGCTCAGCAATGATGTGCGATGAAGAGCAAGCCTCTGGTCCACAATTACTCGCCAAGTGACGCCGATGGCTTGCCGCTCACAAGCTTTGTTGCTCATTAATACTTGCTGTTTATGGTGTTAAAGAACAATTTTCTCTTTGATCAGTGAATAAATAGTGAGCATCCGACGGATACCATTAGAGTGGTACATACAAGTGATGCAAAGCCTTACCGCGTGCTAAATCTGTTGAGATTGCAAGCACAGATGCCGAATTGAGCAAAGCGAAAACGTGGTGTTGTCAAGACAGAAACGGCAACTGATAAACCGTCCAGTGGGTTTTTCCTGCGTAAGCACATACTTATCGAATGAACGAGCTTTGAGGTGGCTCGCACAGAGCGTTGCGCATGGTGCTTACCAACGCCTCACCTGGAGTGATACCGCACACCGCAAAATGCTGTTCCACAGTACAAAAGTAGTCAGGCTTGCGACAACAACGAAGATCTCAAATCAAGCAACTCCTGGAAAGACAATAATGTCAACCTATGACGTACAATGTATTGTTACAAACTCCGGCCGACCTCGGCAAATAACAATAGTCTTTTGCGCCAGAACGATTGGAGACGATTGGCCCAGATGACACACCAGTGAGCCAGATCGTCAGTATCCCTTTCGGGCTTGGGGAATAATACGCTTGGCTGACATCCGTTATCCACATTGTCTCGGTGACCGTCCCATGATATACGCAAAGACCATATGGAACGAGCGAATCATTAGCATGAGTCCGGGGATAGCCTGCGGCACAGTATTGAGGCCAGCTCTTGACCAATGCAGGGTCGCGTCTGCGCTCGATGGAATGGTTGAACGAGCGGAGGCGGCGGGACATCGGAAACAGACAACTGTTTCGTCCTACGTCTTGCGAGTAAGGTATGCATTTCGAGATTCAACTTATAAAGGTCTATAGCATTTCGTCCTCGAAAAAGAACAAAATTCCATTTTTGAGCGAAATAATTTTCCAATACATCATCATTTCTCTTGGGAAACGGTTGTTTCTAGCGGCTCCTCATCATCAGTTCCGATTAAGCGCAGAGGCTTGATTTAGCGTGCACTCTCCGCAAGCACGGCTAGCTTTCTCCACACGCTAGTAACATTCCCCATAGCATCATTTACTGCATAAATGACCTCTCCCGTCCATCCTGCTTTTTTCGAACAGCCCTCGCCTGTATTACGAGAGTCTGCTAGTATTTCCGAGCACCCTCTGATACCACTTCAAACCCTCTCCCGCCCACCTCAATACTCTGGTCCATCTGGGTCGACAAACAACAAAATGTCTACGGCACAAACACAAAACGATGTCAACAATGGCGGTGTCACTAACAAGGAGATGAATGATGCCAACAATGTCAATGGCTTTGACCATGCTCCCCACCAAAATGGATCCTACCAGCGTAGACCTTATGACTACGGTGGAAACCCCCTCGCTCACATCAACACTGGAGAGTCTGTCCGCCTTCCAGCCTTTGGTGGTGAATTTCAGCCTGGTCTCTACAAGAACATTTCCAAGCGCAAGTTCGCCAACCCTGCTCCTCTGGGTCTGAGCGCTTTCGCCCTTACTACTTTCGTTCTCTCCCTGGTCAACCTTGGTACTGATGGTCTCACCGCACCCAACATTGTTGTTGGTGCCGCATTCGCATACGGTGGACTGGTTCAGCTCCTCGCTGGCATGTGGTGAGTCTCGTAATGCACTCATTTACCGCCCGAAAATTAGTCTCTAATTGTACAACTCAGGGAAATGGCTATCGGAAACACATTTGGTGCAACTGCTCTCTCATCTTATGGTGGTTTCTGGATTGGTACTGCAATTATCCTTACACCCGGTGGCTTCCAAATTGAATCCTCTCTCGAAACAGCCGGTGGTGCTCCCGAGTTCCTCAACTCATTCGGTCTTTACTTGATGGTATGTTCTGCAAAGTGAGATTGAACTCAATTGTTACTAATCATCTTCATAGGGCTGGTTCATCTTCACATTCCTCCTGCTCATCTGCACCCTTCGTTCAACCATCGCCTTCTTCCTGCTCTTTTTCACTCTCGACTTGGCCTTCCTTATGCTTGGTATCGCTTACCTCGTTGGTGCCAACGCCGGTGCGCCTCAGACAGCTTGCCTACGCGCAGGTGGTGCCTTTGGTATTATCGCCGCTTTTGCTGCCTGGTACAACGCTCTCGCTGGTATCGCAGACAGCAGCAACTCGTTCTTCATCATTCCTGTCGCTCACTTCCCCTGGTCTGAGAAAGGTCGTGAGAGACGCGACAAGGTCGACAACTCTGAGGCTCGCGCCGCTGAGTCGGTCTAAGCCACCTCTCTGAGTGGATGAGCTGAACGCGTGCGCGGATACAGGCTGCGACGCATGAGAAATGTACAGAAGGAATGTTCCCAAGGAAACTGTTCCATTTACTTCATTATATCAATGTTTTGTTTTTGCAGGATACCCCCAGGCATCTTCGGGCAGGATGACGCCTGCGTTCAAGTATCTAATGATCATGGTTGGACAACCTGATCAGATTTCTGTTCACCGAAATATAATAATATCTCATTTCATTTCAATTACTTGTCTGACTTATATGACGAGATGTGGTTTTCCGCTTATTTACTTAAGTCATTAACAGTCTGTTGTCAAACTACCTTGTGTTGTCGAAGCAGACATACTCATATCATCGCAAAAAGAGACAATGTCTGGAACGATGTACTAGACGTCATCATTGATCGGGCAAAAACAACGTTTCGCGATTCGCTTTTACAACCTGCCACCCCAGTACATTCGCCTTTGTCAACCCGAGCAGTCACATGCGCACCCCAAGCTCACTCCAAGACACGGAAGTCTTTAACTGGTCCAAGTGCCGTACCTGATGGAGGTACGCAAACAAATGTGGGTGCCCCGCGGGGTCCGGAACGCATGCTTGCACTCCGTAAGAGGCTGACGGCCGCCTGCATATGCTTTTGAAGCTTGTTCCGGACAACTACCTTATTTCCGCTCAACACCTCCGTTGCCGCGACACCATTATCTCGAGTCGTCAACGTGGTCTGACGGCTCGAAGGTCTCTTTCTGTTTCGTGTGTCTCCACAATCTCCACATTTGGTCTTTCTGGCTGGGGCATGACTTTGACAAAGCATCCCGGGAGATCTGCATTGCTGATTTGTAATGAAGTACAGTACGCGCCCTGGTGGTCAGAAGTGAAATGGAAACTGCCGCTATAGCAAACTGGAGACATCATTGTGATATTGCGGTCGTACACATGGTTTAGTTTGACTATTCTGCTAAATCTGTGTCGTATGCTCCGGATTGGAGGATGTGTGGAGTGTCTCTACATACGCTTATCCGGATTACCCTCGGCTTCCATGATCTATGCCATTTGCTTTCGTTTGCCCATCTCAATATTATCTTCATCTCGCATCAGGAATGGAAATGCTTGCGCAGTCGCGATGTCTTTTTCGTGAAGCCGTTTCTACCTTTCAAGTTCGTACAGAAGGTTTCGTGGCTTTTGTGGCTGCCGGCGCAAGGTGTCATAACGTAGGCCAAGGCCGAGTAGCAATGTTTGTTTTGCAATACTTCTGTCACTCTTGTATTTTGGTCAGGAGCGTCTTGTTTCGCGATTCATCATTTCCGGTTATCAAACGAAAAACCGAGTAGAGAGCGGTTCCTATCATCTGCATACATATCTCGTTGACCAAGCAGTCTTGACGTTACCCAAGAGCGGCATACAGCCGTCCAAGAATTCACAATGTTGGGTTTACACAGACAATGCGCTCTGGTTTGGAGCACCTCAATAATACAGGTCAAGCCGCGACCTTTGCAACTGACAGGCGCCACCTCCACAGTTTTTCATTGGACTGCATAAACGCCTGAGGATATCGTACACTATCAGAACATGTGCAGCACCACAGAAAACACCTCTGATATAGTCTGGCAAGGGACTTTATTTCGACGAAGCTGTATGTGCTGCGCCAAAGAGAGCACACATGAAAGATGCAGGAATCCGCAGGCAACTCGGCGAAGTCGCCGTAGATGTGGACTGAAGGTGTGGAACTTCGGGACGGGCGCTGCCGAAGCACTCGCTGCTGTTGCAGTTATTTTCAGAATATCGTCTGATATCTCAGGAATAGAATGAAGTGGGGCGTCACCTTGATTTAGTAAGCCCCACCACCAAAAATCTCTGAGAATACAACACGGCATCGCTGACGCCTTTAATGATGACTGTCACTACCACATACAAATATAGAAGACGATGATCTGAGAGCATATATCTATATATACATATGCGGAGTTCGATACCTACAATTACTATACCTTTTTGAATCCTATATCGATATTTATCGGACGACTTTCTGAGAATAACTGGATATTCTCAGAATGTCAGATTCCAAGAATAAATGCAACAGCTGCTGCGTGTGCGACTCCTAAGGTATGCGATCCTTGTGCCTTGGGGGTCGCGCACCATATGATACGTGGCTTGGTGCTCCATGTTGACATTAGCTGGTTAATGTCTGGAACACTCTATGTCAAAGACCATTTCGCCAGTCAGGCACAGCTACCTCCATAATCCTAGGCCATCGCATTCTGCACCACGTGCTTCGCCTCGACGAAGTGGTGGCTTCGCAGCAGCCACCAATTTGATGCTGCATGTCAGCTGCATCTCAGCTGCGCAAGGCTGTGTCAGCAACAGCTCTCTATATAAGGCGTTCATTGCCATCTTGGCATGTCCTTCGTGGACAGATTCTAAACATTTCTGACCACCTCGCCTTACGCGGAGGCTTGCAAATATCACTACGATCAAATAATGGACGTCGCAGGCACCGCAGTTGGCATCGCGTCACTTGGCATCCAAGTATGCCAAGGCCTACTGTCCTACTATGATTCCTGGAAGGCTCATGACTCTGATATCAGCAGCACGTACAACGCGATCACCGACTTGAGCAGGACGCTCACGTTGCTCAGAACTGTACTCCAGCGAGAGACAGACAAAGAAACAGTTGGGCGAGTGAGATCATGTGTGAATGATTGTGAGGTTGCCGTTCTCGAGCTCGAGAAGAAGCGGTCCAGCCTGCAGGAGTATGGCCATCCCGAGGGTTTGCGTCAAAAGATGCGGGCGGGACTACAAAGAACATGGTATCCCTTCAGGAAGGAAACTCTTGAGAAGCTCAAAGCAAGTGTCACCGACGTCCAAGAGCGTCTCAAGCTGGCGCTCCAAGTGCTACAGCTCGACATGGGCACAGAATCGCAAAAACTAGTGCTTAGGCTGCTGAGCCAGACAACCACGCAAAGTGATTCCATAGCGCAGATAGCAGCTCAGAACCAGCGCATTCTGGACGTCCAGCAATCTGATGAGTTCCGGAAGATTGTCGCTTGGCTCGCACCGCCTGATCCTTGGACGAACCACTCCACTGCCCGTCAGCGCCATCAGAACCAGACAGGCGACTGGCTGCTGAAATCGAGTCAGTATCAAAAGTGGAAGACAGGTGCGGTCAGCCATCTGTGGATGTACGGCAAAGCTGGCTGCGGCAAAACAATCCTCTGCTCCACGGCAATCGAGGACATTCGGAGCACCTGCGAACAGGATCCAGACATGTTCCTCGCATGTTTCTACTTCTCTTTCTCGGACGAGCGCAAACAGTCCGATGGCGATCTACTTCGTTCACTCGTCGCCCAACTCGGATGGATGGAGCCTGGCCTGTCTATGCTTCGCCAGGCATACAAGGATCCCAGGCAAAGTATACCAGGACCGGATGAGCTGGAGAATATCCTGTCAGCCTCTATCAGGTCGTGCAGTAGAGTCTACCTCCTCTTAGACGCACTTGATGAGTGCCCTGAAGACAATGATACCCGTCAAGGTGTGCTACAGCGGCTTGCGCGGCTTACTCAGGATACCTCAAACCTCAAAATCTTTGCAACTAGCCGTGAGCTGGACAGGCTGCGTAAATCTATGGAAGCGCTGGCCGCAGAGCCACTGCCCGTAGTCACGCGCGCTGTGGATGTCGATATTCAGGTTTACCTGTCAAGCCAGCTGTCACGTGATCCAAATCTTCGTGATCTCAGTTCAAAGATGCGCACCCTCATTGAGGACACCATTGCATCTCAGGCTAACGGCATGTAAGGAGGATGTCTATCCGTTCTTGATGACGCGACTATACTGATATTCGATTCCTGCATAGGTTTCGATGGGCGTATTGCCAGCTACAGGAATTAAAAACCCTCGACTCCTATAAGCCCAAATACGTGAAAGAAGTACTCAGGTCTCTCCCGCCGACCCTGGATGATACATATGCGCGGATGCTTACTAGGATCAAGAAGATGTACCACCCGGAGGCACTCACTCTCCTTCGCTGGCTAGCTTACGCACAATCACCTCCGACCCTGGCTGAACTTGTCGATGCTGCGATCATTGACCCGGGTGAAGAAAACAGCATAAACACAGACGAGCGCGGCGGCTTGCGTGATGCACTGAACATCCTCTTCGGATTAGTCACAATCGAAGAAAAGCGATCTGACGTTGGAGGGAATGACTCCGATACTGAATCCGTCATAAGTATTGTCTCTACTCCTGGTCCTGAGCAAGGCCGTGCCACGTTCCACAGTGAACATCTGACTCCGGAAACCAGAGTGAGGCTTGCTCATTTCTCGGTGAAAGAATACCTGGAGTCCAAGCGTGTACTCGAGAGCGATGCGCGTCAGTTCTACCTCGAAAGTACGACAGGTCACAGGGCTCTTGCTCAGAGCTGCTTGACGTACTTGCGATACTACAGTCTCAGCCGTGAGAAGACCATGACAGATCAAGATTTTGAGTCTTTCCCTCTTTTGCGGTATGCAGCGCTGTCATGGTTCTATCACTCTAGATTGCAGTGCAACGGAGAGGTCAGCCGTGAACTGTCGCTTCTCCAGTTTGGGCAAATGAGAGACGACTGGCTTCGTGTTCACGATCCAGAAGACATGTTCATTATTCGTGAAGAGGATGGGGACAGAGCCAAAAGAAGAGCGACAAGTTCGCCGATATATTACGCAAGTCTTCTAGGGCTTCTTGCCGTAGTCGACAAGCTTTTGGACAGTGGGGCCAATATTGAAGCAGAGGGTGGATATTATGGCAGTCCCCTCCGGGCTGCCTCAGCTCGAGATAATAAGGAACTCGTACAGCTGCTGCTTGATAAGGGGGCCAATGTCAACGCACAGGGTAGACCTTATGGCACTGGCACTGCCCTCCAGGCTGCCTCAGCTCGAGCTGACAAGGAGATCGTACAGCTACTGCTCGACAATGGGGCCAATGTCAACACAGAGTATGGACCTTGTGGCCCTTATGGCCCTGGCACTGCCCTCCATGCTGCCTCAGCTCGAGCTGACAAGGAGATTGTACAGCTACTGCTCGACAAGGGGGTCAATGTCAACACAGAGAACGGACCTTTTGGCACTGCCCTCAAGGCTGCCTCAGTTCGAGGTAGCAAGGAGGTCGTACAGCTACTGCTCGCTAAGGGAGCCAATGTCGACATACCGGATTTATATAATGGCACTGCCCTCCAGGCTGCCTCAGCTCGAGGTGACAAGGAGATCGTACAGCTATTGCTCGCTGAGGGAGCCAATGTCGACATGGTGGGTGACCACTATGGCACTGCCCTTACGGCTGCCTCAGCCGAAGGCCATAAGGATATCGTACAGCTACTACTCGACAAGGGGGCCAACATCGACACAGTGGGTGGAGGTGGTGTATATTGTGCCATTGACAACCCTGCTGCTACCTCAGCCGCAGACTATACGGAAATCGTGCAGCTACTACTCAACAAGGGGGCCAGTATCGACATAGTAGGTGGATATCATAGAGGCACTGCCCTCTTAGCTGCCTCACATAAAGGCCACGAAGAGATTGTACAATTATTACTCGAAAAGAGTGAGAATATCGAGGAAGAGTATGCCCGTTATAGCTACACTGCCCTCCTTACTGCCGTAATCGGAGGCCACAAGGAAATTGTACAGCTGCTACTCAACAAGGGGGCTAATATCGACATAGTGAGTGTATTCTTCAACGACACTACCATTTAGACTGCCTTACAAAAAGGCCACAAAGATAGCGTACAGCTACTACTCGATAAGGGGGCCAATCTCGACGCAGAGTGTGGATGTTATGGCGGCACTATGCAATGCGAAGCACTAGAGTAGCGCCGGCAAACGAAGCTTTACCATCCGTCGTGACAATAATGAAGAGACAATGTGCGTCGGCCTTCATACTTGAACAGTCTCTGGACGCCATCTTGCACGCGCGCGCTTTCATCGGAACAACATTTGCTTCTGGTCCTATCCTCAATAATTTCCATCGTCCAGGCTCGATCTTCCGTTGATACCATGAGGAAGGTGGCCACGTCTTTTGCACATATGCTAGCAACCAGGGCTCTAGGTGTTTGTTGTAGCATCTACTTCATGTTGGCGTTTGCGGTGCTGGGCTCATTCGATACCGGAACTCCGTTGATGCCCTTCTCGCCGGGCTGGTTCGAGCCATTGTCAATGCCGACATTGGTGGCGCCGGAGTCGGAGGCGACAGGTGCCTCGCCAGGGCGGCCAGCCTCGGTGTGGCCGGGTGCGTTGTCTGCACCAGTACCATGTGCTATATGGTGTTAGTCTGCCTTGTCTTGACTTTCATTGTTGGACATCTCACTCTGTGCTTGCTGCTTTGCGAACTTCTCGGAAGCACCTGATCCGCCGGGGGTCTTGCTGTGAGGCATATTGCTTGGTTGAGTGTGTATGTGTGTGTGTGAGTTTTATATTAGATTGGGTTTCTAGACTGGTCGCGTATGAATGAAAGAAGTGGTGTTGGGAATACTGTAGCAGTGGTTTTACTACTCACATGGTGCTCCAATCTACGCGTCATATCGTGAACTTATGACGCCTATATATTGAGAGCACCGTCTATCTCACACGAATATTAGTGGGTCGACAAGATGATAATGAGATGATAGTGGAGCACGCTATGCTATGAACCATCATGTTGGGGATCAGTAATGACTTTGGCCTTTAATATGGGTTTTTCCTCATTCACGTGGTATCCAGGACTTTCGATGATGGTTTCCGTTGGGCTGTCGGAGGCAAACCTTCGTACCATAGGAAAATGCCTTCAGGCCTGGTACAGGCGGTAAAACGGCCTCAGAACCCACCAGTGACCACGCCCCAGTCTTCTTTTTGATTTTCAAGATCTACCTTGCATAACCGGAGCGTCCGTCAGAGAGATAGTGCGCGAGGTCAAAGGAGAGGTAGTTGGACACGGTCGCCCTCGAGTCAGTATGACTTGAGATCGTCAAGTAGATAGACATGACGTCAGACCTCTTCCACGCGTTCAATTAGGTCAGTTCGATACATATACATCTCGCGCCTCATCAATTCAGCAACATTTCTTAATATCAGCAAAGCAATCATGAGTCGTCCGTTGTTTGATAGCATCACTGTGACTGCCACGTCGATCTACGACACATTCCGAGAGCTGCTCGTCCCGTTATCATCTCATGAAGCGCATACCGAATTATCATTTCAGCCCCAAGCTCTATCATTATTGGACGTGACACTCGTCATTGTTTTGTTTCTCCTACGATCGCTCTTCCACTCTCTAGCACAACTTCTACCAGGAAAAGCAGCAAATGGCACCTCCAAAGAGCCTAGCCTCACTCTTTCCATGCCACTGCAGCTTTCCGTCCGTGACCTAGACCTATACGGCAAAGCCTTGAAGCACGATACAAAGACCAAGATAGACATGAACAACCCACAACTACTGCTTTTCCTCTCAAGTGTCACCGAGCCAGCTATGCTCCTCCTCCTCGCCAAGCGTAATTGCCCAGTACGACCCCTGGGCGCAGTCAACGTTCGTAACAGGTTCGAGCTTATTCGCGCGGACGGCAAACCGAGTCCTCTCTTCCAAGCGAAAAACGCAACCGTTACCGCTTCTTTGCATGCTGCGCCACGAACGGTGAAACGAGGCTTAGAGTACGATATCGAAACTACGCTCCTGATTCGCGACCCCGAGAGCGGCGCGCCGATGCCTGTGTTCCGCCAGATCTTCACGATGTTGCAGTTCCAGAGAGTAGATCAATCTGCTGTGAAGCCGGTCGTCAAAGACGACAGAGTCACTTCAGCTGCGGCGAAGTTGCCCATAGATGTTGACTTTGATGAGCCCTCGAATTGGGCAGCGATCTCCAAGGACTACAATCCGATTCACATCTTTCATCTTGCTGCGAAGATGTATGGCTTCCCTGGGAAGATTGCACATGGTAATCATGTTGTTGCAAAAGCAATCTACGAGATTACTGGTCGTTCACGAGAGTCGGCAAAGGCGCTGCTCAAGATGAACATGCCGATATGGATGGAAGTCGACTTTCGGAGGCCGATGACTGTGCCTGCTCAATTTGGCCTACATGTCATACAAGACCCGAGAGAGGATACAGTCGCTGAATTTGAGATTTTGCAAGGAGAAAAAAAGTGTATCATTGGCGCTTTGGGAAAGCTCTAGACTCGGGTTGTGAGCAAACCCCAGCAGCCTCCTGCTTGTCTTCATACCACCTTGCATGATGCGTGAAGCCTGCAAGTGCCTATCCAGACAGAGACTCCTGACAAAACGTTACGACCTCAACGACATTTTCGCCTCGACACCTACTCGACATTCACCATAGAGCCCAACCTATACCCGGCGACATAGAGACCAACATGCTCTACTACCAGCTCCGCTTCTAGTCTGACGTTGGATTCATGATTTGGCGAGTTGTGCATACACTGCCTTTTCGAACCTCGCGAATAGATCGGTCGAGGGTGCGTCTCCAGGCGGTAGCAGCTGGGAGCAGTAGCATCCACAGACACCGGTCGTCATGTCAGCCCACTGGAAGGTGTTAGCATATATTTAGAACCATAGAATAGATTGCTTGTACCTACCCAATAGCAGTTCGGCAGGCCCGACCAAGAAATAGACCCACTCCGTCGACCACCTTTGACATCTTCCAACGTGACAAGACCTCCCAAGCCGAAGTTGAGCTTAGTCTCGCGTGGTATACTGCCGAGAACACCGACTGTGAACATTTCCGACTGTGCATCTTCGACGACGGTTCGGTGAAAGAGATCGGCGTCCTTCAGCTGTGGAGTTAGCATCTCAGAGACGGTTTCCTTCTTCAGCAATTTGCCTCCAAGCAGAGCAGCCAGAACTCGAGTGAAGCCTACCGCATCGCCGTACAGGCCCCCACCACCAGAGCCATTCTTGATGTGAAACTTGGAGAACTGATCGAGCGAACTAATGGTAAAGTTACCACCAGTGTCACGATCGGAGAGTGGGCAGAGCTTGGCTTCCAGGTGCTTGTTTTCCTTGATGTGAAAGTCAATCGTCTCCACGCCGAGAGGCGAGAAGATGTGCTGCTTGAAGTAGTCCCGAAGTGATAGACCAGTGACGCGCTCGACCTGAAATCACTATCAGATTTGGATATGTGAAGTGTAATTTCTTAGCCTCACCATGCGACCGGTCCAGTCGAGAGCAGCGCCATAATGAAAGACTTTGTTCGGTTCTTTTACCAAGATCAAGCTGAGAGGCTCTTCCTAAGATGAAAGCGAGGTAAGTAGACGCGTGAATAATATAGGAAGGACAGCCTCACATTTGGCAGCTTCCACTCATCAGGCGTAGGTTCCATACCCTCATAATAGCTTCGCAGAGGATGGTAGTGCTTCGTAGCCATACCAGTCATGTGTGTCAGGAGGGCTCTAGCAATGTAAAATTAGAAATATCGAAGCACAGTTGTTACGAAGCCTCACCTCAGTGTCATCTTCTCGTTCGTCGGCTTCAGTACAGGCTTGCCTGTATCGTCAAAGCCGTCGAAATAGACGGGGTCCTTCCACTCAGGAAAGATATTGGTGATGTCCTGGTCAAGTGACAGAAGTCCACGCTCAACACACTGCATAGCTGCGATAGTAGTGACGATTTTGGTCATGGACGCAATCCAGAAGGTCGAGTCAGTCGTCACAGCTCTGGCATCCGCATCGGTACTTTCTTTCCCGAAAGCCTTGGAGTACTGCCATGACCCTATTTTCGTCAGGACGGACTGATACTGTATAGTGTTGAGGCTCCGATACCATCTATCGTCTGCGCCGCAACTGTGAAACCTGGGACAACCAGACTAGGGTTGTGTCCACTCTTTGAGACGACAGTGGCCGCAAAAGCTTCAAATTCGTCCATTTCGGTCGTACGTGTGAATGGAGAAATTTACTAGGCAGCTTTCGATCGAGAAATGTGAGGTGTTATCATCGATCAAAGGCATCAGGCCGCCTACTTCCCCACCTTTAGTCTATCAATCATATTCATAGTCCGAGGCTGAGAGCGGGACTGCAATACACAGATGTAGCGCACAACATGTGATGATGCAGCTGACTACATGCTGAGCAAGGCCATACGATTGATCGCAATAGGCAGAAGTCAATCGATTGCAGTGGTTGCAACACAGGGGAATACAGCTTCCGACTATTTGCGACTTCAGGTCGCGTTTCGCCATGAACTCTTCACATACATTGTAGCAGAATGCGCAAAAGTCTCGCAATGGTGGTAATTTGAAGATCTCAAGCTTGTGATGATTCCATACATAGCATTGAGGAGGTGTATTGGTTGTGGAAGTGGCACCTCACTGTGGAGAGAGTGTAACAAGAATGAACCACGCCAAGACCGGCTAGACTCCGACCCAAATAATGGTAGAGTGAGAATGCTCGAGATGAACATCAGACTGCAAAGTCCTGCACGAATCTGCTCCCAATTCATGAAAGGCAACGAGATATACGACGCACCTCTGAAATGCTCTGTCATGAATTCATGATACAATTACCACAGCTGTATCGCAGAATGTAGGGTGTGAACCGACAAGCACGCGGTGAAGTCTGACGGACCTTTCAACAAGAGGCCGACGGATGCGCTTCCAGCCAAATAATCTGGTGCTTTGGCTTTCTCTTCCTTTTTACCTGTCTTGCTATACCAGTCTTAGGGTCTGAGTTTGCTTTTGCATGCAAGACATCGGGAAAGATACATACGTATACTCCACCACAGGCTCGGGTCATTCATGTTGGTATCAATACGGCATTATTCCGTGCAGGTCTCGGGTCAGTGCATGTCCGCTCTCGAAGGGACGAGGCTCTCCGCTATCGTGGTGGTCGTTCGATTCAGCCTAACATTTGGGCTCCGTGGCTTTGGAAATGACACACGAGACCTCAAAGTACTCCCGCAGGACCGGCGGACTCGATGACGTCTCTAGGCAGGCATTATGGCTGTGTGTGGTCTTGCGTGCCAGCTGAGCACGCATGATCGACACCAGCAAGGGGAAGGGTGCACGTTAGGCCTCGTTGTTGTTCCAACTTCGGGAATGCTCGAAATTCATATTACATTCTTTTTGCGTTGTTTTCATCTTCCGAGGTTTGTTGGTCTAGTGGTATGACGTCTCCTTTACATCACTGTAAAACGGAGCAGGCCATGGGTTCGATCCCCATACAGACCATTGACAGGATGCAATCCTGATTTTTTGCAGTTTTGAAGCCTCGCACTTACGCGAGCTGAACCGTGCCACGCAGGGCTAATTCCCCGAGCAGCATACATTGCTGTGATGAGATAGCATAGATCACCCAGCACTTTTTCGTATATGGGCCAGAAGCTTAGATGCAAAATGACTTTCGGAGAGTTTGGTGTATTTCATCAGCCCGAGAGAGTATCCGTACTATCATAGGTGCGAGCGGAAGGTCAACAAGCCGCCCAAGCCATTCTCAAGGCTCGATCTTGTAGAACTATGTTCCAGTGGAGATCCAAGTTCTTGTGATATCCGCCGATGAGGCCTCATGGTGACATGTTGATATTTACACTCCAGCTTATGAGCCGGACCTTCGTCCTCGCACAAAATTGATTATGCTGGACAGATACCGACGAGTGTGTTCGTTTGCAAAAAGTGGATCTGCACAGATGCTTGACCTCCACAGGATACGACTCTAGGGAGCGAACATGACCATCAAGTCTTACTCACGAAGCAACACACATTCGCAACTAGACCAAGGACTCTGCTCTTCTCATATCCTTGCTCCGCATGTCCTCGCTCACAAATCTGAAGTGTCCTCACGCAGAGTGAAAGTATGCCATTGAAGTTGAGTGTGTTTCCAGCATAGACTTCGAAGCATAGTCATCACAGTCGGAATAGTGTAATCCACCTTCTGCATCTTCATCTACCTTGTGATCGCCTGGTCTTTCCTCGACTCTATGCCATGCCTTCTCTTTCATTCGCCTGTTTTTGCTTGTCTTTGCTGGTCTCGTCATATGTTCTCCCTGGGTCATCTACTTTGCTCTCCTGCCTTTTCATCTCTTTATGCTTTGGTATTCTTCTTGCTCTTTTGCTTCACTCACTGATCAGGGCAGGGAGGAGGCTAGTGTGGATAAGCACATAAACAAACCACTCCGCTCTTTAGTCATGGAACCTGATAACAAGTGATGCGTCGTGTAGCCAGTAGACCTGTGAAGAGCCAATCTGCTGCAGATCTCAACATCAATCGATATTTTGCGAGGTCTACAGACATAGGACGAGTCCATGCGCCAGATAGTTCTGTAACACATGATACGTGGAAAAGCGATAGGCATTGGAGGGTTCATCGCGCTAAGATTAAGCCCACTTCACGCCCTGGCAATGTATTGGGGAGCCAAGGTCACAATGGACGCGCCGGAGGGCCAGCTTCTTTCGAGGAGCTGATTCAACCTTCATCGAAGTCTTGGCGTACCAATTGTATACACGTACTGGCGATGGGATTCCCCGCCTCTTTGGTGTTTGCCAGCACCGACGTGCTGATGTGGTTGAGCAACGACTCTAGAACGAACGAAATTTTGGGTAGTCTCCAGGATCTGTAATGCAACACATACTGAGATAAGTAGCCGTGGACTAATAAAGCCCTTACAAAGAGTACGGAAATGTCAAGAACATGACAATCGAACAGATGGCATATAAGCCTCGCGAACAAAGTTGGAAGACTGAGTCGAGTTAAAATCACGGCACACAAAGAATTTTCACGACTATACACCACAGAATCGATCTGAAGCTCGGCAAGAGGTGGATATCCGCTCAACGGGCAGAGACCCTGTGGAATGAGACATCGCATTGGAGCAAGAGGGCTTTTGCAGGAGAAGAACCACTTTAAAGGGATGTCGGTATAGACCTATGCTTGATTAGGGTTGTGCGACACTTCTGTGCTTGGTCTGTCTAGTCCTCCTATTGTTGCAGTCCTGATGCGGTCGCAATATTTCTTCTGGTTTTCAACCTGGACGTGCCAAGCAGTCTGCGTGGTCCAAGCAGAAACACTAATGATAGTCTCGAACCGAAGGAGGCAAGGGAAAAGTGAAGACAATAACGGTCATGAGACACTCGAGTCTGCTGTGCAGGCACTGATCTCAATGGCAGTGACAGGAGCGTACGACTTACCTCGCCTGAAGATGCCTAGCTGTAAGTGCTATCACGCAAGTGGTAGCGCAAGGCTTGAACCTATCGACCATACCATATCATGAATGATCTCATTCGCACTAGTCGATAAAAACAACTCACCTTGACCGACGATGACTAGCGGTCCAAGCTCGTTGCGCTGCTGGGACCTCACACAGGGAGAGCGCTCGATGGCAATACTGGCGCGCAGATTGTTCGCTCCTGAGACCGCGCTCATTACCACTGTCATACTCCTGTCAGTATTTTGCGCCACCTGCCTCTGTTGGCGCATGAATGCTGGCTTGGCAGCCGCAAGAAGAGAAAGAGCCAGAAAAAGTTGCGGCAGATGCATGGCATTCTCTTACCACAGTCGCGACAAGGCCCGGATCGGAGGCTTGGTCAGCAGCAAGAATCTCTTCTTTTGTTGTAGTCAGGCTCGGATATACAAGATAGAGAGCTCGACTCCCAATCAAGATCTTGCGCACCATCAACGTGATCTATTTTCTCAGTCATCGTTATGCGCTGCGCCAAGCACCAGCATAGATGTGTGTCTTCTACACTTCTGACACCCGCTCAACGCATGGCATTGGTCTCTGCTCCATGCTCTCATTATTGTGTGCCTCCATGCTACCACATGCCTGGGCTTTGCAGCATTGTCCTTTCTGGCGGAGCTTGCGAAGCTGTCAAGCACAATCCAAGCTCTTTCCAACAAAAGGTAACGCCATACGCCATCCGCGCCTCGATTACTGCCGTTTGTGTTGAGCGTGGAACATGGGACTACTGTGCAGCAGGCAGGTCGTCGACCGCTGGGTAAATCACCGACGTTGAATCAAGGATTCCGCTGGGGCCAAAGCCGGCGAAGCTTCAGCGGTCCTGCATCGGCCATGGAGGCGAAGCTCTGCCCGTTCAGGCATAGTGACCCAGGCGTGCAGGGATCTCTACTCTTAACGTCAGCGTTAGCTTTTGAATATCTAGTTGCTGTACAAATACCACCTTCTTCCCTCCGAAATCTTGTTCCCTTTCTTCTTCTTCGCGTTTCTTCGTCATTGCCCATACATTGCCCATACGTTGCACATCGACTGGAAACGTCCAGTTCAAAGTCTGGAGGTCTTGAAACCAGACTCGCCTTGGCTATGTGATAGTGCATGCCTTGTCTGTCCAACACAGTACGAGAGGGCCGATGGCGTAGATTGCTACTTCTTGCAGTCACCACAGTGCCAAGTAGAAGAGATAAACGGTAAAGGAGGACATGGACTCCATCTTAAATCGCGCCGCGTACTCGGGGTCTATGTCAAAACAACAACAACAACTCCATACGCGGGTCGCGTGCTGCCTGGTGGGTTGCCTTGTGGGTATCTTCGTATTGCTCCATTCATTGTACTGCTCTTTTGACCTGATGTTCTTATCCAATTCCCCAGGCATTCGTCTATCAGTTCTACCTTCTATTGCCTTGTTGCCTTGGCAAAACTCAACCTTGCTCTTACGTTTCCTCGGAAAGAAAGATATATCTATTACTCTTGTGGTCTTCCGCTTTCTCTTTGGGAGGATCTTCCTCGTCTTCCTACCATTCAATCTACCGCACTGCTTTCTGGTTTGTCTTTCAGCTGTCGGCTCAGTCTATTTACTGATGAACTCAGGAGAAAGAAAATCATTCACAACACCACTTCTCGTCTTTCACTTTATGAGTGAATCACGATTCCCTGATAATGCATGTTGTTGCCATCCTCACATCTCGGCTTTCAGTAACGCTACCACCGGTGGATGTTCCCTGCCGCGACTTGCGTCTTACGGCTCACTCCGACACGTCCAACGCTGTCCCCCTATTTCGTCACCGCCGTCACCGCTTTCGGATGCGGTGCCTTTTCAACTCTCACTGCCGTCGTTCTGGTTGGCTACGGTGGTCTCTCCGCTCTAGCGCTGCGCTAGACATTGTGATCTGGTGAAGCGAAGTCCGCTAGGCCTTCATGAGCGCCAGATGTCCCGATATCATGTAAACAGGCCCGCTAAGCCTTCACGAAAGTCCCAATGAGTGATGTTGAGGAGTAGGTATCTGTCATGCTGAGGCTAGCGCAACCATCATCTTATGAAGAGAATCGCGCTAGGCCCAATGTGCGCGCAAGTAAGTCTCTGCAGCCAATCGCGTAGCGAGATTGTGTGATCTTGAGAGGTAGGCTCGTTATTACAAGTAAGCGCCCATTCTCAGTGCCATTCTGTTTCTCCTTTCTTCAGATTATTCGTTCGATAGCAGAAGCAGCAGCAACATCAACAGCAACAGCAGCAGCAACATCAACAGCATCAGCATCAGCAACAGCAACAGCAACAGCAACAGCATCAGCAACAGCATCAGCAACAGTAACAACAACAACATCAACATCACCACCGTCATCATCCTGTATGTTTCCCTCCATCCACTTCTTTCTTACAACTGCACATGCCTTCCAACATTCTTCTTTCGAGCCTGTTTTGCCCTTGAAACCCTACTGACTTTTATAGCAACATGCCTTCCAACACCACCACCTCCGCTCGTCCCGGTCGTTTCTGGTGTAAGTTGATCGTCCCATCCTTTTTCGACACTTTGTCTGCTGAGAGTCGATACTAACGAGATTTTGTTCCAGGCCACCACCACGGCAAGGGTCGGTGGACCAACCACCACCCTGATGATTGCGCCTACGGGCGCCAAAAGGCTAGAGACGAGGACCAGCAGCGCCGCGTTCGTGCTGAACTTTTTGCCGTAAGCTTTATGTAGTCTCTTCATGACAGTGCCTCTTCTTCTTTCCCTCTTTGTCTTCTTCTTCGGGGTTTGCTCTACACTTTTCACGCTTCGCTTTCGTCTACGCTCTTTTTCTGCTTTTTTTTTTTTTTTTTTTTTTTTGAGGGGTTACTGATTTTTTTGGCAAAGACTATGGGCATTGGTAGGGCTTTGCCCCGCCCCGACCACCAGCCTCGCCACCAGAGGCAGAAGAAGCAGCAGCAGCAGCAGCAGCAGCAGCAGCAGCAGCAGCAGCAGCAGCAGCAGCAACAACAACAACAACAACAGCCACAACAGCAGCAGCATCAGCATCAGGTGGTGAAGAAGGAGGAGGTCAAAGAGAAAGTGAAGGAGGAGGTCAAGGAGGAGGTCAAGGAGGAGGAGGACAAGACCGAAGTCAAGGTTAAGAAAGAGGAGGACGAAGACGAGGACGAGTCCCTCGACAAGCAGATCGCCGAGCTAGAAGAGAAGCTCGCGGCCCTCAAGGCCAAAAAGGCCCAGAGAGCCGCCTCAACCAAGACCGACTAGAAGTAGATAGATGACATACCTTGCTAAATGATACCCCCTTGCTATATGTTTACCACCAACCCTTCTCCCCTGCACTTTTGTAGACACAAACCTTTCCCCCTGCACTCTTGTAGTCGAGTTGCAGCTTGGTGTTCCATGTTTCATAGCTCTTACAAGAAAAGATCAAATGATTAACCAATAGCAAATGACAATAGCAGTGGGAATGCATGGTACATCTCCGCGTCTCTGGCTATAGGTTTGAAACCCTTACGCCTACGTATCAGAGGGTTTGGAGCGTAAGATGTAGTGGAAACACTCACGATTTTTGACACCCCGGTGCTCAAAAGAGGCATGAAAGATTTGTAGTGGTTTATAAAGAAGCAATAGTATGACCCAGGCGATTGGGTATGTAGCTCATCCGGAGCTTATACTGTGGAGAGATACGATCGGTTTCCAGCACATATCCTCGCTCATCTCATGCCCTAGACCGCATCTCCGCTCATCTCATGCCCGGGATAGTCTGATGAGTGCATGCAAAGGGGGATAAATCAAGCTGTGCATGGCTATGAAACCAGTTAGATCACTACAGCGCTCACAACGCCACCGAATATCTGGAATGTGCACAGGTAGTGATTGATGGAAAACTTTCTTGATTGAATGGCCCCATTGCTTTTCCCAGGGCGCCTAGCATACCATAGCCTGTACAACAGAAACGCCAAACATAAAATGCCATCCCCTCACACAATTCCGCCTTACTTCTCCTGCTGCTTCTCAAACTTTCTTCGCTTGGACCTTAGCTTCTCAGCCTCTGCATCGCGCTTGTTGTTGGAGTAGGTCATCTTCTCAAAGACCTTGCGCTTCCGCCTCGACATCATCATCTTCTGCCTCTCGACCTCCTCGTCCTTTTCCTTGCGAGCCTTGTCCATTTTCTTGCGGGCTTGCTCGGCCTCCTTTTTCTTGAGGGCCTTGGCGGGCGTGTTTCCTGCGTCGGTCTTGTTGACTGCGTGTCCTTTGGCTTCGGCCTCGAGTTCGCGCTGGTGCTGGCGAGCGGCGGCGGCGTCGTCATCGTCGGAATCAGAGGAGACGTCCTCGTCGAAACCGTCAAAGGCCTCGTCTGCTTCTTCTTCTTCCTCGTCGTCCTCGTCATCGTCGGAGTTGCCGAGTTCGACGTCCATGCCCTCGCCTGAGACGACCTCGCCACCCTTTTGTAACAGCTTCTTGCCGTCCTTGGCGGATGTGTCGGGTTCGGCGTCAGCCTCGAGCTCTTCGAGGTCCTCGTCTGCCATTTCCTCGTCGCTGACATCTGCGCCAGCGGCAACAGCCTCGCCGTCGGCTTCTTGCTCGGCGAGGGGCTTGGTTGGGTCGTACTCGCCCTTGCGAGCCTTGACCCAGGGTGATAGATGGGGAGGAAGTGCGGCGCCAGGGGCGTAGAGATCAGGACGGAGAAGACGACCGGCGTTGATAGAGTCCCAGATCCATTGAGGCTGGACGTAAATGCGGCCGGGAACTCTCTCGCCAGGTCGGAGGCGGCCCTTCTGGACGGCTGCTTGGGTCTGCTCGTCGTCCTCTTCGGGAACCGCAGGTAGAGGGAGGTTGGGTCTGTCGACAATCTGGTGAGTGATGCGGCGGTCGGACTCATCATTTGTGTAAGCGCCGGCACCGAGAATAGAGTCCCAGGCAATGCGGTTGCAACCAAATGAGCGGAGGATGAATTCAAGAGGAGCGCGGGGAGTTTCGCGGGAAAGGAAAACGGTCATATCGGAGAAGAGGGAAGCTGCAGTTGATTGGGAAAGGCCGGTAGGCTGGTAGAGCTGGTCGGCTGATTGATCGACAGTCTCAAAGGTGTCGAGACCGTCTGCGTTGGTGGTTGTCTCCTCGGCATCCTCAACAACTGCAGAGGATGAAGGGTTCTCGTTTGCAGTGGCGTATGATGAAGGAGGTTCTTGAGTAAGGAGCTTGTCTGCCTCGGCCTGAGCCTTTTGTGAGATTTGCTTCTGACCCTCCTCTTGTGTGGCGGGTGCACCGCTGATGGCAGCCTGGTTGACGCCCTCGAGGGTGAAAGCAGCCAACTCAGCGCCCTGCTCGTCACTCTTTGCGTTGAACTTGGGAGGGTAGACGAGGCCAATGCCAGTGTAGAGACGGTAGTTGACGAAGCCAAGGAGGGTGGTGTAGAATTCAACAAAGGTGCCCATGATTCTGAAATCGACATCTCCGGTCACTCTTTGTACAAACTTGTATGGTACCAGCCAGAGAATGTCCTGTCCTTGGATTGTGGCTTGGTAATAGATGCCCTTGATAGAGAGGAAACTCTTGCGGAGACTGTTTGTGCGGATGAGGTAGTGCTCAAACTCGAGGCAAAGGCGCTGGCAGAGTTGGATTGTCTTTGGCGGGACAGTCTCGGTGGAAGGCAAGTTGGCGAAGAGGAAGAGCATGCTGAGGCAGTCGTCGAGATCACGGAGAGCGTCGACAAAGGTAGGATAGCGCTCCTTGATGACGTGGTCGAGGGTCATGCGAGGTGTCAGGTTCTTCTCCATACGTGCAGCATCTCCGACTTCATTGCGACCGAGGGCACGGCTGATCTTCTTGCCCAGCGCCTTGTGGTCGCGGAACTTTGCGAGCAGCGGCTCATGGAGGAGATACTGAATGTCGCGTGTGTAGTAGAAAGTTGTGTTAGGTGTGCTGTTCTTGGCTGCCTTGCGCTTGTTGCGGGGCTCACGGGGGTAGATGCCTGGATTGCGTGATTAGAAAGAGGGTGATTCTCTCATCAGAGTGAATTGTCTTCTTCTTACCCTTGAAAATACATAATCTTCGAAAGTCCGGGAGGGAGATCTGAAGTTTACGCACGGCCTGGGTACGGGTGATGTAATTCTTCGCATTACCCTTCTTGGCCTCCTTTTTGTTTCCCTTCTTTTGCGACACCATTTTGACGGTTGTGTGGTTGTCAAGAATGGATGAATTGCTACTCGTCTTGCGCCGCCTGCAAAAAAGTGTCTGCCAAAGCTGGAGATTGGAGAAGTTCGTCCTGACCGCCCGGTTGTTTTGCCACGCTAATTCTCAATCAAGTAATCCTTCCCGCTCTCGCCGCAAAGCTTAATTGCGGAGTTGAACTCCATCACCCCCGAGACGCCGATGATGCCGACGTGGAAGATGCAATAATGCCTTGTTCATCAACAATGCTGCCATTGACTTTGTCCAGCCAGCAATAACACAATGTCAAGCAAGAGTCCCGCTTCAGGGTCTTGGTCGCTGGCTGCTCTGCCGTCGAACCAGCAGAAGGCTATTCTGTTCACCTCGGCAGCAGCATTGCGAATACTCTTGGCCGCTGCATTTCCTACTCTACCTGACCTCCTGACTGGACGCGTCGAGTTGTCTACCCCAGTGACTAGCTTCAAGAGATGTATGACACTATGATCGATCAATGAAGCAGGGAGCTCCCATACTGATAGTGTTGATACAAAACAGTACAAGAAGGTCTCTTTCTTTACAACAATGGACTATCACCATATGATGGAGGTGTCTTTCACCAGGCCCCTCTATTACTTCCAATATTCTCTCTCCTGCCCGATCCATCCAAACAACCTCTGGTCACCATCCTACTTTACACCCTCCTCGACCTTCTCTCCGCCAACGCCTTGATGAAAATAGCCGAGTCTGGCCTTGCATATCTCTCTCCTTCTTATAAATCACCACGAGCACATCTAGCCCTGGCACCCATCTCCGTCGCTGCAGCCTACCTCTTCAATCCCTTCACTCTTTTAACCTGCCTCGCACGACCTACCTCCGTCTTCAGCAATCTCTTCATCTTGCTTGCGATCACAAAGGCTTGCAGTGGCGCACCATTCACCTCCACCCTAGCTTTGGCTCTGGCTGCCTACACCTCTCTCCATCCCGTCTTGCTATTCCCGCCTCTTGTCATTTTATGTTATCAAGCCGTACAGGCTCGCCACCAGGCAAAAGCACTCAACAACCGAGGCGAAAAGGAGCAGCTTTGGAGTCCCCCACCCATGTCGGCATTCTGCCTCAAGCAGACTCTCCTCTTGCTCATATTCACCACCATACTGGCCGTTCTGTCCTTTGTCATAACCGGCGAGAGCTGGTCATTCATCCCCGCCGTCTACGGTACTCGTCTTCTTCTCCCCGACCTAACCCCCAACGTTGGACTATGGTGGTATTTCTTCATAGAAATGTTTGACAGTTTCCGCTCCTTTTTCCTTGCCGTTTTCTGGCTACACATGGCTTCTTACTCTCCCGCCCTGACCATTCGTCTACGGAAACAGCCACTCGCTACAGTAGTCATACTCATGGGCATATTCGCCGTCTTCCAACCATATGCAAATGTCGGAGATGCAGGAGTCTGGCTCTCCACATTGGCCGTCTTTGGCCATTTGGGCGAGCTGTCCAGATATCCCTTTCCAGCGCTGTCAGCCCTGCTATACACCACTTTCCTCGGCCCTGCATTTTATTACCTCTGGATCTACGCCGGGAGTGGCAATGCCAACTTCTTCTACGCCATCACCTTGGTATGGTCATTAGCATTGAGCGTGCTGTTGGGAGACTTTTTGTATGCAGTTCTCAGGGATGAATGGGAGATCGAGCGGCCTGAGATGAAGGGACGAAGTGATGTCGCTCGGATATGATAGCTTCGTAAAGATACGTCCATTCAATGACGAAGTTCATTTCTCCGCATAGTCTGCCCTGATTTGATTGTTGATGTGGCCATGACTAAGATTTTCTTGGATGCTCCGCAAGTTGTCGCTGCTTGATTGCCTACGTCTCAGTGGGCCGATGAATTCAAGAAGGTTGATCGGGGTGCGCGGAGAGCTTGGCCTTAGGGTGCATCCTCGACATCATCCCGCAGTGAAGGGGAAGTGAGCATACAGCCATGGTCACATGCTATCTTAGATTTACCAAACGCTTGGGCCCCTCATATGTCGGCGACCATAACCTCACTTTCTTCTACCAATCAAGGCTCAACAGCGCAACCTTCTACCAACCTGTTTCTTCACGACTTGTGTTGCTTGGAGTTACACTTCCGCATCTACTCAGCATTGACCAAATTCCACTTTCTTTTCAGAACCATGGTCGACGCTCATGCAGTCGCCTGTGACTCCCGGGCTTCCGAGATTCAACACCGGGTCAAGCCTTCTAGTGTCCCTCTCCTATCATCTGATCTACACCCCGCCGTGGCACAAGTTTTCAACAATGTGTACTTGCTTGAGATGATCTTGATAGACATCCCACCAAAGGATTTTCTTGTCAGCGTACAGAGGACCTGCAGATTGTTCGAGCAAGCCATCGAGATGTCTGCCCAGATCAAACGACAGCTCTTCCTACTCCCTGAACGTAACGCCACTTCTCTGAATGAGGGTCCCGGCTTCGCCGTGTACCTGGCTCCACTCCTCCACCCGGCAGATCTTACTAACATGTTCGACATGTTTGTACGTATTGGCGACATTACGTGCGCCGCTTCTGGACGTGACGTGAGAGTCGACCCTTTCATAGAAGATATCTGGCCCTCTCGGACACAGTATCGCAACCGCGAGTATTGGCATGGTGTTCAAGGCGATCCCTCCAACCAAAGAATTTGCGATTACCCGCATCAGCAAGCCTCCTTCGAATGGAACTTTGATGTGGATGAAAGCACTCAGGTGGTTATCTGCAGCCTTGCCATCTGCCTTGTCCTTCACCTTTTCGCGGTCTGGGATGAGCACAACGCTCACAAAGCACGCGTTGACTTTCCGAATGCCAGTTGGCGCTGTATGCTGCTGACTTCTCCTCCTATCACTTCGGCCGACTGCAGTAGCTGCAAATGCTTCTCTAAGTGTGCTCTCAACAATGCAAAGGGTATCACGCTAGGGGATGTTGCTGATTACGTGAACAAGCACTCGAACGGACATGAGAATTGCGTTCCTACATGGCTCTCTTTTGAGAATGTACGCGTCACCAAAAGATTTCCGTAAGAAGGACTTTGTCGTCTCTGCAACAGATGCATGGACATCTTTCTCGACGAACAGTGCAGCATGCGTCAGGAGGGGTTTGGTTGAAGGCTGATATCGCTACCTCGCGCGAATGTGAAAGGATCTTCAAGATTGCCCTCAAATCCATCACTATCTCTTGGTGCTGCAAGCGCCGCTTCTATCGACAAGAGCCACCATACGCAGAATACTCTAAAGTAAGGCGATCTCTGTGGGTTGCTTATCCATTGAGCCCCAGAGCAACTGTCTAGCAGCACTATACAGCATAGCACAGCACAGTACATGTTTCGACCGAAAAAGGGCATGCCAGCGAAATGTCTAAAGAGGAATACTGCGCGACGAGCACAGCTAGTCATCGTTACGTAGAGTAAAGGGAACAAACATGTTTCAGGAAATTCAAGCACACGTCTTCACGCTCCGTTCTACCCACTACTATGACTCCCGCCCTGTTCTCAGACATATACACATCCTCCAGCTATCCCTGAAGAAGACATCTTCTACCGCAAGGAAAGTCCTTCCCAACCCATCCCATGCCCCATTACTTCCACCACCCTTTCCCTCCAGTTCCCACAACCCATATTCCTTGCCAAGACCCAGTAATTTCGCACAGGCAGAGATGACACAACAGAACCCCCAACCTCGTCCTCAACCCATCTTCGTGCATCTCTTTGCCCTCGCCTCGCGAACCTCTTCTCAAATTCAAGGGACAGGTATCCGTACCCTACATCAAGAGACGCGAAAAGTGGCCGTGGCAATTCTCTCATGACCAATTCCCCCTTCGCAAGATTCGGATCCTTTATGGCCCCCTGTATGCAGCATAATGCTCTCTCTCCACCATGATACTCTCCCGACTAGCACTGTATCAGATCAAAGGAGTAATCTAATCCTAGCTAGTCCGAAGCAGCATCAAGAGATAGCAGAGCATCCACAACATCCACAACATCCTCTAGCCACAGAAAACTAAATGGATTCTCCAAAGGATTTAGCAGCAATATGCACCTCCCCCGTAAGTCGCAACCACGACGTCTCTACTTTCGATCCCAAACTGCTCAAAGAAGCATGATCAGAACCAGAATCCGAACCAGAACCAGAAACGGCCGAAGAGGTCAGACTCCTGATCTCACTGACGGGAGATCCCGATAAACCCGCGCTTGTCCTCGATAGATGTGAAATCGCATCAGGAACATGTTTTTGCGTCGAGAGTTCCAGCCATCGTGCGTGTGGCTCTGGCACAGAGGTAGAACCGTCGGATATGGTGGTTCGTGAGTGAGGCGGTGGTGATGGGGTAGACATGGTTTCTTTTGATGTATAGGATTTGTGGTGGATACTTTTTGTTATGGATATTTTTGTGGTAGTGATTATTGGAGTTGCGGGAGGGGGAGGAAGGTGTTGTGTTTTGTGGATCAATAGCGAAGGATATCAAGACTAGCCTCAAACTTGTTGCACGCTGGCTGAAAATCTTGTTGGTTGGCTCGTAGTAGATCAGTATCAGGAAAGTATGATTAGTATACCTGATTGACCGACAAGCTACACACGTCTTCCATAATGCTAGTTCTCTAGTCATCCAACCACATCTCAGCCAAATCTAACCAAGTCCAGAGAGGACGTTGCGATTTTCTTCCATATTTGCTTTCAAACATGGTGGAATGTCACGACAACTCACCTCTATAGAAAGAGTATCAAGATGGTAGAAGAGTGTACCTCTCAAGCTCATTATACAAGGGATCTGTGTCAACCGACAACATCAAATTCGAGACGTACATTGTCTTCACTACGAAAAGAATATGGTAATCGTCTGACAATCCTGGCATTTCCGTGTCTAGCGCTCTGGGATAAAGGTACATCCAAGCCCATTGAACAGCTACCAAGGCTTGTACCATTCACATCCCACAGCCATACTTGACGGATGCTTGATCATTTCTTTCGCGATCGCCTTCCTGTAGTAGCCACAGGCTTACACGAAGAAGTCGCAGCAATGGCCGCAATTCCGTCGAATATTTCACTCAGATCTTCGTCATCCGCTGGAAGAGACCTCAGCGCACGAGTTCGACCAAATTTGGCCGTTTTCTTTGCTGGTTTGGTTGATGTTGACTTTGACGGGAACGAGAAAGATGTCGCTGCAGTCATCGGGGCGAAAAGGTCTTCGTCTAGATCTTCGTCTTTATTGGAACGGGGTGACTGGTCCAGACCCTCTTGCTTGTGGGCGGCATTTGCAATTTTCTGTAGTGCTGGTTTTGTTGTCGTTCCAACTCTCGTGTGTGTAGCCTTCTTGGACTTTGTAGCTGTAGGCTTCGGCAAATCAAGGAAGTCCGCAGCCTTCACTTTCTGCGGCGAGGAACAGTTGACGTCTTGCTCCATCAAAGGCTTTCTATTACCCTGATGCGACTGATGTGACTGATCTCCTTGTTCACGAGGTGCTGATTCGTGGGTCGCTAGCGCAGGAGGTGTATATACTTCGTCTTGTGCACTTTTGACATCATGCGTTTCCTTAACTCGGCGTACCTTTCTGACCACTTTCTTGGGTGGAGGTGTTGCATCCGCTGCACTTGGAGTACTTGCGTGTTTGGTCAGGTCCAGGGTTCCGGCGACATTGACTGGTATGGCTTCAGGTTTGGAATCGTTGCCCTCTGTCATCATGGTTTTGGGCACGACCTTTCTGACCCTCTTCGAAGGCTTCGCATCGGGTTCGGATCTGATTTCCAGCACCTTGTCTTCTTCCATGATGCTCTTGGGAACAACTTTCTTGACCCTCTTCGAAGGCTTCGAATCCGCCTCGAGTTTGACTTCTGGCACCATGTCTTGTGGTACAGAGACGATCTTCCGCTTCCTCTTTATTGTGGTCTTCTGTCCTGTCATTTCTGGCGTATAATATCTCGATGATTGCAACCCTTCATGCAAGGAAATGGCAGCCATCTGGTCCTGTTGGATGTCCGCAGACTCGATGAAATGTGCTTCAGCTCCATCATCAAAGAGCTTTCTCCTCGCGACTTTCTTCCGAAGTGCCGGCGCAGGCTTGTCCTCATGATGTCCCTCATCATCGTCCTGCTTCGGCCGAGTGGTACGTTTCACGCCCGCTTCTTTCGATGATCCTTTGCTTTGTGCAACATCGGATGCAGGGATGGCATCTTCTTCGAGCAGCTGTACAGACCTCTTGGTATTGCCTTGCTTCTTTGCTATTGAAGTCGACTTGATCTTCGCATCCTGGTCTCGCTGAGAGGAAGTAGTCGACTCGAAAGTGGGAACACCATCTTCTTTATTAACTTTCCTTCTCTTCAAAACAGGTCCTTCCGCCACTTGCTTGCCTTTTCGGCCTGCAGGGACCTTTGCTGAGACCAAATTCTCAACAGAAAGCTCATCGTCTTGGTCATTATCTTGATATGTTCGAGGCTGCTCGCGAACTGCAACCAGTGCGTCCTTCAGAGGTCCCACGAACTCAACGTTGTCGCTCCCCTGCGTAGGAGCACCTGTACTCTTGCTGCGCGATGTGGCTGGTTTCTTCTTCGTGAAAAGAGCTTTCCGTTTTTTCACAGGCTTGCGCGTCGGTTTTGTGACATCTATCTCCTGCGAAGCTGTATGTTCGATTGTTCCTGGGACTGGTGCTTCTTTCGCGTCATGCTGTCTGACTGTTTCAGGCTGGGTAGAATTGCATTGAACCTGCTTCGTAGCGATTTTCCTATACGGTTGGGGAGCAATATCGAGGGCATCCGCATGCACGGGTGCGGCAGGCTTGGGCGACTCTTGAGACGGAGGAGGTGTTGGCAATGGTCTTGGGCCAGCTTTGAATATGAATCCAAAGTTTGCGTCAATCGCTCGAGCACTGCAAATGTCAGTCCAAGAATCATTTTGGTAATGGGCGAGACATACCCAGCGCCTCGCTGGCGCATCAGATGTCGTTCCTGACGTCCACCTGCCCGCTTAGTGAGTACAGCTCTTCGATTAAATTGAATAGAATTCATACCTTGCTCGACATCCATTTTCTAGACACGACTGCTTGAAATATCTATAATATCATGCTTTCATATCAACCGGTCTGGTTATCTTATGTATATTCCACAACGTCATGTTTATTTACGATGCACGCATTGCGGAGGTGACTGCGGGCCGGAGTTTCAACGGGCCGAACCTGAGAAAGATTCAGGGTCTGGTATGGCTTGGCTTGTGCTTCACATCGATAACTTTTGTTCCGTAGAGGTATGACAATGTTTTGTTGATGCAGTCATGCCGCGACCGCAGATATTACGAGGGACATTGAGCTCCCCAAGACCATTTGTGTGCCGGCAATGTCTTCAGAGTGCCCGACATGTAGCGATACGCCAATCATCTACCAAGACCACCGCGACGTCAGCCACGGAACGTACAACGAAGGCCAGTAGGGTTGGCGCTGGTCAGCAAAAGTCCATATTAGAGATACTTGAAGAGCGAGGATATATTAAAGATATTGCTGGCTCTCGAAGTGCACTCATCAAACTTCTCCAAGACAAACGAGTTGGCGCATATGCTGGTATCGATCCTACAGCACCATCACTACATCTTGGCCATTTACTACCTTTCATGATCCTATTCTGGCTGTATATCCACGGCTATCATGCCGTCTCCCTTATCGGTGGTGCGACCGCAAAAGTAGGTGACCCTAGTGGTCGTCTTTCTTCCCGCAAAGACATGGATCAGAATACACGAGTGTCCAATGCTAGTGCTATGCATGATCAAGTAACAAACCTTTGGACGAACGTGAGAAAAGCTGCAGAGATTCATGGATATAAAAAGGGAGAACAATGGAAGAACCACATCTTGGACAACTCGGCCTGGTTGAATAAACTCACCGTCATCGACTTTCTCGCTGTACTGGGAAGAGGTGCGAGAATGGGTACAATGATGGGAAGGGATACAGTCAAGAACAAAATGACCAAGGGTGATGGCATGTCCTATGCTGAATTCACATATCCTCTATTACAAGCGTGGGACTGGTGGCATATGTACGACACGAAAGGAGTACAAATTCAAATAGGTGGATCAGATCAATATGGAAACATTGTTGCTGGCATGGACGCAATCAAATATATCGCTTCCTCACAATCATCTAAGGAAGAGACGGAGATTGATGCTATGGAGGCTCCATACGGCATCACCACGCCACTTCTCACCACAAGCTCTGGTGAAAAGTTTGGCAAGTCCGCAGGCAATGCCGTCTGGCTAAACCCAGACATGACCAGTCCTTTTGACCTTTATGGGGTGGGTATTGACGACTAAACTTTGCAAGATTCCTAGTGCTGACAAACCCTCCAAGTTTCTCCTTCGCTCCACAGATACGGACGTCAAAAAGTACCTGTGCCTCTTCACCTTTCTACCCCTCCCTAAAATCGACGAGGTGATGCAACAACACATGGCCGACCCAGGAAAGCGTCTTGCTCAGCATCTACTCGCCCGTGAAGTCCTCAACCTCGTTCACGGACCCGAAGTCGCCAGAGCGACCGAGAAACAGCACCGATTGTTCCGGAAACCTACCCTCGCTTCTTTGACAGCGAAATCAGACTCAACCTCCACCACAGTTGCAGACGGCACAGAGTCAGCCGCACAGATGGATAACTCCATACTACCAAAAAGCCTGGTTGTCAACACTCCCATCCCACGCATCCTGTATCACGCTGGACTTGCATCCACAAAATCAGCTGCAAACCGCCTGATCCAATCGAATGGCGCATATATTGGTACTACAAGCGGCCCTGACTCCGTTCTTGATTTCACGTCACTGAAAGAGATGGATGTCGCTGCTGTGACCAGTCTTGTCGAGCAAACTGGCATGTTGGTCCTTCGAGTCGGGAAGTGGAAAGTCAAGGTTATCGAGGTAGTGGACGATATTGACTTTGAGGCCAAAGGTCTTGATGCTCCTGGTTGGGCTGAGTTCAAGTCTCCGCTTCAGAATGAGCCACTTCCATCGACAAAGTGAGGCAGTTGCCATGTTCTGAGGATTCGCAGGTAGTGATGTCGTGTAAGATTCTGTACTATATAGCCGTTTCGGTGGCTGTACACTTTACTCGCTCAGAGATTGCTGCCTAGATGTAGCCACCCCTATGCATTGCCATCGCAGACTGGGTATGAGCCGTGCCGCTGGAAGTGACGTGATGATACAAACAAGTCTGCTTCCGTGCCAAGAGTGGGTCAATCAAGCGAGAAAGGTGGTGGTCCGAAAAAGCAGTAAGAATGGTCACGTTGTACAACATGGGACCCTTGCTTCCTCATGCATCGAAACACTATCAGTCTACATTACGCCGTCTAACCAGTTTTCATCGTTGTTAGTCCTAGTGAAGAGGGTGTCGCGAATTTGCAGCATTGGTTGAACGTGATTCATCGATAACCACGTGGAACGAGGCAAGAGCGAGGCAAGGGCGGCAGTCACGGTGTCTCACTGTTGCCTAAATACCTTACAGCAACCCCCTCCGACCTTCACAACTCTCAACAATCTTTCAACATACCCAAATTTCGCTGACATCCAAGGTATCTGCCCAACCACAAGACAGCCATGGACAAACTTGCCAACGAAGAAGTGCTCTTAATCATCTACTACATTGCTCCTGACGACATTGGGGCTTTCTCTAGCGTGAATCGCAAGATCCATGCCTTGTCCTCTGCACGACTCGCTCGTCACAGAGCTCTGAAGGATAAGTACAATTCCATCCGTCTGTGCACGGTCAGGAATGTCTCCGAGCACCCGCTCCAAGTCCTCTGCGATATCAGGAAAGATCCTTCAATCGCGTTGTATGTCAAACATCTCAGATTTGCCTGCTGCGACGAAAATTTCGCTCGGTCAGACACGAGTCTGGACACCGAGGCGTGGAGAATGATCCAGCGTAAAGGAAATGTAGACTTTTCACACTTGATCAACTTCCCAATTTATCCACATGAGGTAGGCGACTTTATGGCCGACGTGAACAATGGCACCGAAACCGACTGGTACGAAATCCTGCTTGCGTGTCTTCCTTCGCTACAAACACTTCAAGTGATCGAAAAATACCGACATAAAACACATTTGCTGGAGATCTCAGAGCCATATACACTTCTCAATGGTGGCTTGGGTCCTTATCCTGGATTGAAGACTGTCGAACTCTACAATTGGGAATTCGATCATGAAATGGCGATCCATAACTTGGCTTCATTTGCCCTGTTGCCTTCGGTAAGAAGGATCACAAGCCGTAGAATTGGAGTGCATGCAGATCAGGATTTTGGACCACCGACCTGGGAGTCTGCCATTTCTCGTGTCGAATGTATCGAGCTAGAAGATTGCCAAATGGATGAGGTTGGCTTTAAACGCTTATTACTTCCGATGCGAAATCTGCGCGTGTTCCGCTACACCCACAACCGCGGTTTGAATGGAATTTCTGAATTCGATCGATTGGTTGAAGCGTTGGCGGAGAGTGTGGGTGATACCTTGGAAGACCTGACGTTATCGAATCCGAGTCCGCATGGAGGAGGCTCACTTATCAAGTCTTTCAAGGGCCTCAAGGTAAGTTCAATTGACAGATACCAATGCTCACTTTCACATTTGTTTGCTCACACTGGTATACAGCGACTATGCAGGCTTGAGATCGACAGCAAGAGTTTCATTCCTCGCCTCGACGACGATAGGGAAGGTCAAAACCTCAGTCCTCGACTCGTGGATCTTATGCCATCTTCAATAATTAGCATAAGACTCCTTGGCTTAACGAGAGGTAGGAACATGCTTGGACTTCTGCGCGATTTTACCTCTAAGAGAGACAAACTTTTGCCAAACCTTGACCTGTTCATGTTCGGAGCAGGACTGGACTTAGACCAAGTATTCGAGCACGAGCTACAAAGTGTTGGTGTTTCTGTTATGCGGCAGACACGTTACCTTCATGCGATACATTGGAGTCGCGCTCGGCGTTAGGAGAACAACGAGGTCTTCCTAGGACAAATATTATGCAAGGAGCTCTAGTGTGTTGGCTTCGAGTATTCTTTGCAGCTGAACCAGTCCTTTCACATAATTGTATCCTAATAATGAACGCCTGACTTTTATTTACCGCTCTTGTGCAAAGCTTGAGGGGGTTTTAGGAATCAATGGGCTCCATATCATATAGTCTCCCGATCCAGGGATATTCCAGTCCTGAAGGCTCTTGAATGAAATGAAGCCGGTCGCAGGCGAAAACCAGACACCAGCGGGTTTCAAGGTCACTCATGTCACGGAGCCAGTCATTGACATCACACAATGTCGATGAGTGGGGTAGGTTCTGCGGATCTCTTTCCCAACGAGAAGAGGATGGCATGTTTGCAGTAAGTTGCCGTGTCGTGCTCAGATACGTAGGGGATACTGAACTTCCCCCAAGATTGTAGGTGGTTTCCGCCATGTATTACCAGATTTGGTCAATTATCGCAAGGCGTGTGCGTTTGTCGATTGCTTTACAAGCGAAGAGATATATGTAGGTGGTGGTAGTAGGTGTTCAGAACTCTTGATACGGAGTAGTGAGTCATTTCCCGAGATAAGAATGTCAGGATCTCTGCTCTGGACTGTCTGGTTTTGGTGTGTTACCGTAATGCACAAGTGTTTAAATTCCGAGCTCTGAATGACGGAGATGCACTTCATCGTTTGCGACAGAGCGAGGGAAGTGGACTGTGGTTTGCGAACCGGAAATGCAGCAGATTTCTACTACTCGCTGCCATGCTCTGGCACGATATCGTGAGGCAGATGAGTTGAGCTTTGCATATCTACAGCGCAGGGGTGCGTCTTTCTGCAACCTGATCGAAGCTTTGTTCATTTTGGCTTCAGCAAAATCATGGGGTTTCTGGTGGATGCTATGAAGATTTGGAGTACCATTACAATGCACATACATTTGACAGCTACCTGCGCGCGCTTAGTAGATGTATGCTTGTGTCGACCCAGCGTGAATGAAGTTCGTTTCTGATCTGGAAAGCAATGACATCTCAGGTGTGCATTGCGAAGTCTTGGTATACTGACACAATGCGCATGGGTTCATCGTTTCAGCCGTAAGTGACGGAGATGCATGGGTGCTTTCATGTGTTCAAGTTCCTGTTCATATCTAAGGCAGTCTTTCATGTGATTTCCAGGGTGCATAGTCGGGATTTGATGTACGATTTACAGCGCATGGGTTTGTCACACCATCTGTACAGTATGGAGATGCATAGGTGCCTTGATCTGTCAGACTTTCTGTTCGTATCTGTGACAGTTTTACTTGGGATCTCTGAGGTACACGGTGCGGTATTGCTGTGCCATGACAATGCGCATCAGTTTATCATTCAGCCAACACAGAGTGGAGATGCAAACATGACAGGATCTTCCGAATCTCTACTTATGTCTCAGAAAGTTTTGGAGTGATCTCCAGAGAGTATGGTCAGGATTTGATACACTGTCACAAGGCGTGCAGTACTAACGATTGGTATCTGTACCACAGAAATGTAACCGTGAATTGACTGTTTCAAGTTCTGATAAGTCTCACGGAAAAGTTTGGGTGAGATCCCCGCGGTACACAATCAGGATTTGAAGCACGACTACAAGGCGCATAGGTTTGACTCTCAATATGTACAGGACAGAGATACATGCCGATAAACCCCAATCAATATTTTCATCTTTTCCTAATTCACAAAATGATAGGATCTCTACTGTACAGTATTCTATTCTATAGTACTAGTCATAGGCATATACAATTGAAATTCCCAACCATTTGTCTGTAAGCCCACTCAATCCCAAAAGTGCACCCAGGCAAGCACACAAGGGAGGAAAGAGCGACCCACAACATGAACTTCTCGTGAGCCTGGTCTTCGTGCCCGCCTGCTCGCTCTCTTCCCTCCTCTTTGCCCAGTTCATCAGTGTAACTCGTCTTGATTTCATCAAAAGTTCGACGAAAACCAGCACCATGACTTCCACCACCACCACCAACCTCGCCGCCGCCGCCGCTGAAACCTGCGCTGCCGCCGCCGCCGCCACCACCACCACCACGCCCGCTCCCGCCCCAGGCACGTCGCACGGCGACCGCTGCCTGACAGTGCTCCTCGGCGCCGCCGGGATCTGGCTCGCGCCCGTTGGCCGGGTCATTGTGCGTCTTTTTGTGCAGCCCCTGCTCGCCCGGGTCTGGTTTTGGCTTCCTCGCCCGGCGAGGGGCGTTCTCGCGGGCTGGTGGGCTGGCGCGGCCTGGCGCGAGGCTGGGGAGGATGTTCGGGCGGTGCTAGAGGAGAGGGCGGAGAGGGCGAGGGTGAGGAGGGAGGAGAGGGAGAGACTGGAGGAGGAGGAGAGGGCGGCGGAGGGAAGGCGTTTGGAGAGGGCGAGGCGGACCGCTGAGGAGAGGGGGCAGTGGGGTGGGACGGGGTAGGGAGTGAACGGGACAATTCCCCAGGTCTTCCGTTACTAGGTTCGTGACTGATGAACGTACACTCCTACCATCGGTCCAAAGATGCTAACATAACTTCAAGAGCTTGGCAACCTCTGAGTAACGGCCTGGGAGGGAGCAGGTGGGAGCTGTTCCTACACCGACGACGAGTCCACACCTCTTCGTGGTGTCGGTGACGGCGATCTAGTTTCCAATCAATCAAGGAACAGATTTAACTAAGCTGGACTCAAAAACCGGAGCAAAACAACAAAACAAGAACCATTGAAACCATTCAATATTCTCCGTAGAATGCCCGAGAAGATACCCTACTATTCCGGTCTCTCGAAACTGCCAAGTCACGACAGCTCTCACTCCTCCTATGAGCGATACACAATCAAAGTATCAAGCCTGCCAAGCTTTTGTCAAGACACTCCCAAATGCGTGAGCTCTCCCACAGCTCACGAAAACGAAAACCATACTCCTACGCCACCGATCACGTACCTTACGATCCGATACCGTCTAGGAGATTCCTTCCAATCAAGACTCCGGTTATGCTCTCCCACAGCTACTGAGAACACCTTGTAACTCCTGCGCCTAGAGATCAGATACCTTGCAACCCAATGCCGTCTAGGAGGTCCCCTCTTCATTCAAGGCTCCAATCATGCTCTCCTACAGCCGGCCAAAGCGAATTGCAACCACTGCGCTTGAGCGTAACACATCCTCCAGCAATGCTGGATCTAAGATACCCTACGTCTTCCCAGGCTCCACTGTCTTCCCTTGGAGCTATCGAAAACACAATCAGCTTTTCACGTCTACAATGACAAGCAGCACAACCCTTCATCGCTCGAGACTGCATCTACTCAATCACCATCTACACCCTGCTGGCCTTACTTGAGCGAAGCTTCATCTTTTGGGCTCTCAGATGAGACACTCTGCAATCGCGTCTCCTCAACAAGAGCACAGAAGCTGTGTCTCGAATCACACACCATGTGACACCACCCCACCTTGGAGATCATCTCCATCCGAAGTCCCGACTATATCCTCGCAAGGAACTTGAGCTCAGCGTCAACGCAACTAGGCTACAGTTGAGATGACGCTGGTCGTCGCAGCGCTCTATGAGTCACATCGACTCCTTTCTACTGACATGCTCTCCCCCAAACGCGGAATCAATTACCGACAGATACCCATGGACCCCACGTTTCCTCAACCCTTACAATGCAGGCAAGATGTCCCTGCTCCCTTGTGCCCACCATCTTGTTCCTCAGACACCAAGTATGAGACTCCAGCTTCCCGCCCGCAGGTTCCCTTGCTGCACCGCCAACGAAAACCGTGTTCTCTAAACATAGTCAGGTCGGGACTTCCCTCTCACAGTTGGTTTTCCAGCGCGGCGCTCAAGAAACATGCCCTCCACGCCGTCACAAAGGACCGCCCCGGTCGGTATGGCATGCTGCTCAGTGTGACATATACAGGAGCAGACTTTCATGACACCCAGTCTTCCTCGCTCACGACTCCAAAAGATGTTCCGCGATGTTTTGAAGCAACTCTGCTGCTCCTCATTGGATTCCTATCCGCTGGGTTCTCTGACCGCTCAAATACCACAGGAATGACATCCATGCCATGGCGTCAGCGCTTAGCTCCCTTGGGACATATTCGGCCATTGCTGCATTCATCGATCACTGTGGCAGCATCGAAAACCATCGTATGGTATCAGCAACTTACAACACTCTCGCAGGTCTTGCGCCGGACAGCCTTTCGCATTGCATGCTCGCCAAAGACTCTGAGCCTTTCCAGCGCTGGTGGACGTTCTCAGCACTGCACCGCCGGTCTCTGCAAGTCGATCTACATTCGAAGAACAGGTGTTGACGCCAGGATCACGATGCCGTCATCACGAAGAGTTAGATATGTATATAGCTATATGTAGAAGACAATGCGTCCTTGTTTCATGGTCCTGCATTCTCATGAGTTCTGATCTCTTTTTATCCATGGTGATAGTCTAGCAAACAAGGTCACTAGTTCCAGAATCTAGCACTGTCCATCTTTGTGGATCATCTTAATTCTCACAGTATTTATGCGAAGGATAAAAATGACCCCTGATATGACCATCTAAGAATTGTGTCTTAAGATTGCAACCTTGCTGGAAAATACCGAGCGCTAAATATTAAACAATCCCATTATCATCGACTTGAAAGTCCTTTTGCTGACAGGGAACTCCGGTCCTTGCCTAGTTACCTGTATTGGGCGTGTACGTCTCGTTGAGATGGTCTTCGGTTGTGCTTTTTCATGTCTCATTTCTGGATATGCTCGTAATGCATCTGTGGGTTTCACCTGTTTCGCCGCCCCTAGTTCCGTAAGTCCTACTGGTTGGATGTCTCCTAGTACTCCTGCAGGGCTCTCTTGTATGGGCCACTGCTGTGACATTGTAGATTCCCATTGTCGTGCTGTTCTTCGTGCCAGTGCAGAACCCCAGTGTGCGGGAGTTACAGACAACTGTTGTGATCTTGGAAACTCCGTCTTGGGTTCTTCATTTATCGAGGAACGCCCGCAAGTTGGACGCCAGTCCGCCTTCGGCGATAGTCCACTGATGTGGAAGTGGCCCACCCCGATGTCCTCGAAATGGTCATAATAAATATTTTTCAACACCACGAGAGAGAACTTGTCAGGATTTCCAAATGCAGTATCTTGTCGAGCTTCGAACACACTCATGTTAGCTGCGCGAAGACTGTTGTACAAGTCTACATCCCGTACAGCGGCCCTGAAGAGGATGGTTCTGTCCATCACTAGCTCGAGAGAGGTCCAATCTGAGGACCTGGGACTGTCTGTCACTGAAACGACTCCATGATTACATCGCCTCATGAAGTGCTGCATGACATCTGACCGAAGACTGTATTAGCCGCATTCCTACCACACGGAATATCCAGTATCAATCTTACCTAGCTCAATCCTGAGACTACGAGCAGGTGCAACTATCACCGAGATCACATAGCTCTTCAGGTTTGTACGCGACTTTGTGTTCATGACTTCCCCAGAAACGAGCCTTCCCCATTCTCTGAAAGCAAGATTCACAGAGAACTTCTCGTTCTCGGTCGGGGTATCCTCAATTGGCAACATGGCCTCGAGACCATATGCGCGTGCTAGCTTCCACGCCAAGTATCGTTGTAGAATATGAATGTCTCTAGCCCACATCCCAAACGGCGGCTCCTCGTATGTGCTCCTGGCAATTTCACCTTGGCTCTCGCTATAAGACGGCGGCTCCGCATTGCCGAGCTCTGGACATTTACAGCCGCAGTTGGTGCACATGATGAAGAAAGTATTAAGGAAGATGGAAGAAAGTGACGAGAAATTCAACTGTGAGCTTCTGATATTATATAAATGGAGGGCAAAAACTTATTACATGCGTCTTCGCCTTGGCAGAGCATCATTTTGATGACGAACCTTTAACTTTGGCGCTCATTCGCCAGAATGTTACAATAAGCTTTCATGACCAAGTCCATGCTCGATATAGGTGGACCCAGTGTATTGGACCGCTTATGCCGGTGCCCACGAGGTCTGCACCATCTCTTTAGCTTCGCTTCGGTCTGACATAATCAGCTTTAATGGCATGATGCTTGATTTCATGGCAGGAAAATCAAAGTCTAATACAGCCAAGGCTGTCAGATTAGATATGATTGATAATTCTACCTCTTGAAGACCCTCGATATTATCACGGCCAGTAGAGCTCCGAATCACGAAAGACGAGTAGTAGTATATGGAGCAAACAGCAGATTTTGAAAGAGCTAGCCAGACGCGATGTGTTTTGCCAGCAAAGACCAATGTACTCATTGTCTTTACGGCTCCTCAACTACGTACTGATAGCAAACCTTTTATACTGCCCTGGTCTGCTGACTTTTTCCACACTCGTAGATTACGTAAGCCTTTTTTTTTTCTGTGGATCTGCTCAACTTCACGAGTTGCGACTTTCTCAGACTGTGACTTCATGCCCTGATAAGCATTGTCTGCGAGCCAGGATGCACAGAAGGGTGGTTTATATACATGGCCTGCACCTAAGGATAACCATCATGTATGCCGGTCGAAATCAGCCAAGAACGACTCCCCACTTGTGCTCACGCTTAATAGTCATGTAGTGAATCCGGTCAACGATTCACTTGATTGTCCACATCATGTTTCAATAAGTTTCTGTCCTCTTAGATAGGTCTCCTGCTACCAGCTTTTGTGCCAAACCCGATCAAGAACTCGCGCCTGTACCCGTTGCCCACTCGATAGCTTCATATCGAAGAGGTCACAACCTAGAAAGCGAAAATGAGCATCAGGACACCGAGGTACGCTGCGGTCACTGGTGGCAAGCGGAACCACAGTCACAGGGTTTCTAGAGTAAGGTGCCCTCGTTCAATCAATATGCGCTGTTACGCTTACAACGAGTTAGACTCGCGCAGGCACTTTGTTCAAGCCCGGCGCCCGATCTCTGTCGGAAAATGCAAAGAGAAGCCGCAAGGTACAAGATCAAATTCCACCAGACTTGCCTCTAATTGTCCAAGCGAGAGAAAGTAACATTCGCAGGTCAAGCAGGGTGCAACATCATCCGCCAACCACAGCTCGAACTTTCAGACCCGCTCGATGAAGCGCACAGCAGCGCAAATTGCCAGAGTCAAGGTTTTGGGAGAGATGGACCTCCTTGAAATGATTCTGCTAGAGGTCCCCATGCGTGACGTCCTCGTGAATGCGCAACGAGTTTGCCGAACCTTTAAAGGCACGGTCGACCATTCTTTGCCTTTGCAGCGGCATCTGTTTTTACACCCTGACAGCAACCACATCGAGGCTGGCTTTGATGGATCGAAGCCAGGTCGGACCGCTTTCGCCGCGAAGGCTTACAAGGATGAGGACGATCGTGGCGCCCTGGTCCTGAAAGGAGGAGTTCGCTGTGTCGAATCCGGCATCCTGCTGCGCATCAATCCGCTTCTACCTGTTCTATGGCCCGGCCCAACGATGCCACTTGATAATGAGAAATTCCAGCGGTTGCTCTACTATCAACGAATGTCTGGCTTAAACCACGTCACAACCATATTCGACAAAGGATACTGCAAGCTGGCATTGGGAAATAGCTGCACCACAGGCAATCTGCAGCTCAGAACACAGTGCTGTGTTGATGGGAGCAACGTCCTTCCTGGGCTGTCCCCTGCTTTTGTGTCTGCAAAACGCTACCAGAATGCATCCTGTCGTCGTATGTTTCTCACTCAGCCGCCTGTGAGAGCGGTCTTATGTTCCACGTGGCCTGGCCTTGGATCATATGGCTGGCACTCGCGGGTTGAAATGACGAGCGGTGTGATGCTGGAAGACCTGTGGCAAGACAGACTTGAAAGGGACATTTACGAATACAGCTTCTTCAAGTCCGATTACTTCAAGTACATGGTGGAGATCTCGCTCTGTGATGTCGAAGTGAAGGTCATTGGGCAGGAGAGTGATGAAGAGGATGACTATGATGAAGAGAGTCATAAGGATGAGAACAACGAGGATGAAAGTCATGAGAATCAGAGCGATGAAAGAGAAGACGACATGGACCGAGACAGTGAGGAGGAAGTGGAGAGATATGACGACTATGACAAGGGTATGGAAGTGGATGAAGCTTGAAGGGGCGGCAGAAAGAACCATATGAAAGAGGACAAGTACAAGGACTACCACGAAATAAAGAACGTTCTTCTCATGACCCACATTGGTGTATAGGCGCAGCAGGTAGAGGGATTAGGAAAGGGTTCACAGATAAGTAGTATGGAAGCATTGGCCAGAGCGTCTCAGTGACACTACGCTTCAACGATGAAACCTTGCAGATGCATGTCTACCTCTTGAAACAGTACTCAGACGAAGTGATGCTCTTGCATAGGTCGAGGAACAAAGACTAGTATCATACATTCGAGCCGTTGAGCGGGGAGGGACTCATGTCGACTGATCAAGCCAGGCTATAGCATTGCCACAATGAGATTTACGAAAAGCCATTTGTCAGGACTTGTAACAGCCTACAGTGAAGAGATAAACGAAAGGGGGCTGATCACATCCCCTTTCTCTCTCATGCAGATTTATAGACAATAAAAGGCAAGGCTAGCGGTGCTCGCCGCGTACCGCCGAGTCTCAACACAGTATAGAGATAAGAGAGATACACTTCGAGATGTCAGTCAGATACGCATACCTATTTGGGAAGATTGGAAAGATGGACGAAGATATCGTGTCCCGGGTTCGCCGCTACGCGCGGAAGCCCTGAGACGAAGCCAAGAGTCTTGGCTTTCCGCTCCTTCGGTTGCGCCTGTTCTCCGCTCTAAGAATGCTCCAGTCGCAGATCATCCACTTCGTTCTCTTAATGCGCTTCTGGAGACAGCATTTTCAACAAGGGCTGAATAAAGATCACTTGAGATGATCGGAATGACATGGTCTTGAACAGGATAGTCGTTCTTGTACACAACTCATGCAAAACGGTGGCAGTTTCATAGCCAAGTCCCTTATCGCTTGGCTGCTGACCATTTGACTTGGCCTACCTTGGCCATGTCTTGATCACAGCGAAAAACGCAATTTGATTGATCAATTCTTCTAGATGAGAAGCGCTGTCGGCGAGCAGCTATCTCTGAGCCGTTCTTTTTGTTTTCTGGAAACGACCGTCCTCGGCACCTCTAATAGAACCAAAGGAGTTGTGGCTAAGTTTTCTTTTACCTATATTATGTCTCTTTCCGGTCTGTGGTCTTTTTGTCGCGTGCTCCCTTGACTCTGCCTACACACCCCTCCTTGCCTACACGCGGACACCTCAGCCCTTGCCTTAGCTTGCTGGCATTTAGGAAACGAATCGGTCGTCCTTTGAGCTGCATAGCTCCCCACCACTAAACATGGGTATAGGAGAGTCATACAACAATGCGATCTCAAAGATCAACATGGCCGTGGCCAACTCCATAGTTGGAAGACGATTCCGCCTTGAAGGCTCAGGCCATCGCAAGGAGCGCAAGAATACTCTTTTCTTTACTGAGATCCGTGCTGGACTCGCAACCTTCTTCGCCATGGCATACATCATTTCCGTCAACGCCAACCTTGTTTCGCAGACTGGCGGTACTTGCGTCTGCGCCGGCACCGCCGAGGACCCCGTTTGCGACGCAGATATCAGCTATTTGATGTGTGTTCAAGAAGTGCAGAGAGATCTTGTCACTGCCACTGCTGCGATTGCAGCATTGACTACCTTTTGCATGGGTCTCTTCGCGAATCGTGAGTTTGCCTGAAACTCACACGTTTACTACTCAGCTGACAAGGGACAGTCCCAATTGCTCTTGCTCCCGGTCTTGGTCTTAATGCATACTTCACCTACACTGTCGTCGGCTACCATGGCACAGGTCCAGTCTCTTACCAAACAGCCTTGACTGCAGTTTTCGTGGAAGGCTTCGTGTTCGTTGGTCTTACACTTCTTGGTTTGCGCCAATGGCTTGCACGTGCTGTTCCTGCTTGTATCAAATTGGCAACTGGCGCTGGCATCGGCCTCTACCTCGCCTTGATCGGTCTTACCTACGACAGTGGAATGGGTGTCACGACTGGCGCTGTCGCTACTCCTCTCGATCTTGCAGGATGCCATCCTAGCATGAGAGATGAGACGACCGGAGAGTGCCCAGGCTCAGACAAGATGAGAAACCCCACAACATGGCTAGGAATCTTCATTGGTGGCATCTTCATTGCCGTCCTCATGATGTACAGAGTCAAGGGTGCCATCATCTATGGCATTGCACTCACCAGTATCATCTCCTGGCCACGCCCTACACCAGTCACCTACTTTCCATACACCGAGCTCGGCAACTCTTCCTTTGACTTTTTCAAGCAGGTTGTCACGTTCCACCCAATTGGCAAGATCTTGAATGTTCTTGACTTTGACCTTAGTGACGCGCCTGGATCATTTGGTCTTGCTTTCATCACTTTCCTCTATGTCGACATTTTCGACTGCACCGGAACTCTGTACTCGATGGCACGATTCGCAGGATTTGTCGATCCTCGCACTCAGGATTTCGAAGGCTCTGCGGTAGCCTACTTGGTGGACGCGTTCGGTATCGTGATTGGCTCGCTTTTGGGTTGTTCGCCGGTCACTGCTTTCATCGAGTCTGGTGCAGGTATCCAAGAAGGCGGAAAGACAGGCATTACCGCCATCGTGACTGGTTTCTGTTTCTTCATCGCCATCTTTTTCGCGCCTATCTTTGCCAGTATTCCCCCTTGGGCTACTGGTGGCACACTCGTCTTGATCGGTGCTATGATGATGAAGGCAGTCACCGAGATCAACTGGGGATATCCTGGTGATGCCATTCCCGCTTTCGTTACCCTTATGATTATGCCATTCACTTACTGTAAGTCTTGCTCTTGTACAAAGACCATCGTATCTCGCTAACCAGCTCTTGCAGCGATCGCCTACGGTCTGATCGCTGGTATCATCACCTACATGCTCTTGAACGGGATCCCCTGGATCATCGAGAAGCTCTCAGGAGGTCGCATCAAACCTCCAGGCAAGGACGAGTCGGAGCCATGGACATGGAGAGTAGAGGGCGGTCTGATCCCTCCATGGATTCGCCGTGCAGCAAGAGGCAAGAAAGACTTCTGGAGAGCAGACGAGGAACTTCCTGGCGTTGAGCACAAGACTGCGGATAGTGATAGAGGGAGCAACAGCCACGAGGTTGTTGATATGGAGGGCGTCGTCGAGGGTCGTGCAAAGACTGTTGAGAAGGGCGAGGTTGTAGCTTGAGAAAAGTAGGGTAGACTGTGACCAGATCTCATAGTGCATACATATTGTTCCTCAACTTTTCTCCCATTGATGGTCGTGTTATTTCAGTCGACCTTCCTCTTTCAATTATCCAAAGCCTCGGTGATGCTGAAGATTTGAAGCACAGGCCAATCCATCAAGATGAACCCCTCCAGGGTCCACAGCCATGATATCTACAAATGTACACCGAGCGAACTTACAGAACAGTCTACCGGTTATCAAAGAAGTAGTCATATGGATGTAGACCAGAGGCAATATATTCCGGACGGACGGCGACTCAACTCCTACATTACCCAATGGCAAGACTGCAAACATAATGGCGCGATCTGGCGCGAGTGAGCGATATCCGCTTCAAGGGCGATCACAGAGGAAAGCATGTTCAGGGACCCATGGATCCACTCACAACGTGACACCTCCGCGATAATGCATCGCAGTAGTTTTTCGACCATGTTCCGATAAGTGTTCATTACAGTTGTTGTTTTGTCTTTCTCGACTTCAGACCGTGTCTCTCATTCATCACTACACTCGAGCACATTTCCCCACAGTCTTTCATTTTTCCTTTTCTGTGGCGATAAAATAGAGAGTTAGAACAACATGGCGCCTTTCCTGGCTTCCAATGCAGGCGGTGATGTGTTGAGCGAGCAATTGGAGAATACATCGCTCGAGCCGACGCTTGCGATGGCGGATGAATTGAGACCTGCGGAGAAGACTGAGCAGAAAGAGGAAGAATGGGTGTATCCTTATCCGACCGACTTCAAGCTTAGTGAGCATCCTATCGATGAACCCAGAGAAATCGAGGTATGGCTAAAATCGTGATTTCCACGAAAAATCGAACTAAACCATTATCAGGTGGCCATCTTCGGTGCTGGCCTTGCTGGTGTACTGGCTGGTATACTGTTGCCGATAAAGGTACCTGGGCTAAGGTTGACCATTTTTGAAAAGAACGCTGATGTGGTAAGTTTGTTCAAGCATAATCAATGAAACAATCTCACGTTTTTGATTCCTATCCAAAATACTAAAGTGATAGTCAGGGAGGTACATGGTACGAGAATGTCTACCCGGGTGTGCGATGTGATATCCCAGCCCATGTTTATCAGTCCTCGTTCGAGCCCAACACCCAATGGAGCGAAGCGTTCGCCAGAGGCAAGGAGATCCAAGCATACTGGGCTGGATTGGCCAAGAAGTATGGTCTATACGAAAAGACACGCTTCAATCACAAAGTGACCGGCTGCTACTGGAAGCCTGAGTCAGCTAAATGGGAAGTCGATGTCTCAGATCTCACGTCGAATGGCAAACTCAAAGAACATTACGATATCATCATTCCCTCAATTGGCCACTTCAATGACTGGAGGTTGCCCGATTACAACGGCATGAACGAGTATAAAGGATTCCTTCGCCACGCATCAAACTGGGACTCGACTTTCGACCCGAAGGGCAAGCGTATTGCAGTGATTGGTAATGGAGCTTCTGGCATCCAGATCCTCCCCGAGCTGCAAAAAGTGGCGTCACACATCGACCACTACGCTCGTTCTCGAACATGGATTGCTGGCTCGCTAGGTGGATTAGACAGACAAGTTGACGCTATGCTTTATTCGCCGGAGCAGCTCAAGGAGTTTGAAGATCCTGACAAGTACATTGCTTACCGGAAAGGACTGGAAGAGACCTACTGGAACAAGTTTGAGAACCAGATCCGCGATTCAGAGGGTAGTCGAAAGTCAGCGGCTCACTTCAAGCAGCTGATGGCGGAAAGGCTGAAGGACAAGCCTGAGCTGCTCGAAAAGATTGGTAGGTAACATTTACCAAAAAATCAAACCGCCTGAACACTAACATCTGCAGTCCCCAGCTTCCCACCTCACTGCCGTCGCCTGACCCCTGGACCTGGCTACCTCGAAGCCTTGACCAAACCCAACGTGGCCTATATCACCGACAAAATCTCGCACTTCACCGCCACAGGCATCGTCACCACAGATGGCGAAGAACGCCCCGTCGACGCCGTCATCTGCGCAACCGGCGCAAATGTTGACTTTGCTCCTCCCTTTCCCATGGTCAACGACAAAGGCGTCGATCTAATGACTGCCTGGCGTCCCGAAGGCGAGTTCGGCTTCCCCTACTCCTACCTCGGCTTCGCCACTCCCGGTTTTCCCAACCTCATCCACTTGCACGGTCCTAATGCCCACGGTACCGCCGGCACTATCACGCACAGCATCGAGACACAGCTGGGATACATCGGGAAGCTGCTGCGTAAGTTCATCACGCAGGGCATCCGAACGATTCAGCCCAGTCAAGCCGCAACGGATGATTTCATCACCTATTGCGATGCGTTTTTCCCGCGGACCAATCTCTCGCAAAATTGCAGTAGTTGGGCGAACGGCAGACGGCCTGGTGCTCGCATCCATGGGTTGTGGCCGGGGAGTCAATCGCATGTTACGATTGTACGGAGAGAGCCGCGGTGGGAAGATTGGGAGTACGAGTATGTGCGGCCTGAGAACAGATTTGCGTACTGGGGCAATGGATGGACGAGGAAGGAATTAGAGAAGAACGGGGATATGACGCAGTTTTTGAAGAGGGAGGCGTTAACTGGAGAGTTGGACTTGAGGGATTTGCACGAGAGGTGGTGGGATCTTTAGATCGTTCTTGCTGGTGGTGGTGGTGGCAATAGACCATGAGTGAGCTTTTCCATCATGTGCTTTAATGGGATAGAGATGGTATAGACACGAATTATACACTTTAAAGCTTCACTTTAGCCTCTATAGGATTGAGAGCGTAAAATGAAGCCTATCTTGAGGCTTCAAAAGCGCAGCATGATGTGCTCAAAGCACAGTAGACACGAGGAGCTACTAGCTGTGCGTGTGGGCACATGTGAGCGCCAGTGTATGTACAGGCAATTGCATGAAACGCATCCAGCGCGTTGTGGTATCCCTCGTATTGCCGGCCTGATCTCAAGTAGAATCGACATAGAGGCTCGCGACCTGAGCAGCTTCCTTGGGACCAAATACGACTAGTCATGGGCTTCCATCTAAACACGATAAGGCTGTTTCGTCTACAGTCCTGACTCGATGATTGTCAACCTCTTCAGATCCATCTCGGATGCCCCTTTCCTCAAACTCTCTTCCCCTCGCATCTGTTCTACTCTTTTAACGAGTTAGTCCAGCACACTTGATCTTTTTCCTTCGAGCTGTCTGTCTCCAGACGACAATGTGAAGCTGCTTGGTCGAAATATGCTCTACGCTGCCACCGCTGATTTGACAGATTTTATTTGGGCATTCGTTGAGCTTGGGACATACAAGAGTTGGGTCTTCTGCGTAGGGCTTGTCTTGAATTGCTCCGTTGTTGGAAACTGCAGTGCTACTCCTGGTAATGCTGAAGGGGGAGCATCCTTGGAATGGACAAGCGCGGGTGCAGCCAGTAGTCATGCGCAGCCCTGCTCGCCTTGGGTAAGAGTTTTGGACCTGACTCCTTTCGACGCGAGACGCATCCAGCTGATGCATAAAGCGAGAACAAATTTTCCAAGTGACAGCTGCTGTGGTGTGCATCCTCGTGTTCGGTGCAGAGCCCGATTGTGCTTCACGTGGTAAGGATCGGGCTTATCTGACACAAGTTCGATGCCAGTGCCGGCACCTCATAGATGCCTGTGTATTCACGCCTTGTTGGAAAGACAAGGAGCCTTAGCATAGCGATATCAGATGACTTGCTCATCGATGTATCGTCGCATGCCATCAAACTGAGTCCGGCCAGTAGAGATGAGATATCTGATATGTCCAATGTCATGGACCTCGCGGTGCCTCTCGAACTCTGCACGAGCAAATTCTCGCATTTCTGATTTCGTGGGTGAAGGAGGGATTTCTTGATACTTGAGTTAGAGCCGTAGACTTGATATGCGCATGAGATGAGAGAGAATAACTCACTGCCAATGGCGCGAGAGATGTCGCGGAACAGAGCTATGGCTCTCTGGCGTTGCATGAACTGTTCATCGTGAGTACATAAACTTACTTAGACTCTGTCCAAGTCTCTATAACTTACATGTTCAAGACTTAGCAAGGGGCCTTTGCCACGCAAAGCCTTGCTGGACGTGACTTTAGCGTACATTTTGAAGCTGCCGTTGAATGCGTTGAACGCAGTCGGACGCATCTCGTCACCTAAAAGACACGATCAGAAGACAAGGATGGAAGTTGAGCGAACCGCGTATTGGTCGTAAATGAATAATGCATGTGTCGAACATGGGGAAATAATTTTGGGATGCCAAGAAAGATGGAGGGTTGTTTCTGTATTGGGGTGACGTATTTGACACGAAAAAGCGCGTATTCCACGTATAGCATCTTTTACAGCACAGCCTGTTATTCAGCGCATAACAATATCTAACATACAATGGCCTCAACATTCCGAGCATGATGTGCAGGCAAAGTGACAAAATGCTCTACATGTAGCCATTCTCTGGTCTATGAATAATGCGCGGGAAGCAGACATCTGATAGATTGCTTTATACTCTGCTGATAAACAACGCGTCACAACGATCAGGCCATAACACAAAGACCAACTGAGGCCTAACACTTCTAGCGCTCATTAACCCATGTCTTTGTCAATACGGCGTATACCAAAGTCAATAATAGGACGCCCAATCTCGTCATGAGAAAGTCTCTTCGAGCCAAAGTCGACAAGGTCAATTACCTCTCATTCGCCGATTTCTACTCCTTTCATGTCAGGCAAGACCTCCTTGTCTATACTTCACCACCGTCCAGAGACGGTCAAGACTATGTGATAAGCCTCAAGAACACGCAGACTACCACGCATAAGCACAGGAACGATCTGCTGCCCGAGAAAATTTTGGATGATGAGCTCGAAGCTTGTTTTCAACTCGTCAAGACGACTAGCAGTGCCGACTATGAGGCGAGTACATTAGGTTGGCGACCCGCCGCGAAGAGAGCAGAGATGCGGGAGGAGCATATGCGATATCTACTAGTACGAGCTAGAGACCCATCTCAGAAGCTCAATATACCACAAGCGCAATATCGAGCGGGTCTCGAGTCTCAAGATGTGGCAGAGGTCGACGTTGAAGTGAATGGCGACGCATCAAGAGAAAGCAAGATGAATCATAGAAATCATACCAATGGCACATCGCTGGCCACGGATGATACTATTCTGGGATTTGTCTCCTTCATGATAACAATAGAAGAAGCACAGCCAGTCGTGTATCTTTACGAAATCCACCTGCACGATAGGCTCTGTGGTCAAGGCCTTGGACGCCATCTCTTCAGCATCGTCGAGCACATCGCATCCTCAACCGACATGGATAAAGTAATGCTGACTGTTTTCCGACGCAATGAACCCGCAAGGGCAATGTACAAGAAGCTGGGATATGAAACTGACGGATGTAGCCCTCAGGCGCGGAAACTCAGAGGCGGAAAAGTCAAAGAGGCGGATTATCTGATTCTAAGCAAGCGGATGAAATCATTGATGGACGAGGCTGAAGACAACAACAATAGACGGAAGAGAAGAAGGTTAGAGCAGCAGATCGACAATGAACCATAATCTGATGGGAATAGCAAATATGTGCGCCGCTGGCATCCGTTTGGTCTGGCTGTACAGAGGCACAACGCCCCAAAAGCCTCGTTCCTGTGAAGCGGCTGATCTGATGCCCCACTGTCTCGCATGTGATCACCATGGAACACAAGCAATCAATATAATCACCAGTAGCATAACCACATCCAAGCGGTTGGAGATGCACAATCCTCAACAATCGTGCTTGAAACCTCCTGCATCATTGTTTGCCGTTATAGCTCAGAGTATGGTCGTTTCGGGGGTTATATGTACACGGGAACGACTAAGGGAAGAGCGCCCGAACCTGAAAAGTCTCCACGAAGCATCAAGTCATCAACCCAGCCAGGAACTCCTCATCCACAGCCAGCTTCTCCCACCCTTGCATGATCTTCTCCTCGAGACCATCAGGGTCTCCACCAGCCCTCAGAGTTCTGACCTCCCGATAGCCCTGCCACACCCTTCTCTCCACCATGCGCTTGCCTACGCCTGCGCCCTTGGCCTCGTCCCACATGAGCGCAGCCGCGTGCTTGCCCTCGTCCTCGCAAAAGCCTGCCTGCTTGACCTCCTCTTTTGCTTTCATAATGACGGCAATAGCATTGGCCTCAATTCTGTTCGAGCCAGTCCACCACTTCTGAATCGATCGCTCCATACCTTTGCCGCTGTAGCCAAATGGTCCAATGAATGCCGCTGGGACCTTAAAGACAAGACCGCTAAGTCCGAGTCCGACGCCTTTGGCTAGGCCTCCTATTGGGCCGCCATGCCGTCCGTCTCTCCCTTCTTGCATTCCGTTGTAGGGTTGCGTGACGATGCCGGTGAATCCGTCCCATGTGCCAAAGACTAGTTCTTTGCCGCCGACTTTCATGCCTGACCACACGCCATCGATGGGATCGCGAATGCGGACGGTGTGGTCGCCTAGTTGAGACGGAGCATTGTGGAAGCCATTTGCGAGATTGTAGAGAAGTGCGACTGGGAGTTTTGCCACGTGAGTTACGGAGGAGTCAATAAAATCGCCGCTGGCGGCTGTAAAGCGCCTGAACTTGCTGTTAGGGTGGCGAGCCTTGGGGGTGAGTTTCTGACCGCGCGGAACTGGGTGGCCTTGCTTCTCGATATCGTGTTCGCAGCTTGAAGATGGCGAAAGTGAAGAGTTCGAGTACTTTTCCTTGTCCTCGTCGTTTTGGCCCTCAACATGCACCGGTACCCGTGAAGACCTGGTGAAGCCTTGATGAGCATCTTCTTTGCCCCGTATAGAGTGAGTATAGTCGTCAATGTCGTTGATGAGTCCAGTAGCAGTACTCGAGAGGGCACCTAGAACAGCCACTATCGGATCTTGGCTTCCCTCTTCCACGTACCATCTTTTGTGTCTTGCAAGCTTGAGTTGTACAGGCTTCAGCTTTCCACGCGTCACAAGAACAGCCACGGCCATTGAACTAAGCTGAATGTTGGTTCTCCTGATTCGCCATACAGCAACGCGATCAGGGCACAGAAAGCAGGCAACGTTCCTCATCTGTGGCATTTCGTGAAATGCCCTGGCCGCATTTTGTGGACCTTCCTCGCCTTTAATTTTCTCGGCTAATTCGTGTGCCTTTTCTTGCATTTCCGGTGTCAAGGCTGCTTTGATGTTGGCTGCAAGTTTGTCCGCGGTCAGATCTTTGAATGCTACAGGCTCTGGTCCGGCACCAGCTTTGTATACCATGTTCGCCCAGAATGGCTGATCTCCGAAGAATGGCACAATAACCGTGGGCTTCCCTAAAGCAATACCGATTGCATTGGTTCCAGCACCTCCATGATGCACAACGGCCGAGACACGGGGAAAGAGCCAGTCGTGCGGTACATTGCCGAGGAGAAACACATTATCCGGCGGAGTGCTCCCACCGACATTACCCCAGCCTTTTGACACAAGAGCTCGCACTGTGCCACTTTGTCAGCGTGGAGTCTTCAGATAGCAGTCTCTAGGTATCAAGGCTCACCTCCTGCTTTTCTTACAGCTTCGTAGATCATATTAGTCAAGCCTTCGGGGTCGTCGACGACAATACTGCCGAACCCAATATAGATAGGAGCTGGTCCAGCTTCCAAAAAGGCTTCGAGATCAGGGTCGGGTTTGAAGGATGATGCTAGTGAAAGGAAGAAAAAGCCGGATATAGTGATGTGAGAACCCCAATCCGCAGGTTTTGGGATGAGTGCCTCTGACCAGCCTACTTGATTCAGTACTTGCTTCAAACTCAAGAGTCGTGAATGGAGAACTTACAATATGTGAATGGCACCCGTAATCTCGTGAAGAGTCTATGTCCCCACAAAGGACTGACAGCATCAAGATGGAGTGTCTTTTCGCGGAAGTGATTGGTGATGTCACTGAGACCCTCCCATGTCAATAGTTCCATGCGCTTGTAGCTGAGAAGATTTGCCAGACCTGGATTGTCGACCTTACTAGCATCGACGTTTGTCAATGGGTGAGGAAACTCTCGAGTCGGAGACCAAGGCATTGTAAACATGATATGACACGGAATGGCCAATTTCTCGGCGATGTGAATATGAGCATAAGTAGGAGGATTGGCAATGATGGCATCAGCAACAAATGGCGCCGGATATGACAATAAGATGTCATCGCTGTGGACGGCGGCGTCGAGGTCAATTTTTGTCATCCCATCACCTGCTTCCGTGCATGCCCGCCAGGCGCCCTCCATCATCTCCGCAAGCTCTGCTTTTCGCGCGCCAATATCACCAGCCTTGAAAGATTCAAAACTGGGGATAATCCCAGGATTCTTCACCATGAATGCCATAAGCTTGCTTGGATCTCCACCAATCGAAAAGAATTCGAGTCCGTTTTCCTCAACAAAGTCCTTGAAAACAGGGTGTGTACCTACGCGCACGCGATGGTTATAGGGCGCTTTTTGTAGAGTCTGACCGAGAGCAATAAATGGTTGCACGTCCCCACGAGATCCAGTAATCAATATCGCTACGTTCATTCTCGGAATGTTGGCATAATGATCCAGACTTGGTGGCTGGAAATCCTTTTTCCGTGGTCGTATAGTTCGCCTTCCCAGCTTGCGCTCACGTCGAACATCTTGCTCGTCTTGCTTGGTGGCATCGTGCTCTTCTCGATGCTTATGGAAATAGTGATGGGGAAAGGAAATATCCACTCGACCGTCGTCTCCAACACGAGAATTGGTGCGCTGAAGATGCTCATGATGCTCAGTCCTGTGTAGAGGATACCAGTGCATGTTGAGCTTTATCGCCCGCAGCCGTGACAGAAGCGAATTATAGAAAAGCTATGAGATCGATTTGACGGAAAGGACAAGACAACATGCAAGGCGGAGCTTTGGTGGATCTTGGCCTTCAGGTGTGATATATGCCTAAGCCTTGAGGCTAGGTTGTGAGACAATGCAATGCAACTGCACCGTCATTCCGGGTTGGCCGCGGCATGATGGATTTAAACATGCAGCAGTATTGTCACTCCTTCGGATTCGGAGTCCGAGTGATGAGTAATATTAGCCGAGAACGAGAACGTTCAACCTTATCTCACAGTGCTAAGCCCATTCCAGCAGAGACACGTGAATCCTTAGCGCCAAGGACCAACGACTAGGCGGGCAGTTTCAGCGCAGCTGACAGGGTCTCGCAGGGGTCCACCACTTTGCTTTGGCAGTGTGCAGCGTCTGCCTCGCCTCAATCTAAACCCCGGCCTCCGAGACAAAAGTCTTTGTTGAATACGTACGATACGTTAGTCTGATTGGATATACGCGGATCACGCTGTGCAGAAATGCGCCTGAACGACCAAACAGCCGCTGATTAGCGAACGTTAATGATCCCTACCAAGTCCTTGGATTTCTTGTATATGTTCGAGGCGTCCCAGCCACTCCGCAATCAAAGCCCACTGTCCTACCTTATCTCGATTATTTGCGTTTAGTACGCTTATGTTGCTGCTGTTTGACTTGCATATATTATATAGTCTTTCGTTATACAGCTATCAGCATGGCTGAAGAAGGTGGTTCTCCATTCCAGAGACCTGGCAGGAGCGACACGGTCAACTCTGTTGTTACGCAGACTGCTGGGCGACTCCGAAATGCGTCGATATCCGCAGCAGGCAGGTTGTTGGACTATAATCCTGCACGAGGCATGTGGCAGGCGACTGGCACTGCTATAGCATATGCACCAAACGTAACAGACCTGAGATCTGCAGCCACTGGCGGAGAGAATATCACTTTCGACGAACATGGGCACAGCGCGCGCGAAGCTCATGCTGAGGTATTGAAGGAGGATTATCTGGTCAGAGTCCAAACACAACGAAGGGCCACGATGGGCTCCATCAACATGCAGAACGGGAAGAGATCTTCAACAGCATCTGCAGACAATGTCGCACCCACCGAGAAGGAAGTAAGCGCGGAGACCGAGTCGCCAATATTTGCAAGTCCCACGGCTGAGATTGAACTCCCTGTACATGAGAAAGTGCCTTGGCCTACGGCTATCAAGCATGCACTTCACGCGTTCTGGAAGTTCTTTCTGACTCCGACTGGTTTCCTCATCACCCTCTATGGTCTCAATGTCGTCGCCTGGGGAGCAATGCTCTTCTTCTTAGAGCTCCATGCTGCACCAGCCATGAATCACCCCGACAATGGCAACGCAGACTCATCACCACGAAAAATCTGGCTTGAAATCACTTCGCAGATCCTTAATGCCCTGTTTTGTTTGACCGCGTGGGGCCTAGCACCGTGGAGATTCCGCGATCTTTACTGGTTGCTCAAGTGGCGCTGGACTTCGGGACCGGGTTCGAGGGATGCAGTTACGAAGCTTGCACAGCGCAATCAGAGTTGGTACAGAATGCGTGAATGTGATATGACGGAGGAGGATGGTGAGTTTGCACGATTCGCTCATATGCGAACATTCACGGGAGAGGTCGCACCACCAACTGCATCTTGGAAACTAGACTTTGTCGTTTGGATGATGGTGTTGAATAGTCTATTCCAGGTCGGCATGGCCTTCTTCATGTGGCACTGGAACAGAATTGATCGCCCTAGCTGGGGCGTCGGTGTTTTCATCGGCCTAGGTTGCTTTGTCTCGCTTTGCGCTGGTTTGATGTCTTGGTGGGAAGGCAGGAAGATCAAGATCATCGAGGGGCCCAAGGTGAAGGCAAAAGAAGCTGACGCAGCTGGCGTATAACCTGGTTGGGAAAGCTTTATTTCCGATATACTTAGTATGCATAACCACGAGATACTTAGTATGCATAGCCACGATCCACTCATACTCAGACTCATTGTGACTTTTGCCCTTGAGGCAGCAGGTCATTCGCCTCAACGGTTCAGTACTTAGACGAGGATGACAGAGTTAATTGTATCATGCTTTTATTCAGGATTGACTGGCTAATCTGGGTGAGCGTGAGAACAACCTCTATAACGGTGAATGCAAGCCAAATGATGACCTCGTGAAAATACCAAAAGTACCTCTCTGATACACCTATCGATGTAACGCCAAAATGCAATTCTTCATTGACACTCATTCAAGAATTGTAGTAAGAAGTTGGGTGCCTCCGTCTATAGTCCCTTGCGAAGACTCGAGGACCATACATGAGTTCGTGGTAGATGTTCTTTCTCGGCGCGCTCCATCTACTAGATGACGCTTCCAAAGTCGTCGTCGGAGCCGGCTCTGGAGAATTCTCAAACATGAGATCAATTCTCTCGATAAACTCGACTCGTCTAGCAATGGCGAAAGGGTTGCTTGCAGCTGGCAGATATGGCTCTACTCCGACTGTGACCATGTTGTAGTGCGCACAGAACAGAATCACTAGGGGCTGTCGCTCGCTCATCAAATACACTGACTTGGGCATCCATGGCATCCAATACCGGATCGGATGTAAAGCCTGTATCTGATCGTTGGCTGTCACTCCAGGTGGTGCTATCCGAAGATTTTGCACGAAATTGTATAATTCTTTTACTCCTCGGACAAGCTCAGGATTGTTTCCCACATGCTTTCGCAATTCTTGCAATGACGAGCTGGCAAGATCCAAGGTGATCGCGGCAGGGGATGGGGGTGGTCTGGCAGGGAGATCGAGGGCTGGCGCCTCCCACAATGCTCGAAGATTTGTAAATGCATGTCGTTGTTCCATTTCATTAAGTGCCTAAAGAGGTTAGCATGAAATGGCACGATGTACGAAGAGCCGACTTACCAGGTCCACACCTTTCATGGTGTGTAAGAATTCGCCGCTCTCTGGTGCTTGTAATGATAGGATAAAAGAAGCTGCGAGCATTGCATCGATACTGCCCTCGGATTGTACTGACAAAGCCTCACGGAGCCCATGTAAGGCCTTGTCTCTGAACTTGTAGGCGGTATATACCAGGGCTGATGATTTTGTGAGTAATGCCAGATGAGTAGCGGACAGGCCGCAAAGACTGTCCCGAACGTAGTCCACGGAGGCGGCGATCTTGTGCACCCTATCATTATCTCAGCAAGTGATATTCAAGATGTATAAGTGATGCTCACTCTGGGAGAATGGAAGTGACAAAGCCGAACAGTAAAGCATGATTGCTTTCCATGGCGTCTGTGATTTCCTTGCAGTGGTATACCAAAAATTGCACTTCATGCGTTCTGCCCGGCATTTCTGGCGGATTTGCCATCAAATTCATGACATGTTGCGGAAGCAGCACCTCGACTTCTGCTTGTGCTGCTACAGCCTCGGGACTAAGACTAACTTGTCCACCTCTGGATGTCCGTGTCGTGGTCCCGGACGAAGAACCTGACGAGGCGTACTCGCAATTGACTTGACGACGGACGCAATTGAGACTGAATAAGATCTTAGCAGGATGTTTTTCTGAAGTGTTATCGGACTGTAGACGGACCATTCGGGTCGTGATTCATCACATCGGATTCTTCGTTGACGACAAGTCTGGCAACCTATAGGAATATTAATTCGAGGACTAGTCGGCTTGAGGCGGAAGGCAGAGGGAAAACAGCAATTAGAAGATATATGCTGAAAGTAAATAGAACAACAACATACCATTCTTGCTCTTGATATGCGTTCTACGCGCCCTTCCAGACATGATCAAGGTAGATGAGTCGAGAGTGGAATCGCTTCGACGAAGATGTCAGACAAGTATGGGAATGGCCAGAGGTGTGTCCTGAATCAACACGGTACTTATTATATTCTCAACCGCCATGACGACGAGGGAGGTCGCCGAGCATACACGAAGGTTCGAGGGAAAAGATCGGGCTTGATCATCTCTATGGCGTCGTGAAGAACTAGTTTCCTCTTTGAGACCCTGCTCGGCCAGAATTAAGGTACCTAGCCCGGGTTAAAAACCAGGGCCATGTCTTCGTCCGGCATACCGAACACATCTGCTTAGAGTTTGTCTCGGTGCATGCGGGCTTCGTAGAGGCGAGGCCGTGCGTCATCACTCAGTACCTTAAAATACGCAACACGTAACATGCATGACCTCGGGTATGATTGACTACCACGCATGCTTATTGTTATTGTTTATCTTTGTAAGAACCAGACGAGCGCCATCCTAGATTGAATGTGATTTTTTTTGTACACTATCCACTTCGTGCCTCGTTCAAACATGTAAGAATCTATGTGTAAGCATCGTGAAGTAAAATGCAGCGTGGCGGCTCCATCGTGCAAGTCTATTCATATTCATGGGAAAAAAGAGCAACGACACCTTGGCTTCCAGAAAAGTGTGGATTCCAGCTATATAGCTCACACGGTGGGTGGGGCATAGCCTCTATTTCGAAGACTACGCCTACAGGCAAAGTACCGGTACATGTGCGGGTCAAAGCTCCGAAACTTTCATGGTGCGCGAGGGCATGTCTAGGTTGTCTCGACGTAAAGAAGGAGCCAAAGGTCGTGGTATCTGCACAGCATGATGATGCACTCTACACCCTGTAACTGGTATCTGGTGCTTAGGCTGTTGCAGGAATCTAGATATCCCAGTGTTGACGGTGGCATTCGGGTTTCTCCAACCAGACATAGTTACTTTGGGACTGCCAGACTCAGGGCGTGCGGAGACTGTAATACTGCGATCTGATCGGTTTTTACTAAACTATCATTAATTATGTCAACAGACCTCCACACCAGCCAGATCATCACGGAGTCGACGAAGCAAGTTCAAGGCCAAAGTCCTACGGATAGTAGGACGACCACGATGGACGTTGGTTGTTTTTAGATCTGCAGCCTCACGCGCCCCACCAGGCATTCGGCTTCACAGTAGACCCGTGGTACATGTTCTGAATATGCCAGGCGCGAATGTGGTGTCTAAGGCACCACACAGATCGCATACCACATCTTGCCCATGTCATACTGACTCGCGTGCTTTCGAACCATGGTCCTGGCCCTCAAGACCCAGCCTCGTGGCTTGAGACATACCCATACCTTGGCTATGGGATTGTGGCACTCCTACCGTACATTATCGAATGCAGATCTCGAACTCATAATCAGCCTCTCCTCCAGCGGACGTGCAGCAGCCCCGCAATTCTCCGACTATGTATATGAGTCCTGCACCTCGAATATACGTCTTTCAGAAATGGGACTAGTCTACTCGTTCAGAAGATTAGCTTATGCACGGGCCTGCACAGTCGTTTGTTTTTGAGATCCAATCAACCACCTTTGCTTTATAAATCCATTACAAAAGGAATAAATACCGATCATGCATTTGGTTCACATTTGCTATCAAAGATTATTCGGATTGTTCAAAAAACAAACATGACGATGACCAAAGCAGTAACCTCGGTCAGCATAATCCGAAAGCTCATCTTCCAGAACAATTACGAAGTTCGTCTATGTCGTAAGCCTGCAGGGGAACTTCACACCCTCGGTCGATGGTGACGATGCCGGACTCGGTACAATAGCCCGAACCGCGCAGACTGGTGCCGAAGGAACCGATTGGTATATGGCAATCGGCAGTCTCTAATGTGACCACATACTGATTCGCCAACTCCGTACTGACACTTCGGCTTGTAGTGCTATCATAGTCAGCATCTTCGCCATCGCTATCGCTATCGTCATCGTCCTCCTCGGCATCGTAATCACACTGGTCGTGAGCATTGAGTTCACCTGCCGACTGACCCGTAGAAAGATAGACTCTAATACCTCCCATTATACCGCGTCCCCAACCTCTCCGATTGACCTCTACCTTCTGAATCTCTGCGTTGGTGGGAATCTGCAATGTACTTGACACATGGCCGCCAAACTGATGTTCGCCATCATGTCTCCTGTACAATGGTCCCCAGTACATCTTGTAGCCGTCCTCGTAGTGCATCACGCCACCATCAAAGATGCATCCTACACGAATGTCGATGCACTTGACGCGGCTGAGAGAGCCCAATTCTCGCTCCTCGTGCAACGTGGTAGCCCGTCGGACTTGGCCTGCATTGTTAGTCATACTTTCGTCTTCACTATCATTATCGTTGCCACAGACTGAAATCGTATGAAGGACAACGTCCGTGTGCGGGACTCGCACGAAATCGAGCTTAGAAAGCAATCTCTATGCGTTAATGAGCCTACACTCCTTGCCGTTCTGGCCAAGCTCAACTAAAGCAAGAGGCATGTCTCTGTCAAAATCGTCGATGGATAACTCTGCCCGGGTATAGTCGGTGCGCAGTTTGACCTTCTGAGGAGGGGCATTTTCTGCTCCGCTGCTAGCGGAGAGGTAAACTGCGGCTATCCCAGCACTGCATTCGACAAGGAGCTTCTTTACACCCTCATATTCGACCCATGGACGGATAGAAGGAAACGTGTCGCGGACTTCCATGGTCCTATCTCCTGGGTTACTGAATTGTGGGAGACACCTAAAGGATAGAGCTTCTTCAAGTCCCCGCGGGCATTGTTCTCAAATTCACCATCGATCACGGAGATTCCATCCGACTTGTTCTTGGCGCAATATGCTGTTTGGGACAAGAAGTTCTTCGGCCACTCCTGAGCATAGTCACGAGCCATAATCCCAGTCGTGTGGGGCGCACCAAATGCATGGCCTACTTCGTGCAAGGAAGCGCCTTGACCGATTGAGCAAGCTTCCCAGGCTGTCTCACATTCGCCATCGTCGTTACACAGTGCTTCCTCTGGCGGAGTATTGTCGGTAAGGCAGCGTGCAATCTCCTCGAAGTACCGAGGCCATGAGTATGTCAGATGACTCCCGAACACGCCGAGGGAAAGTCCTTCAGGGTTGTGGCAACCAAGGGCTGCGTGGCCGAGCAAAAGGTTATCGTTGATAGAAAAGTGGGCGTCCAAGATTGACCAGCGACAACAGGACGGGTACAAGCTTCAAAGATGCCACCGTGGGCTCGGAGAGCTTCTTCAAAGTACTTGTGAAGATCATCGCGCCGGCGACCATTAGGGTTCTTTTGAGCGACTTGAGGATCACGAAGCTCTGCAGTCGTCTTCTCGGAAAGGATACTGTCGAGTTTTGACAATCGGACCCATGCTATCGCTCCTGTTCTGCTGCCCAACAGTGTTGACAGATGGTGTAGATGTCGTATCCAAGCCATACTCATCGAGTCGGAACGCTCTTCCGCTGAGTCCTTGCATGCGCATGTCCTTGGCTGTCAGTGCCTGCCACATATACGCAATGGTTCGAAACTTGACTATAGCGGCTTCCAAGGAACTGTGAGCAGAAGAGATACCTGCTGCCTTGTATCGGGGACAATCCATAAGAAGTGGTCAGTCTATTGCAACCATAATAGCACTGTGTAACGGGGCGGTTCCAATAATAGGATATAGGTCAAATTGAGTGTTCTTGAAGCCTTAACATCACCATTGTGATGCCTCTGGAGCTGGACTTTATTGCTACCTGGAGAGAGTAGCACAGCGGCATTGAAATAACCTTCGGACATTGGCCACATTTGAGGTGGACGACCTCTACCAAAGCTGTCTGTTAAGGTGATGGTCAGGTGATCACGGAATGGTTCAGATAAGGTACTCTTATCATTTGATCAACCAGCAACGCTGGTATATCGTCTCACCATCGACAATATTATCAACGTCCAACTCGCGGTCTTGCATCTGGACAGGAACGCGCGTGGTGCTTGTTGTAGATTTTCTGAAGCGGAGGTAGGTGGATAATTGTTCCATTTGATTACTGAGGGAAGTGGCTACGATATGTACACGCAGAGTCTGGAAAGCTCCTATCAGACTATCTGAACCTCAGGTCATTGCTCAGATTTATCTCTGAGATACGAGGACCTCTGCCTGAACATTGTTTGGGAGACACGTCTAAAAAGAGACCGCGCAAGGCCAAGCGAGTACGCGCACGGCGCGTGATAAGTACCTCACCATAGTAACACATCTGCTCAAACATCTCATTTTACAGACAGCATTGTTAAGGAGATCAGAAAAGCGTGTCAACATAAGACTACGATTGTGCAAGAAGCACGGGGATGCCAGGAATCGTGGGAAACTGTCACTCTGTCTTGTGCTACAAATTCCTTATAATTCAGGCGTGAAAGCACCAACTCTGTAGCTAGAGGCGTGGAGATGAATTACTCCGTGTGTTGACTTCTTTTCGAACCTGTATTTCGTTCAATCCTGTCCTAAACTTCAAGGGTCTAACAGTGGAGGGAGGAGTCAGTCCGTGTCAGTGTCGTCGACGAAGATCTGGCTAAGAAAAGATTCGTTGAATCAGCCGAAACCATGGGCTCGTGCGCACCTTTCCGCTTTCGGTCAATGTAATATGACTATCTTACCTTATACACTACACACTATAGCAGTGCTTCAAGCAGAGTGCAACAACATCAAGGCGAAGTACAGCACTAAAGCTTTCGAGCATAGCATCTATCTCTGTGGCCATCCATACATTCATCATAATCACGCTAAGTATAATGGGACGGAGCCGTTATACAGTATCTGGAAGACCTAGACTCTGTGATGCACCGTTACAGATAAAGTTATGCCGATCTCGTCTGAATTGTAACAGAGTGTAAGACCCGCGGATCTGGGGGAATGTGCGTCATTGCCTGTGACTTTTACACTGTGAATCAACCTCTTCTCCTCTTTCGCCTTGTCGCTGTAGACAAATGGGCGTTGCTGTGTACCCGGCAACACCGACGCTCTCAGGCGTCTCACGACATGCAATTTTCATCCTCGCTTCACCGTGCGCCAAACTCGTGGACGGCAGGCGCACGATTCGGAAGCGTAGCGTCTCCGGGTCAGCAGGATTCCCTTTTAGACGCGCAGACGGATATACGTCCATTATTGGACTTTCTTCTTGACGACGACCGGCCCACGGTGATTGTTGAGGACTTATCACGTCAGCCGCGCGTTGTCTTCAAGAACAATGCGTTTCAAAGCTGCGTTGATGAATTGAAGGAGGAGTCCGAAACTTTCGAAGAGTGGCTGCATGCTTTGTCCCATGGGCCTGTTCTGGATGAGACACTGGGCACCTTCGGTGGCAAGAGCTGGTTTAGCAAACCCTTCAGACACCTGTGGCGAATCGTTCAAGGACGCAATGCATCCGAAGTTACAAAATCACCACACCGTAAATTGAGACGCTTCTCAGGCTCCTCTCAGCAATCGACCTGGGGGGATGTTGTTGAAGGCGGACGCAGACTGATTGATTGGACAATAGTTGCGGCAGATGCATCTACTTACCCTCCGTGGATACAATTTGTGCGCAAATATGATTGGGCGAGTACAGATCTTGGCGCCATGAAAGACTGGCCTGTGGAGCTCTGCAGACTTGCTGTCATCATAATGGCCTGCCCGGATCCCCGGATGGTGTATTGGGGCTTTAGTCAAGCTATCTTGTACAATGAAGCAGCAGCAGCAATGATTGGTCATCGGCATCCCAGTATCATGGGTAAGCGGTTTGTAGACGTATGGGGGCCTGACATATACCGGCGTCATATGGATCTCCTAAAGACAGCCATATTCAAAGGACGATCGGATCAGGCATCAAACTTTCGCGCAATCGTCGAGCGCGATGGTTTGCAGGAAGAGACCTACTGGAATATCCACCTACTACCTGTACCTGGAGCCAATGGACACACAATTGCCGCTGTCAATGAATATACAGAAACAACATCAGATGTGTATAGTGAACAAAGGCGAAAGGTACTGGCTAAGTTGACGAATCATACATCCCATGTACAAAGCCTGCCTGAGCTTTGGAAAGCTTTTCTCGACGACGTAAAGGACCATCTCCATGACGCGTTGTATGTTCTAGTCTACACGGCCGAAGAAGGATCTCAGGAATGCTTTCATCTCGAAGGATGCGTAGGAACGGACCAAAATGAGCTTCCCCGTACAGTCCAAATGTCGGACAAATCGACGCAGCCCAATCTTGCCGCTGCCTTTCGCGGAGCTCGACTTTCGCAGCAAGTCATGATCCTAACAAAGGATGAAATGCCACTAGAACTGCCAACAGACTTCCAAGATGGAGGAATGATCGATGGCGTATGTGTTGCACCGATCTCTAGCATGGGCGGACATCTGCTGGCTTTTATTGTTGCAGGGCTGAACCCGCAACGGAGGCAAACGGAAGAAATGGGATTGTTCATGAACCACGTCAGAGACATGCTTCTAAGATTCGCCACGGTCATATCGTTACCAGAGGAGCAACGCCAAGACCAATTACGTTTCGAGGAGCTCAATTTAGCTCTTACACAACAACTTCGTATCACTGCGCTTAAGGCGGAAAAGAATGAAGAGACGTTCATGCGCCTGGCTCGAAATGCCCCCTTCGGAATGTACATGTATGACACAACTGGCGAACCGAAGTTCATAAATGACAGTTACTTGGAATTGCTACATATGACCCGGTCAGAGCTGTCCGAATTGGCCGCCACAGGTCTCGCATGGAGAAACACAATCTACCATGAGGATATTGAGCTCGTCGGCCGAACCTGGGAGACAATCATTGTTTCCAAGACGCCAACAAAGGTCGAATATCGAATTAATACACCTGACGGAAAGCATCAGTGGGTAGAGAATATCTCTTTCCCGGAGCTAGATGAAGATGGTCGCGTCTTGACAGTCATGGGCTGGCTGTACGATATCAGTCATCGGAAAACAGCGGAAGCTCTGCAGGCCCAGCAACTCGAAGATGCGCTAGAGAACAAGAGAGCATCAGAACGATTCATAGACATGACATCGCACGAGATGAGGAACCCACTTTCAGCAATCCTCCAACTTGCAGACGATATTTCAACAGCGATAGCGCCTCCCACGACTCCTACTATTACCATTTCCTCTGAAACAGCAGAGACAATCCTTGATGCAGCGCAGACAATATTGCTATGTGCAAAACATCAAACAAACATTGTCAACGATGTTTTGACAATAAGTAAGCTCGATTCGAACCTCCTTATCATCACCCCGGACAAGGTAGATCCCGTGGAGCTTATAAGCAAAGCTCTCAAAATGTATGAAGCCGAAACAACCCGAGCTGGTATCGAGGCGGTGATGGAAGTGCAAAAGAGTTATACAGATATGAAGTTGGGCCTTGTGATGCTTGATCCTAGTCGACTTCTCCAGGTCGTTATCAATCTGCTTACGAATGCCATCAAGTTCACGAAAGATTTGCCTAATCGTCAAATCACTGTTGTCGTCTCGGCATCAATGGCTCAGCCGACTGGTGAGGAGTATGGACTCACGTTCGCAAAGCCACGTCAGAAGATTTCGGTGACACCAAAGTCCACATCGGCAGAGTGGGGAGCGGGGCAAGAGGTGTACATCCAATTCGCCGTCAGAGATACAGGAAAAGGACTTACCAAGGACGAGATGAAGTTGCTATTCCACCGTTTCTCGCAGGGCAATCCCCGAACATATAGACAATATGGAGGCAGTGGTCTGGGTTTGTTCATCAGCAAAGAGCTAACAGAGCTACAAGGTGGCTTGATTGGTGTACACAGTGACGCTGGCGCTGGAAGTACTTTCGCTTTCTTCGTGAAGGCACGGCGAATTGCAGACAACGGACACACAACGACGAAACATATTCCACACACCAACGGTGTCTCCCCATCAATGGGCACAATGGACAAAATGGCCATCAACGGAGTCGCTACAAGCAGCAAAGCAACGCCCTTGCACATATTGGTCGTGGAAGACAACGCCATCAACCAGCGTGTAATGGCACAGCAATTGCGCCGTCTCGGCTGTACAGTAACGACTGCAGATCACGGTTTGGATGCCCTTGGTTTCCTGACAACAACAACCTTCTATCGTGAATCCGACAACGTGCCGCTTGATGTTGTCCTTTGTGATCTCGAGATGCCTGTTATGGATGGCCTGACGTGTATCTCGAGAATACGACAATTCGAGCGGACAGGAGAGATTGTGCGCCATGTGCCAGTAATAGCAATTACTGCAAATGCGAGAAGCGAGCAGATCAATACCGCACTGCAAGCCGGTATGGATGAAGTGGTAGGTTATAATTCCGAACAGACCAAGTACAACGAGACTGATAATGTCACAGGTGACTAAGCCATTCACAATCCGAGAGCTCCTTCCTCGTATGCAGACGCTCGTAGCGAGAACGACTGGAGCGGCATGATCACGATCCACTCGCGTGGACAGAGACCACTTCATTGTAATGTTGCCTGCCCATAAAACCAGAACTTGGAAGATGTAGTATTTCTGGACTTTCATGGAATCCCGACACTTTTATCCGAGAACGAGACAGACCCTCGAAGCCTAAAAGGAGATGCGCCGGAAAAGAATCTTCATCAATAAACATGCATTGCCTGCATTGCCATGCATGAAACACGAACGATGTCACCCACGAAGCTCATTACGAAGCCACTTATCACGGACGACATTAGGAATGACATCTCTGAAGCTAAGCTTCCAGCTCGTATGCGGATACCCCTTCGCGGATAATGTGTCTATGTAAAACAGCGACTCAACCTTTGACCACTTCCTCTAATACATGGCGGGACGTATCGTAGACGATAGAAGTGATGGTCTTGTATGATATGATATTACTATTTCTTATATTGTAAAGAGTAGATAGACATTTCTTACAGTCTTCGATATGCATTTTCACTCTTGACACAGATTGAGAGATTGCGCTTGGCTCATGCTCTCGAGTATGCCATGATACACCAGAACTTTTTCGTAATCATAATTGTTCTCCAGATTAACTCGTTTGTGCTATAACAGCAGCTTAAGAAAACAGGATCTGAGTCCTGTGTTTGACAAGCTTAAAACCGAGAACGAGGAAACTTATGTGAAAAGGACATTGGGTTATAAACAAGTGCTCTTCAACTCGAGTAGCAAGGTGAGAATGTACGGCGTGGTGCTCCCGGTTTGCTCCCTGTTGTTGATTGTAGCTATGCCAGCGATGGTCTTACTTCACTGCGTCAGATCGTCTTTAGAAGGAAGGAGGCAGTACCAATGAAAATGAGTAGCTTGTCAGTAATGTAAGAAGAGTGGTTTTGAGTACATCGTCGCATCCGTCCAGCTGCAGTCAGCATCACGTCGAGTCTAACGCATAAGTCTTTACATCATCGGCGGACATGATACCACATCTGCTCAGACAAGGCTAGATTTGCTGCCTGGAACTATTCGCTCACGGCCGTAACGCGGGACACAGATTGAACGGGGGATTGACAGAGTGTGGATCTCCATAAGGGAACTTACAGTTACGTGCGAAAGATGACAGCGAAGGATTCGGAGCGAAACTCCCTTAAGCGAGGAACGAGAGCGAGCGTGGAGAACAGGTCCGATAAGAAGGAACCAAGACCCAACACGGTTTAGCCCGCGTGGGATTGCACCATAAACAGCCTAGTGCCAGCTAAGCCTCTCAAAGAAGCTCACCCACGTTTCACTGTCTCATGCATCAAGCTTGTCTACTCTCCCCAATGAAAGACTTGGTTGCGGGTATCATAGATCCACCTGGAGGCAGTGTCGTGCCATGCTCGCGGGATGATTCTGTTTTCTGCAATTGTGCCGTTCGATCATCACCCAGCCCTAATACAGCCTTACTAGGTCGACTCAAATGAAGAATTATAAGTACTCGTAGTTCGTGCTTTCCGCTGCAGCTACACCATTTCTTCCAATATCTTCATCGAATCCTTCGGCTCCACAATCAGCCTTCCATATTTCCCCCTTCCTCCAATATAGCGTGTCATCTGCGAGCCCCCAACACCTGCTTCATACAGTCCGCTATTCTGCTCTGCATCTTCAATCATGGCTTTCGTGGTAGGCCGCGTCGTAAAGCTTGTTGGTTCAGGCATTGGCTTGGGTAGAGAAGCATACCTCTACAACAAGGAAAAGAAAGCACTCAAAGCGTCCGCCGGTCCTAGTTTGGCAGTGACTAGCCCAGAAGACGAGGATGTGTACCTACAAATGTCGAACGAAGATGCGGATGCACTTGTCGCACGTGGCGAGGCTGTTGACGTGACTATTGACAAGAATCTTGACGTCAAATTACGCGAGCTTGATATCGATAGTGACGTTGACTATGATTCCTTGGAGGAAGACGACGAACAAGACTGGGAACTGGATGAGGCAGCGAACCCGCCATCTTACGACGAAGCAGTGCATGAGAAGCAGAGATCCGCATCTGTAGGCACGCTTGTCCACGAAGTCATGCCACAAGCACAGGCATCTTCTGCAGCCATTATCCCAATAGCTCGTCTTCCATATCCCGTCATCATTCCTCAACGCCGGCCCGGTACCAAGGGCCGCGGCTTCGTACATGCATATGCTCCGGATCTCCAAGCTTGCGGCATCGACCAAACAACTTTTCTCAAATTCATTGAGAACTTTCACGAAGCCAGTCAAGCTTCCCCAGTCTTTAAGGTTCTTTTCGTTGCAGCTGGTATAGCTGGTATGGTACCCAGCGCCATTGCGATGGCCGTGTCTATATCAGTGCAAGTAGCGGCGAAGACGGCTTCCGAGATTCAGGGCAGATACAGGACAAACACTTATCTCGACGAAATCAACAAGGAGCTTTTCATGCCTCGTGGCTTGTACGCAATGGTCGTCATCTATAAAGCCGAGCCCGCGAAACCACACGGTTGGACAAACGATGAGGATTACACCGAGATCGGCGTCGAGTCGTACGATATGATGACCTCGAAAGCAATCGCTCGATACGCGTCGACGGCTGAGGCAGAATCCGCAAGCAAAATGAAGACCAAGATGAAGACTTTGCGTCTTTCTTCTGGAGTCAGTAAAGGCGAAAAGGCTATGCCTACAACGTGCGCGCCACTGATCTTCCCGGGATTGGACGCGATGGCTACGCCGTCAGACACATTGTCGCCACAGGATACGCTCTCTCCTCAAACTACGCACAATTCATCAGCACGCTCTACCTCACCTAGGCCTTCCCCTTCTGCGTCACCATCACCGTCCGCGTCGGCCGCAACAACTCCACAAGATGGCAAGTTCAAGCGGGCGGGCAAATTTATGAGCGACTATTTCGATCGCCGCGCCCAAGCAAATTATATCGCCGCCAATCCCAACTCTACTCTAGCCACTTCACAACCACCACCACAGTTCCGCTCTCGTTTTGCTGACCCCACTCACGCGGCGAGCAATGGCCACATAGCCAATCTCGTCACAGGCGGTGCTGCCAACATGCGTACCGTCAAACAGCGTAAGATGCAGAGGCGGGAGATTCAGGACCGCGTACGCATGGCGAGGGGCCGAGATGCGCGCTGGGATGAGAGTGGACGTAGGATCAGAAAAGACGGCATGTCCAAGAGCCCAGTTGGGATGGTACTGAAGGGTGTGAAAAAAGTCCTCACTGAGGATGTCATGTACCTCATGATCGTCAACATGCCGACGGAGAGTGAGATGAAGGAAGCTAGGCAAGCCATGGAAGATGCCAATTGAGGCGAATCAGATGTTGGGTTGAAACAAGGCGAAGGTGGGCTCCAAGACGTGGAATGTTGCGGGAAGTTGAAACTGGCTACGACTAGGTTATCAGAGGATTTTGATACTTATTCGGCTTGCATCCTGATATGAGCAAGCTCTGAATATGAAATATCATCTCGATCAACTCGCCTTTTGTCAAACTCGTCAAACTACAGTCTTCATGAAGAAATTGAGCACAACTAAGGTTGACGCATGTGCAGCCTGCGTATCCTGTATGACGAGGCTGCGCAGAAGATCGAACCGAGTAAGCAAGGAGAAGCAGACCTCGTGATGTGCTTGTTGGTCCGTCCTGGCACCGTTATACTAAAGGAAAAGTTCAGTCTGATTGCTTCTCCACCTTGTGTATCGCGCTGTCCCTTGCACAGACTCACTGCTGCGGCGAACCTCAGGTTCAGATATCGTTTGTAACATGATGGAACGCGGATATCATTGTGCCGATTTGAAGCGCCCAGCTTCTAATGTCTCCGCTTGTTGCTACTAATAGTGCGAGGCGTATGGGCTTGAAAGCATGGTTGATCGCCCCGGAGGATCAGTAGCCTTCTTGGCGAAGTGGCTCAGCCAAGCACCGCCAATCAATCTTGCTTCGTATAAGATATCGATGGAGTTGACAAGTCCTTCTGACTCTCAGGCTCTCTCAAATTTGCACATTCTTTCGCTTTGGTACAGTCGCTGTCAGATCTAGCCTCAGTGACTGCTTTCGTACAACAAGTTCAAGACGCTCGGCTCTATTCGGTCTCCGATTCTGGTTGCTAGAAAAACGTGCGGGGAGCAGAGCGGCACGCACTATCAATAAGCAGCTGCAAGTGACTGTGGTGGATTTGCTTAACCACCGCAAACATGTCTGGACCTCTTGTGCTTGCTCACTTTGCAAATGAAGGCTTTCAGCATGCAGTCGAGAATTTCGGCAATTCTTCCTCCAGCGGAAATTCAACTGTGACTGATCAAGATGATGATGGTTTCTTCGACGGTGTGGGAATGATCATTCTAGGGTTCGCTCCTACTGTTACTTTGGGCATAGGATTTGTTGGCTCGTATCTGGTAAATCATGTTCAACCCTTTTGTTGCAGAAATCGCTGATAAACTCCAGCTGAACTATGTTCTTCACGATCTAATCTTCTCCCTTGCTTCTGTCGAGACACCCATCGCTGGCGGTCCCAGCTCGGAGAAATATGGCATTCTAGACAGCGTTGAAGACGAAGCCCTTTCGAAAAAGAACGATGATCTTGTGGCCGAGCCCGTAGCACGCAGACACAAACACAACGATTACACCTGTTCAGGCATTCGCTCAGCCCTGCGGCAAATTCAGTCGGAAGCGGGCGACTTGAGCATGTTCCGCGGTATCGGTACGCAGATGTGCCAAATATCACTCTGCCTCGGCGCCATGTTTTGCGTGCCGCTTGCCCTCCGTTACCCATTGAAATGGCTTCACGCAAAGAAGTTTTCACCATTAGTTCAGGACGTGGTTGTGCGTTTGATCTTCGCGCAAGCAGATACGGCATGGCTGCATATCATCATCTCCAAGCCGAAGCACAAATTCTGGTTCCGTCGCCTGCCCATGACCTTCCTCTCTATCATCAGCTACATTTGGATGCCTGTCACGGCTCTCGCTCTGACGGATGCTCTCATCAATTGGGTTCCGTCCAAGATCCCTGAATCCTGGTCGCTACTTTCTTCAAACGGTCATAGCCCAGTCCACAAGATGGACAAGCAAGGAAACATGATGACTGAGCTCTCCGACGGCCCCATGATCCCCATCGGTTTCTTCTTCCTAGTTTGGACCCTCATCCGCTATTTTCTCCGCTCCCTCGTTAGACCCATGGTTGAGATCATGCTCAAAATGCCAATTGAGGTCGCGGAGAGACGCATGCAAGCTTCGATCCTACCAGACACAGACGACCCTATCATTCCTCTCGACCGCACATTCTCCGATGGTCCTACGTCTGGCATCCTAGCCCCTACACAACCTCTTCCTTTCCGCCGCGCTATGGAGACCGTCGTCAATAGGCCCACCTTCATGCGACTGGCCTTACTCAATGCCAAGATGAGGCTGATAACGGAAGTCCTCACATGGGCCTTCTGGGGCCTCATCATCATCGAAATCTTCGCATTGGTGGGCTTTTCACCGATCTGGGTGTTGTTGAAGCTGGTGCTTGAGATTCCTGTCGTCAAGGAGGACTTGGTCGGCGTGAGTGACGATGCGAGAAAGATTCTGGAGAATATTTTGTTCAATTCTACGACCGCCGCTGTCAATGCTACCACCTCTACAGTTAACGCCACGGCGAGCGAGACGGCGATTACCTCGGTAGTTAGCTTGGTGGACTTTGCGACTGCGACTGCTGAGGTTGTTGGCGAGAGTGCATTGATGTGATGATGGTCAGCCATCCCACGTCCGGCTCCTGAAAGTGTAGCATAGCACTTTTGCATGCATTGCGAAATGACGCAAAAAAGATAGCCAATGCTGATGAATCTCCGACTCTCACGACTTTCATACATCTATTTATATTCTGAATTCGCTCTTGTTGTAAAGTCACGATTAGCGTCACATTCAAGGTCTGTTTCCAGAGCTCACGAAGCAGGCTGCTGAACGGACTGCTCTATCCTGGGATCTTCAGCGCTATCTCCCACTCCCGTAAATGTTCAAGGATCGGATATCTTGAAGACTAGGCCAACTGTAGATTCGGGTATACAAAGGGCACTGTGATGGCGGTAGTAGTACAGCATTCGATCGCATAATAGAAGAGCGATGGTGACAGATCTTGAAGCTCAAGGCTTCTGGAATGCTATCTCTAGATGGGTAATGTATATGTAACCATGCTTATTTTTCCAGGACACATTCAAATAGACTCCTCGTAGAAAATGAAAATCCAATTCTGGTATCGTAATGCATCGCTATGCTTCGCTCATACAGTCGTGATATATCTCTTATGATGGCTGTATCTGTAGCCTCTACTCTGCAATGTCATTCCCGCTCGAGTTGTCTGATCGTTCCTGACTTGTTCTTGAAGGATGATGCGTAAGAGGCGGAACCTCCAGCGTGTTTGATCGCGCTCGCTTTCCTGGCTCGGGTGGAGATGCTGTGGCATCCGGTAATTCCTCCGAAGTCTGCCCTGTCGAAGATGTTCCAGATTGTGTTCTTTGAGGTGAGCTGACTCGCACCAACGGCGAAGTCATCTGCAAGTCCGAGAAGATGCTTCCATGTGTACTACCCATTCTAGACTGCGGCCCAAAAGAAACTGGCGTAAGGTCTCCATCTACATCTCGATCCGGATTGTATCGTTCTCTTATCTGGGTCAGGTTACGATTCCGGTGAGCCTCTCCAGGTATCTCTGGAAAGTCAGTTGCTTTTCCTCGTCTGAAACCTGAGTCGTCGAATTGACCATATCCTGCGGTACCAAGGTAGTTTGCAAGTGTTGTCAACATCTTTGCCACTTTTCGCCGATTACCGGTGTCGATTGTAGTGCTGTGCGATAGACTCGGTCGGGTGACAGCAGGTACTATATCATTCGATGTTCTCCTGTCGTTGTCGGTGTCCTCGCCAGTCCGGCTGACCACAGAGTGAAGAGACACGTTGCAGACACAATTTCCTTTGCAGCCTTGCATGCCACCATTCGAGTGCTCAGAGGCAGGGTCTTCAGTACTTCGGCTCAAGATCTTCGCTAGTGCCACATATAGTGACCCGAGAACAGCAAGTCCTGTACCGACTATGGGCGCCCGTTGACCTATGAGAGATAGTGATCAGCAATGTGTAAAAGGTCAAAAAAATTCAGGAAGAAGAACATACCAATACTCGCTATCGGCTCCGTCTGGTATCGAACTTGAGGACTAAAGAAGTTCCTCTCGCCTATTACTAAGATGGCAATCACGGCAGCTCCAAATATAGGAGCCTCCACGGCACTCAGGAAGATCCTGATCCAACCATTGATGACGTTCATCTTGCCAATTGTAGCTCCATTGGTACCCTCGATTTGATCATCTACGCTTTCGCTTTCATGAGAACCAAAGCGTCTTGTCCAGTTGATCTCGAGAATCTTATTCCACATAGATACTAGTGATAGAACTGCAGGAATACAGCAAGCAGCTGCGAATAGTGTGCCAGTGTTGAATGTGAGCTTGTCTGGTGCTGGAATGACATATATATTGTTGGCTGCGTCGCGTCGCATGGGAGAGAAAGGGCCTTGTTCGGTAGAACATGTCAGTCCACATGTGACATTGTACGGGAACTTGTTGACATTGAGAGAGATAGGATTGCCGGAGTCGTCGTGTAGACAGCTGACTGTTTGGATGCGAAAGAATTCAACAGTCAAGCTGAGCAGACCTTTATAGGGAGACCCGAGAATAAGTATGTGTTCGCATTCAAGTACGCTTCACATTTACTCACCAGCAAGAAGCAATATGGTCCATAAAAAGATCATGTTTCGACCGGGGTCCTCAAAGTATGTCCGAGACAGCCTAGCCGTTACTGGTGCTGCCAGGATGCCTAATGAGCATAATTGGAAAGCTCCATAGATATCCATGTCCACAGCATCTAGATAAAAGGACGGTCAGCGAAATGACAAAAGGAGGTTCTATCTTGATGTATTTACTCTCTACGTGTAAAGCAGCAAGGGTAATGCCGTGAAGGGCAGCGACAGCGGGAAAGAGCAATACGGCCGCCAGACAGGCATTCCTGAGCCAGTCTGCTTTCCTGGCGAACACACATGCTGCAATGAGAACATAATACCTGGAATAGTCCCTTGTTGTTAGATTCGAGCTAATGATATCTAGTTTGGATGGGTGCACCACTCACAGCACTCTTGAGCCTGGTCCATACTGGCCAGATACTGGCCATGCACATACTACTTGGAGTGCAGCACTAGGGGCAACCGTTGTTGTAGCGTTCTGACCGACACTCACGTTCATTTGTCGGTCAGTGAATACAGGTGGCATGGTATTCACTTGGCTACCACAAAGCAGGGTGGCTGTGCAATTAGCGATTTAATATATGGGAGCATCCGCGGAGGCTTGTCGGGAGAGGCTCTTTTTCGAAGAAGTATAATCGTTAAGAACAAGCTGACCTCTTTATTGCTCGTCTTCGAATCACTTGCCTGGGGCATGAAACGTGTTTAGGCAAACGCTGGTTGCCTGAATTGGGCGGTCTGCAGTCAGAGGCGGGGTAACCTGCATGTAAATCCAAGCCCCGATACGGACTACCTCATTTCCACAATTCACTCAGCTCAGAGCCTTTGACCTCATGCGACCTGTTCTGCATCATCCAGCATATATCGTGTCTTCTCGACGGGAGGGCTATATCAGATCCGATACCCTCGACATTCCATAACCTGGGCCCCGCCTCCGCAGGTCGATATGCCAAATGATCTCGATACCAGCCAGATAAAAGAATGGCGGTCAATAGTCACGTTGATTGTTTTTCTCCTGACCAGTGAGTGGAACAGTTCTGCGCGAATCTATTACAGCTTCGGATCTGATATTAGCTTTTCCTGCTTCTAGATATTGTGGTTCTATTCCCCTTCCATATTCCGATCTACATACCTCGAGTGCTGTACAATGCGACTCTGGATACCATGAGCGCATGCCGCTTAATATCATCTAGGCGGTATCGCTCGTCAGATCGGATCGTAGACGCGAAAAGTGTATCATTCGTGCGCTTCGATTTTCCCATGAGCTTTGCGACAACGCCTCTAATTGCGGATCTGTTCCTGCTCGCCATATCCGCAATTGGGCGACAAGAAGTACATGATGGCACGGTTGGTGCAAACGGCATCAGTCCCATTGACATAATGGTCTTCTTCCTCACGCTGGCATATATTGCCATCTCCATTGACGCTTCTGGTCTGATCAGGTACTTGGCATTCAAGGTGCTGCAGAAAGGTGGCAAGGTTGGGCATCTGCTCTTCTTTTATCTGTACGCATTCTTCTTCAGCTTGGGGACCTTTATTGGCAATGATCCCATCATCCTGTCGGGAACGGCATTCCTGGCATACATGACACGAGTGTCTAGCAACATCAGACATCCAAGGGCATGGATTCACTCGCAGTTCGCAGTGGCTAATATCGCTTCGGCTATTCTGGTTTCCTCTAATCCAACCAATCTCGTACTTGCCGGAGCATTCCAGATCAAATTCATTGTATACACGGCAAACATGATCGTGCCGGTGGTAGTGACGGCAATTGTCTTGTTCCCCTTTCTGCTATACGTGGTGTTCGCTAACGAAGATCTGATTCCGCTGTCCATCAAGATGCACGAGTTATCCGAGGAAGAGAGACAGAAAAAGCCTGTCAATCCAAATATTCCACAGGCCAAGCGAAAACCTGGAGAAGAGGAGAGTGACCAAACGACCGAGGAAAGCCAACTTCTCTCACTCGAGGAAATCATGAATCCCTTTCTGGACAAAAAAGGCGCATTATTTGGCGCTGTAATCATGGCAGTGACGCTTATCACTCTTCTCGCCCTCAATGCTGCCAGTCAGACCAGTCAAGAACGACCAGTTTTCTGGGTAACCCTGCCTGCCGCATTCGTGATGTTCTGCTGGGATGTAGCTTTTGGCTGGCAAAATCGGCAGGAAACTCGTGACATAGCCCGCCGTCGGAGGCAAGACATCGAACCTGCTGAAGATGAAGCCAAGGAAGAAGAGGTAGCCTTAGAAGATAGGACGGCGCAAACATTCGATGCGACCATGTCACCGCCACATTGCGTTCACATAGAGCCTCCGACTCCCGAAATACGTGCATCCGAGGACAGGAATGGGTACTTCCCTGCACAAGCCACTTCTCTCGATCTGCCAATGTCGGAGCTTCGGTCTGTCAACAATAACAACTCGCAAGATAGTCAAGCATCGAAGGTGGATGAGATTTCCATTTCGAGAGAGCCACCGAAATCGTTCGAGGCGACATCGAACGAGACAGCAAAGACCGACGAGAAAACCACTTTTTCCGAGCAAGTTTTGCCCAAGATTGAGGACGGACATAATGAGCATAGCCCGACAACACTGGTCTCCGTTATTGAAGACGGTTACAGATGGGCGCAAGAGACATTTCCCACAGTCGTAGCGGTGCTCGCCCATCTGCCGTTCAAGCTCGTACCGTTCGCATTGTCGATGTTTGTTCTCATCCAAGGGCTGGTCGAGAGAGGCTGGGTACCAGTCTTCGCTCACGGATGGGACGCCTGGAGCATGAAGACCGGCATCGTCGGCAGTGTCGGCGGCATGGGCTTCATCTCAGTCATCTTGTGCAATGTAAGTTTTGCGACCACATTTGCAATTGCATTATAACCATTACCCACACTTCCTTCTGATTATATTCCGCTAATACAACATTTCAAACTCCATAGTTCGCCGGCACAAACATCGGCACCACCATCCTCCTCTGCCGCGTAATCCAAGCATGGCAGGAGATCCGCCAGGTAAACAACGTCCCCATCTCCGACCGCACCTTCTGGGCCACAGTCTACAGCATGGCGCTCGGCGTCAACTACGGCGCCTTCAGCACGGCCTTTAGCGCCTCCCTCGCCGGCCTCCTATGGCGGGACATCTTGCTGCGAAAACATATCCGTGTCAAGCGGCTGGAGTTTGCGCGAGAGAATCTGCCCATTATCGCTACGGCTATGGCGGTCGGGTGTGCGGTTTTGATTGGCGAGATATATATCATGAGGGACAATTCTCCTTATCGTCTTTGAACGAATGGGGCCCAGATGTCTGCTCGAGGGGTGGGTTTGCTGGTAGTTGGAAAAACTAGATTTGTGCACGTGAGGTAGATGTTAGGAGAACAAAACGTGCCGGGCCATGGCACCATGTTTCGCTGTCAGACTTGACCGTTCTATTACTCGTGTATACGTCACATCACACGCCATGACGATTTGTCTGGTCCGTCCACTCCAAGGCTCAGTTCACGAAGAGTGCTATAGTCACACCAATCTTGATCAACAAAGCCGTGGACTTCCGTCCAGGGCGATGCGGCGTGATCAAGTGGAACGGAAATGCCTCGGGCAGATACAGTCACGAAGTCACGATGACAATATTGAATGCACAAAAGCATCCACAAAGGATATCAGATTTACAATCCGAAAGTAAGATGAGCAAAAGCCACCGTCACATGCACTCACGCAATACATATATGGAAGGCCGTCAACACCAACAGGGAACACATTGATAGAAGAAGTTTGAGAGAAGAACATCTGAGCAGAGGAAGCAGAAGAAGAGGATGGTGCAAACTCTGATGCGGGTTCCCACCTGCCACTCTGATCCCGTTCCTCCGTTCTTTCCCATACCCTTTCCAACCTAAAGCTGGGTCTTGCATTACCTGGAGCACAAAAGGTGTAGGACTGGTGGTTCATCTTGTGGTTCCGAGTATTCGATGTACAAGAAGGACGCGGAGACTCTTATTCAGAGTGCATAGAGTTCTTGGCTGACAGAGTCAAGACGAAGAGGCGGACCACGTGAAAGTGTAGAAAAGGGGATTCTTGGGATTGAGGATATGATAGAGAAAGACCGGGTGGGTGATGCAGGAGATACTACTTGAGAGACGAGAGACAGGGAAGAGATAGTCGTATTTATTGGGATACTGCAATGGGGTCTTTCAACTCTTTTGTCAATCCAGTCGCCGCTTCCACCTTGCCAAATATCAGAGTCAGATGAGCGTATTTACCAGGTTTCTTGGACCCATGCTTGTCTTCCCACTGCTTGATGCCAGATAGCGTGATACCATCCTCACCCCTACACTCTCCTACAGGTGTGCAACAATTGGACATGCATATGAGCTTGTAGACTGGTGGCTGTGTAAGGTACATGCGTCTCCAGCTGGCTTGTGGGTATGCTATTGCGGCGGCATGGGCGCGTTCCCGTCTGGGAGTCTTGGGAGTGCCTTTTGTTGGAACACAGAGGCGCAGCGACTGCCATGCGCCCCTTTTAAACTCCAAGATAGACTCGATTTTGAGTGTGTTAAATTTGGCATTTATTAGCTCAGTGGTCGGTTCAGGCCATACAGTCGACATGAGCGGGTTAGTCCTGAGGATATGGCCAGAAGGGGTGATGCAACCTTCAGCAGAGATGGCAGCACTGGTGATGTCGAGTTTGGCGGCATCATTCGTGGTGAAGATGACTTCTTCCTGCTTGCTCTCGATGATGTGAGATGAGATTGGCAAGAAGAAAAGATGTCGCTGGAGGGTTGTTGATGAGGTAATGAGATCACGGAACGTCCTTGAAACACACTGGGATAGAAGGAGATCACGAATAGGCAAGAGGACAAGGATCATTTCGAGGAGCTCTGGAGAGTCAAGGACAGATGTCCGTGCTGTGCTGGTGGCATCTGAGGAATCCATATTGGTATGAAGGTGGACAGTCCAATGCAGGTATCAAAACACTCTCAGATAACGGATCCTACACAGGGCAGTCAATGGTATATATGGAGGATCTGACACTAGTGTCATAGTGACCAGGCCAGAAAAGCAGTAGGGGGGTAACAACGAGGGTCATCAGAGGCGCTGTTCCTTCTGAACTCTGTTTGTTTCGCTAGTCATGATCTGCATTGTTGCTAAGTGGTGCCCAGGGAAGGATCGGAAACCCGAGTAGGCAGTGCTATATTTTAGCCTACCTTTTTCCATTAGCCGTCGCATCAACCATGCAAGTAAGTTGAGTGCTATATCAAGTCAGAGATTGAAGGTGGCACTGGGTGGGTGAGGGTAGGATGAAGACAGATGCCGAAGAATAGCCGGCCCAGTCTTCTGTCCAGATTCAGCAGTGACGACCAGGCGGGCGCGGCGTTGAAGTTGGAAATAAAATCAATCAAATCGCACCTTCACGTCCTCACACGAGCAGCAATAACAAGTCGCTTCACCTCTCCACTTCACCCCAGCCTTTCTTCTTCGTCTGCCCTAGTAGTTGACGCGAAAGCTCATCAGGCCGATCCATCAACATCTCCACTTCCCTCCAACAACCATCCATCATGGCTGCCGTCGCAGAAAACGCCGCATCCCCCGTCCCTCTTGACACGATCCCCATCTCGCCCGAGGGAGGTGAGAATGGCGCCAGCAACGGCGAGTCAGCTGCCGCCTCTGGCGACGTCGTCACCGTTTTCCACGACCCCAACAACTTCAATGTCAAGCACCCTCTGGCCCACAACTGGACCCTCTGGTTCACCAAGCCCCCCTCGGGCAAGCAAGACTGGAACGAGCTTCTGAAGGAGGTCATCAGCTTCGACAGCGTCGAGGAGTTCTGGGGCATCTACGTATGCTCTACTCATACCATTCTGCATTTCGTTTCTATGACTAAAGCTCTTCTAGAACAACATCACCCCCGCCAGTGAGCTCGCCCAAAAGTCCGACTACCACCTCTTCAAGCGCGGCGTCCGTCCCGAGTGGGAAGACCCCCAGAACAAGCACGGTGGTCGTTGGGCCTACACCTTCAAGGAGCGCAAGGCCAACGATGACATCTGGCTGCACGTCCTCCTTGCCGCCATTGGTGAGCAGCTCGAGGACGACGCCGATAACGAAGTCATGGGTGTCGTTGTCAACATCCGCAAGGCCTTCTACCGTATCGGTCTGTGGACCCGCAGCGCTGGCAAGTCTGCTCCCGCCAACGCAAAAGCTGCCGGTGGCCCAACCAGGACCGCCGAGGAGAGCAGAGCTGTACTCATGAAGATTGGCGAGCGATTCAAGGCTGTTCTTGCTCTCAAGCCTGCTGAGCAGGTCGAGTTCATGGGACACAGCGACTCTGCTAATGCCGGTTCCTCACGTGCAAAGGCCAAGTTCAGCGTCTGAGCGATTGCACAGTCATCATCGCCGGCTCCCGAAAATCTGAATCTGAAACGAAGAACAGGAGTCGACTTAGCAATAGCAGCGCCAGGCACTCTTGTTGGGGAGGAGATGAAAGGAAAGAGTCATCAGTCATGCATTCACATCCATTCGTCAGGGCGTTGGACACGACACAAAAAGTTGTTGTCACTCTACTCTCACAACGCATTGCATGGCGCGACATGGGCGAAGAAGCGGTCAACTGAAGTGACCCACAAAATGGGTATCAGCATCATCTAGGAGGTTGAACAAGTGGCCCTCTGTTACAACGATGATGCTCTGCCTCGCTCCTAGCAGTGGAGAAACTGCACCGGGACAGGGATGGAATGAAACGATACAAGGGGTAGGGAACGGGAATTAGGGAGGCAAAGAACCTCCAGATCATGATAGTAACACTTTTTATGCAACACGGCCTTTTTTAATCACCATCTTTACCATATCAAAATGGGTACACCTGTGTATTCTGACCTCGGCTGACGACGCGAATGACCACAAAGAACGTGTTTCGACCAGTTCGTGATGAATGACTCTGCTAGCTTGATCATACACGTTTTGCCCTACTGCTACACTTCTCTCATATTGTAATTTTATTTTATGAATGGGAGATTGATTCATCTCGAAAGTGTGGCAGAGGACAATGCAGATCAGCACAACATAGCCAGAATAATATACCATACGTCAATTTGAGACAAGAGTGCAGCACGCCGGAGAGGTGCAAGTGCAAGTGCAAGATGATAAAAAAAGTCATGATAATGGCATAAGAGGAAAGCGGATTCCTCACGCCATGTACATTACGGATGTTGTATGCAAGCTACAACCTTTACCAGCCTGTCTGCCCTTTAGCGCCGCCAGCATGAGATAAGGCATCAAAAACACGCCAGCCAGCCAGCCAGTCGATCGATGAGGGCGCTCGCAAGTCTATACTACAAAGGCACGCACTTGCCTCTTCCCCGTCATTCATCAACATATATGATGCCCTCACTCGTCCTCATCCTCGCCCTCGGAAACCTCAAACTCGTCGGGGCACTCGGCTTCCTCACCACCGTCGACGTCCTCGTCTACAGCCGTGAGTACACCCGCAGCAGCTGCTGCGCCACCAGAACCTGCGGCCGGTGTTTGGAAAAGGTTACCAGCACCGCCAGCGCCACCTCCAACACCCCGTCCGCCAACGAGTTGTTGCAAAAAGTCTTCCATTCCTTGTGCACCAGTTGGTCCGGCCCCTGTTTGGCGTGCTGGGGTAGATGGGGCGCCGAGTTGTTGTCCAGGTTGAGCTGCTGGCGCCGTTGTCTTCTTTCTGGCCTTGAGCTCGAGAAGGTCTTTCTCAGTGCCAGATTGTGTGTCGTGGAGCAAGAGGATACCTGGTGTGGCCTTCTTGACGGGTTGGTACCGGCCGTCCTTTTCGAAAGAGATGTATTTGATCTGGGCGGGCAGCACGCGCGACATGTTGCCTAGCTCGTAGCCAACCTTCTCTCGCTCAACCTTCTTCTTGGTGGCACCTTCTGCAGGCGCAGCCTCGCCCTTCTCTTCGGCAAGCTTGGCGGTATCAATGACGCCCTCGTCAGTGTCCATCTTGTCACCATCATCTGCAGGCTTCTCCGTCTTGGGAGTGGCGGGGATCTGGTCAACATCCATAGATTCACGAGTTTGTTGACGCTTCTTGGCTTGTTCTCTTCGCTTTGCTTGTGCGGTGGTGGAAAGAACGGCAGTCTTAACCTTTTCGGGTGCCTCCTCGGCCTTGACTTCTTGCTCAGGTGGGTAGTCGAACATGCTTGGTCGTGTATTTGAGTGAAACTTGAAGGCGGGCACCTCGAGATCTTGATCGACACCGATGATGGCGGTAGGTGTAAAGGCGAGAGAAAGGAAGTGGGTGAATGGGAACCAGTACCAGTACTGGGTAAAGACAGCCATACCAACAATGGCAGCCATGTTGAGGTTGCCTGTTGGTGTTTGGAGACCGATGGTGCAGTTGCGGCCACCTGCATCAATGATACCAAGAGCAAGAGCACAGCCAAACTTGCACATGGCATCTTCGTGTCTGTCTGCCACAATCTTCTGGAGAGTCTTGCGGATGGTACCGACCTTGGGGTTCATGGCCTCATTCTGCTGGACCATGATCATGGCGAGAGAGATGAGAGCACCTTGACGAACAAAGTCGACAGAGTCCTTCATCATGGGCTCAAGCAAGTCAATAGCTTCATCAAGACCGGTGCCAGCACATGCAATACCAAGTGCCATGGTAGCACCATATCTGACGTGAGGATTGTAAGACTCGGAGAGAAGCTCGACCATACGAGGGACGCTGCCAGGCTTGCGGAAGAGAACAAAACCGAGAGACATGACAGCTGCGCGGCGGACATCATCGCTGACATCGGAGACAGCAACATGGAGAAGCTTTCTGACAGCCTTGTTGCTGCCACTGCCGCAGTATGCGAGAGCGACAGTCATGATACCTCCGTATCTGAGGGTAGGATCGGCATCGTCGAGCAGGCCGTTGATCAGCTCATCGGCACCTTCTTGGCGGCCATACATGATCAAAGCCATACCCATGGCAAGACCGCGAACAATCTTCTCGTGCTGAGTGTCATGGGCGTACTGGATCATATCCTCGAGAGCCTTGATGTTACCAGTGCCGAGCATGACAAGACCCATGGAAAGACCGACGGCCTCACCATTGATGGCCGAGTCGCTGTAGAGAACGGTCTTGAGCTCTTCGTAGATGTCCTCTGAGCCAGTGGCCATGCCTGCAACACCGAGACCAAGAGCACCACCGTGCTGGACGACTTCCTCTTGAGTGTCGGTGAAGCGCTTTCGGAGGTAGTCGAGGACGTGGTGACCGTGGTTTGTGTAGATCAGACCGAGAGCGTACAGAGAACCACCTTGACTGTATGGCGAGCCAGAGCCCTGAATAGCGTTGTCCTTGGGAAGATATGGCTCGAGCAGCTTTTGACCCTGGCTAAGGTTACCCCGGTGAATGACACCGAGAGCGGCGGTAGCAGTAAACTTGGACCAGTTGACAGCCTTGCCCAACCACTCGAGGTTGTCGCGGAAGAAGGCATCAATGGTGGTGCCAGAGTGCATAAAGGCGTTTGAAAAGGTGACTGCGGTGTGGAAGATGGAGTTGCGGGCCTCGAGGCTGTCGCGGATCTTGTTGAGGATGCTGCGATCCGTGTGGCTGCTGCGGTAGAGGAACTCGAGGTTCAGCTCAATGCTCTTGGTGCCGCGGAGAATGTCCTTGATGTTGGAGAGGCCTTTCTTCTCCGCATCCGATCCTGAGGGCTTACTTCTCTGCACGAGCGTTGATTTGCTGGCGCTCCTTTGCAGCTCCGAGAGAAGCTGATCTGACTCGGCCGCGTTCTCGTCATTGTTGGCTGAAGATGCGGCAGGTTGGACGGCATTGCCGTTTCCCTCTGCAGTGTCCATCTTGTCCTCTGACTCCGGAAGTTCTTCCATGACCTTGTTGAGGAACTCTTGCGTGCCGTTGTCGTAGAGGTCGAAGGAGAGCTGGTACGCAATAGCGAGTGACTTGCCGTCTCCCTTTTGTACGAGCTCGCGGAGCATGTTGGACGCCATGCTGTGCTGGTCGAGGTAAACCACGCATCTGGCAATGGCAAAGTAGTCAGGGTTGGGGATGTCGTTGAGCAGTGCGAGGACCAGGCGGAGTATCTGATTGTCATGTTAGTGCTTGCCTGGTATCTCAGTGTGGTCTATGCCAATTCATACCTCATTTCGGAGACCTCTCTCCTGAACGACGTTCATGCAGATGTCAAGGACATACTCCATGAGCTCTTCAGTACCGCTGGTACCGGCCGACATCTTCTTGCCCTTGGACTGCTCGTCCTGGGAAGAACGGAGGATGACCTCTCTGAGCACCTCCATGTTTCTTGCCTCGACTGCAATACCGACCACATGTCTGTAGGCGCCCATCTTGTAGCAGGACTCGAAGATGTTCTTGATGACAGCCTGGAGACTCTTTTGCGTTGCTCGTGAAAGTGTGAGGGGCGAGGGGTGTGCTCCGGGAACGCCAGCATTGCCTCCGCCGGGCTGATTCGAGTCAAAGGTTGATGTGTTCTCTCGTGACAGGAGCGACTTTGATGGCTGAGATGACTGGGAAAAGGGAGTGGTAGTGGCGTTCATACTGGCGGCGCTGTTTGCGTTTCCTCCCGAAGTGGTGAAACCAAGGTCGACTGCTGCTTGGTTGGTCGAGCTGGCGGGCGTGGGTGGGTTGTGCATGGCCGAGAGGGCGATATAGGTGTCGATGCACTTGGCTGTGAGACTATGTCAGTCACATGTTCCTTTCACGTGCCACAGAAATGTTGATGGCATCCATACCAACTATTGTCTCCTCAAACTCTTCCTGCTTGTCCAGGTTGAAGAGCTTGCCGGCTCCGAGTGCAAACACCATGCTCTCGTTGTATTCTTGAAGCTGGTAGTAGACCTTTGCAGCCACCAGAGCAGCGAGCTCACGGTTCGGGAATGATTCATCTTCGTAGAGTGCTTCACTGGAGGCATAATGTCAGCATGCTTCGGACGCGGCCGTGTGAAACCATCTCCATCATCGATACGTAGCCCAACATACATTTGACCAATAGACCCAGAAACCTCTGTCCAGATGTCGTCAATCTCCTCGTTGAGACGCTCGAGCGCAAAGATCTGGAGCGCGTGATCCGGCTCGGACAAGAAGCCCACCAGACCGGCTGCCGATGAAGATCCAACCATCGTGTATCCCGCGGACGACGCTAGCTATACTTCCAGAGAATGACAAGATGCGGATGGTCGACAGTGAGGATGGGTGTGTACGATGTGGTGTGGGTTGGATAGGTGCGTGTGCGAAGTAATGTACAGGCGTGGCGGCGGAGCTTGTGGCCAAGGCAGGTGCTGTGTCTGCACTGTTTCTCCGAGAAATGCCAAGAAGTGAAGTTGCAGTCTTCTTATTAAAACAAGAGCAATCTCAAAGGCAATCGCTCTCAAAAGACAAACGAGTTGGGATGGTGGTTGATGATGGGTTGATGGGACTTGTGAGAAGCGCAATCGTCAACATCGAGCTCTCTCCGTGACGGTCTGGTCGCGCAGCATGCTGTCATCCACATTCGGAACCTTCCGCCCGCAAACTGCCAAGCCATTCTATCAACTTCCTCTGTATCTTCCTCTCTACCCATCACTATATCTTTAAGTTGTGCTGCTTATCATAAGTGTTTTGTTTTGTAAAGAGGCAGGCAAATATCCATCATCTACCATGTACTGATCATCAGTTCAAATGTCGGGAGTCCAGCTCGTCACTCGCCTCTTCCACATCTCAAGTCTACCGAAATCATCATCTCACATGTGTCCCTGCATTCCCACATGCTGCTTTCGGTCTAGTCTATCATTGGAGTGCAGAAATCGACTTGACATTTGTGCGAACAGATTGGAAGGTGGATGGGAGATGAACATTGCCACGTCTATAGAAAGACCTTCAGCTTTTTACCATAAACTTTCCTCTCATTCTTAACGTCTTGTAAGACTTCATCATCATGCATGTAGTAGTGATTTGTCTTTGCTCTACCTCTTCTTATTGCACAGTCTCATTTAGTGCAATTCCTGATTGCTCTTGCTCAGCAGATGATATTGACAACACGCCAGACCACTCTGTGCCTAGATCATAACAATCTCCTTCATCTGTTCCTTGACACAGCCGGCTAGATCGAAAGTCCGACGTCTTCTGCGTCCTGAGAATGATTGACACCTCGATCGTTGACGTAACATGAGTTGGATCTTGACCATGACCTTTCGGCATGTTTAGACCTCAGGTGCGCGGAAGAACGGCTCACCCTCCATATCCGTGAAAATGTCAAAGCAGCGATCGTTGTAAAAGTTGTGTCGCTTGCCGGTCTTGCTATAGTCTATTATGCGGGGCCTGTCGGGATAGGCGAAATCGAACCAAAGCGCCTTCCTGAGCAGTTCGTGTGCTCAGGCTCGTCATTGTCAGGAAGGTGTGCAGCTCCACGCTTGAGGCTAATTGCGCGAACTGTGTCGGACGCGCAAATGTCATTCGGCATGGTGTAGCTGATTTTCGGAAGATGGCTACAACACTCTGGTCGATAAGCAGACTGACTGTTGTTGTGAGGTGATGCAAGATGTACAACTTGAAGATGGAATTAGGGAGAGGAAGGACGGAAAGAGAAGTAGTAGGAGAGATATTTATATAAGATGTGACATGGAACATTCGCAACCACTTACCTTGCGGGGTTTTGGTTCACTTATATGCGCATTCGGTCACTTGAATGGAAGAGTGAAGTTCTATATTTCACCTTGTGTCACTTTGTTCATCTCTATGTCGCTTTGTGCTCATTATACGAAACACTCTTCTTGCATCATGGCAAACATGAAAACCACATTGGAGCAAATAACTACTGAATACCCGCAGCCAAGGCTTTGATCCGGCTACTAAACACCTTGGTCTGTCTATCAAACAGTGTATGGTTTGTTCTTGGACGAGAAAATGACTGAGTGCGAAAGAATAAAGATAGTCAAGAGTGGAAGTCGTGGATAACTACCGGTATCGGCAGTTGACGGGGCCGTGTTGCGGAGACAGCTTGGCCGGCTCTCCAATTCTTTGGCGCATCTCCATGCCTAATTAAAAGTAGCTCGATAGTCACGATAATGCACCTTCGGCGATCAAATAAATAGCCGTGGCAGTCAAATGCCCACGTTTCCGACACAATGCTGTCGCTTGTCTCCTCGTCCTGCTCGCGAGCTGCGCTGTCTTTCCGTGTTGCATCAGGAACCTTTCAATCGTCTCTGAAAACAATAGCATCAAGCAGACTGGTAGGCGCTCGAGCAATGACTACACTACCGAGAACCCCACTCTTTGAGGCCATATCTAAACACGACCCCGAGAGTACTGCCGTGGTACACTCTTTGTCTGGCCGGTCTTTCTCATATGGTTCACTGCTACAAGATGTAGCTGTAGCTAAGCAACGGCTAGCACAAAATGCGGACAGCAATGGCAAAGCGATTGCAGGCGAGCGTATCGCCTTTCTAGTAGAGAACTCATACGACTATGTGGGTGCGGAGGCTTGGACTCCCTGGTTGACAAAAGAGCTGCGCTGAACATACTTGCTGTACAGTAACTCTCCTCTCGGTGCTAGGGAGCAATGCCATTGCAGTCCCACTCTCTCCAGCCTTTCCATCCGGCGAACTGAGGTATATCCTCGCGCAATCAGGAGCACTAATGCTGCTGTCCTCGGCTAAGTTCGAAAAGAAGACACAAGATGTTCTGAAAGAGGAGCTGGACCATGAAGTCATCAGTCTATCTGCCGAGAAGATTGCAGAAGGTCGGAAGTCAGACGAGAAGATCAGTCTCGAAGATTGCGGAGAGGAAGCATCAAAGGCCGGCATGATGCTCTACACAAGTGGAACTACCAACAGGCCGGTATGTGGAACATGTATAATCATCCATTGGCACCGACTGACAAACGACTATAGAAAGGTGTGCTGCTCCCACAAGACGTCCTCGAGGCCCAATCCAAGTCCCTCCTAGAAGCATGGCGATACACCCCCCTGGACCACCTCCTCCACGTACTGCCCCTCCATCACATCCACGGCACCGTCAACGCTATCCTTGCGCCCCTTCTCGCCGGCAGCACAATCGAATTCATGTTTCCGTTCACCACCGACCACGTCTGGAACCGCCTTGCCGCCCCTTACCTCCCAGCCTCGGATTCCACCGCCCCCACTAAAGCACCCATAACCTTCTTCACCGTCGTCCCCACAATCTACACCCGCCTCCTCCAGTCCCACAAAGCCCTCTCCCCCGAAATGCAGTCAGCTACCAAACAATCCCTGCACCCAGCCAACCTCCGCCTCAACATCTCCGGCTCCGCAGCACTACCCACTCCAGTCAAGCAAGCCTGGGCCGACCTCAGTGGCGGCAACATCCTCCTAGAACGCTACGGCATGACCGAAGTCGGCATGGCCCTTTCCTGCGGCCTCGCCTTCAACGACCGCGTGGACGGCAGCGTAGGCTGGCCTTTACCCTCCGTCACCGCCCGCCTCGTCGACACGGACACCCAAGAAATCATCCCCGAAGACGCTGGCCTCGACGACCAAGGCCGCGAGCGCCAAGGTGAGATCCAACTCAAGGGCCCCACCATATTCCGCGAGTATTGGCGTAATCCTACGGCCACCGCTTCTGAATTCACATCAGACGGCTTCTTCAAGACTGGCGACATTGCTGTTCGCCGCCGTGTCGAGGGTGCCGGTGAGGGCGAGTCTGGCGACTGGGCCAAGGGCCCTCTGTATTTCATCCAAGGCCGCAAATCAGCCGATATCATCAAGTCCGGAGGTGAGAAGATCTCGGCGTTGGAGGTAGAGCGGGAGATACTCTCCTTACCACAGATCAGCGAATGTGCTGTCGTAGGTCTAGTGTCCGAAGCCTGGGGCCAGAAAGTAGCTGCTGTCATTGTGCTCAGCGAGGAAGGCAAAACAGGCGGTAGAGGCGGCAAACCTTTTGGCGCCATGGACTTACGGAGAGCCTTGAAGGATCGTCTGGTCAATTATAAGATTCCGCAAGACTTGAAAGTCGTTGAGAATATTCCGAGGAATGCGATGGGTAAGATCAATAAGAAACAATTGGTTCTTGATGTCTTTGGGGACCAAGAGGCTTTGAGGAGGCGGAGCATTGATGTCGCTAGGGAGAGGGCTGAGATGAAGGCCAAAGAGGGAGGCAAAGCATAGACTCTGTCTTTGAACAAGAGGAAAACTGAAAAGAAGAAAGAGCAAAAAGTCTGCTTCAGTGGGTTCATTTCCGCTTTGTATAGTTGTATGTACATGTATCACCATCTAGCAGTGGCTGTCACAATCTGCTGTCAAGTCCCACTCCTACCTTTCATTCAAGGATTCAATCCTGCCACTACCACTACTCAAGTCTAACCCCCTTATCTTCCTTCCTCCACCCTAGCCAAACCGCACTCACAGCCAGCTTGATCCCGCCAGCAACCCACAAAGCCAACGCAATATCGCCCCCTCTCGTCAAGAATCCCCCAGCAACCGCCCCAGCAGCCAGCATAAGCACACTCGCCACCCTCCGATTCCGCTTCACGTTCTCCGTCAACGGCGCAGTGAGAACCTCCTGATCGAAAAACAAATCACAATACGCACTCGTCAGCACGACGGTGGTCACTTCGCCCACCCCAAGGACTCTAGACACCACAATCTGGCCCGCCGACTGCAACGCGAGCAGCGCAATGGGCAGCACCACGATGAAGTCGTCGGGCAGCAGATCCCCAGCATCACTGGGCACAGTCCCCGACTCGACCAACCCGGCAGCCACGAACGTAAGGATAGCTTGTGAGAGGAAACATGCCACCAGCGTCACCCTCTTCATCGGTCCCGCCAATCGCATAAGTCTCGAGTACAGAAACGCACCAAGCACAAACGCGAAGATGGACGTCAGCGATTTCGCCCACCTGTAGGGTTGGGATTTGGGCTGCCCGGAGACGCCTAGGCCTGCGTAGACGGTGTTTCCCGTTTGCATGCTCACGAAGCAGGACCAGACGTTGAAGACGGCCGAGTCGAGGAGGCCGGTCGTGAAGCAGGAGAGGATGAGGATCGCGTCGCCCCAGGAGGTTGTGAGCTCTTCGGTTAGGTAGGTGCGGGTTTTGGACAGGAGACCTGGGGCGTCGACACCGCTGCCATTTTCTAATCCTTCTGCGTGGTCGGTTGTTGTTCGCATTGTTGCAAAGGGTGGTTTGTTGTAGCCAAAGGGTCCTGTTGTCGGGATGTTGCCGAGCGAGACAGGATCTGTGGACTAGGATTTCGTAGATTTGATCGAGTTTCGGCCGAGTACGATGATCACCGTGATGGGTCTTGCTTGCTGGCTGGAGGAGGATATTATATCAACAAGCAGGCGAATTGTGTTGCTCGACAAGCCGTATTATGATTCAATGTAGCCTCGATATTGCGTACACGATAGAAAGCCGCGTAATTCGCGCGAGAAGGATTCAGATGGATAAATGAGATGTTTATTGCTCAGTAATGCGATAGTAGCAGTCTGACCATTTAAGATCCACAGCTGGGACCTGAATATAAAAGGCTTGTCGTTGGAGACCAATAATATCCCCAGTCATGTCGTCAGAACCATAATGTAACGTTCAATTCCACCAACGCTAAGTCCGATTAAGCTCATTCGGAACCAGTGGTCCGCTTGTGCCGTTGTCCGGGGTTCCCCATTAATTCTGGTGACGTTGGTGAGCATGCATTTGTCTCCGGTTATCCGCTTATAGAACATGAGTGAGATTTAGTCGCAAGGTAGAGCCAGGCACGGCAAAGGGCTGCGTTCCCGCCAGGCACGGCAAAGGGCTGCGCGAGGGAACCCGGATCATTATTAAGTGTCCAGCAATTCCTGCTTCCTCGATAGTCACCGAACAATAACATCCACAAGCTCGACTTTAATCAAACATGACCAGATTTACTAGAAGTGTGCTCGAGGAGAGAAGATTGGAGAGTATTGCTGCTCAGGCGGCGGCTGGTCTAGCTGCTATACGTGCGGAGTCTGGTTATGGTGAAGAAAACAAAGATGAAGTGTTCGTGCAACCATCAGCCATCCAAATGCGCTTGGAAGCACTATTGACATATGCACATCAGACCAATGCCTCGTCGTGGAGCAAAAGGTAGCGATATTCTTGGACCACAGAATCCAGATCGCCAGCGTCAAGAGCCTGATACCGTGTGTCCACCTTCGACCGACAGTGGCAAGATGCCGAATATGAAATGGTGAGTAGCGATAATCTTTTCCGCGCTCCCTTGACAAATGCCTGACCACGTCTCAGGTCGTTCACAGATTCTCATATGAGAATGGAAGAAGGTGGATGGGCCCGAGAGACCACCATTCGCGAATTGCCTACATCAAAGGAGCTCGCGGGCGTGAATATGCGTCTAGAACCAGGCGTATATCGTGAACTCCATTGGCACAACGAAAGCGAATGGGCATATATAATCAAGGGAGAATGCCGCATCACAGTCCTCGACCTCGAAGGTGGGGCCTACATTGACGACCTCTCCGAAGGAGATCTTTGGTATTTCCCCACTGGTTTCCCTCACAGCATTCAAGGTAAGACAACACCTCTCCCAAGCACACAGTAAGTCAAACACGACCACTAAATAGCGCGTCTTACAGGTCTTGGAAAAGAAGGTGTAGAATTCCTCCTCATCTTCGATGACGGCAATTTCTCCGAAGACAGCACATTCCTCCTAACCGACTACCTCGCGCGCACGCCCGTCTCCGTCCTATCCAAAAACTTCCGCGTCCCCGAGTCCGTCTTCTCCTCCCTCTCCGAGCACGAAAAATACATCTTCCGCGGCACCCTCCCGGGCTCGCTAGCCTCCGACCGCAAATCCGTGGGCTCGGCATCAAAACACCGCTTCACGCACCGCATGCTCGCGCAAACGCCCCAGAAGTTTCCCGGCGGCGAAGTCCGCATAACAGACAGCTCCAACTTTCCCGTCTCTACCACTACAGCCGCCGCGCATGTGCTCATCAACCCGGGTGGACTGAGGGAGATGCACTGGCACCCCAACGCAGACGAATGGTCCTTCTTCCTCCGGGGCCACGCCCGCGTCACCATCTTCGCGGCGAACGGCACGGCGCGCACGTTCAACTACATGGCTGGCGATGTGGGCATCGTGCCCAAGAACAACGCGCACTACGTTGAGAACATCGGCAGCGAACCAGTGGAGATGCTCGAGATGTTCAGGGCGAGCAGGTTTGAGGATTTCAGCGCCGAGCAGTGGCTTGCGAAGACGCCGCGGACAATGGTTGCGGAACATTTGAACTTGCACGGACGGGCGGGAGACAGGTTTTTGGACGGGTTGAGGAGGGATAAGGTTGCTGTCAAGGAGGGCAAGGTGAGGAGGTCGAGGAGTTTGGGCGATATTGCTAGTGCGATGGAGGAGCTGCTGTAAATTCCGCGCTGGTACTTTTCTGTTGTGATTGCATGGGGGGCATGACTGTATGAGAGTGGTACAGATGGCTTTTATTACGGGTGATGTGCGTGCTTTTTTCCACTTTATGTACAACAATCGTTGCTTTGATAATTCACTGACCTGTTTTGGTGTGGCGCAAGCCTGAAGGATAGAGTCAGCTATAATTCACTTGTCTTTCAACACGGGGCCTAGTGAACTTAAGAAGCCATAAGATGGATTTTTCTCGGATCGAAGTCGAGATAATGGGCATATTAAACACGACTTTTGCTATCTTTATCTGCTCAAGCCAAGAGTAGCGATATCCGTGCTATGAGCTCTGAGCAGAATATGAACTTTTTACAAACCTATCATACATACTCATACAGATACATCTCCAATCATGCACGCCCCGAACCTCACTTGAACTTCTCCAACTCCTTCATAAACTCAGCCTCCTCATCTTCTTCCTCCCCTCCCAATCCCCTATCAGCACCAGGCGCCTGCCCAACGACCCCCTCGCACCGTCCACAGAGCGTATCAGGCTCATCAGCAATATACTGCCAACACCTCACACACTTTTCCCCAAGCGGGTTCATAACCACCGCCTTACCCTTTGCCTTTTCATTCGCGTCACCACACTCAAACTCGACTTCGAACCGCCACGTCGGATTTTCCCTTTCTTTAACCCGCTGTCTCAGCAGCTCTTGCAGCTCCGGCACTGTCTCGTCGGCGATTTGCGCTTCAAGCACTTGCATCCTGTACTCCTTATCCAATGGCACGATATCCGCCTCGCTGACGACGAAGAGCTCGCTGAGCTCGTCGTGATCGCGAAGATCACTCAGCAGAGTGATGGCTGCGGCGCTGGTCTCGCGAGGGAGCTGGATCTCCACGCGACAGGCGAGACTGGAGCCGAGGCGGCCGGCGCGCCGCGCGTCTTCTTGGGCGGCGGTGACGGCGGATTTGACCGTGTCGAGGATTTGTTTCATGCCGTCCATTTCGGAGACGGGGATGGTGTCGAATTCGGCGGAGAATGGGCCTTCCCATACACGTTGGAGGGGGTGGATGTTTGCCTGTGCGTGGGTGCGGAAGTGAGCTGGGGCGTGCGCCCAGACTTCTTCGACAAGTAGAGGGGTTACGGGTGTGAGCATGTACAGCAGTTGATCGAGAATGATATACAGCACTGTCTGGGTATGTTGGCGGATAGCCTCTTCGTCTGCATACAATCTGTCTTTGATGACTTCGAAGTAGAACGGAGACAAATCGGCGTTGATGAAGCGGTTGAGTGCCGTTATGCCCTTGTAGAACTCGTTGTTGGCATAAGCCTCGTATACGAGGGCGGCAGTCTTGGAAAGCTGGTGGAGGACGATTTGGTCGGCGAAATAGAGGTCTTCGAGGAGTTCTTCGCATGGGACAGGCTCCGGGTAGTCGTTCAGCACGCCGAGGAGCCATTTCATGGTTACGCGGTATTTCTGGAGTGATTGATGAACGGCGTGGAGGACGGGTTGGCCAATCACTACGTCTTTCGTGTAGTCGCTGCTTGCAACCCACAGCCGCAGGACGTCAGGCCCCATAGCGTCGTTCTGCTTCTTGTAGGGACGCAAAATGGCACCACGGCCTTTGTTGTTGTTCTTGACCTTCAGAGGGGGCAGCAAAGAGCCAGTCAGGATTTCCTCGGGCGAAATGACATTGCCGAGCGACTTGCTCATCTTGCGGCCTTCACTGTCGAGAGTGAATCCATGTGTGATGAGAGTTCTGAATGGGGCTACACCCACAGATTTGGTGTCTTGCTGGGCAATGTAAGTTAGAAGAGATGACTGGAACCAGCCGCGGTGTTGATCGGTTCCCTCCAGAAAGACGTCTGCAACAGTGCCATCGTCGCGGGGAGTAAGCGATCTCCAAGCAGTACCGCTGTCAAACCAAACATCCATAGTATCCTTGCCACGAGTGTATTGGCCGGCTTCAAGGCCTGGTGCAACCCAGGCGGCATCATCTTCGGCATCAGACCACCAAGCGTCCGTACCACGCTCCTCGATGATTTTGATGATGTGGTCGATACTTTCGGCAGTCATCACAGCCTCGCCAGTCTGCTTGTGGAAAAGAGCTGGAATTGGAACACCCCATGACCTCTGACGAGAGATGCACCATTGACTACGACCTTGCAAGAACGATGACAGCCTGGCCTTGCCACTTTCAGGTAAGAATTGAACACCCTCTAAACTGCTCATGGCTAGCTCCTGGATTTTACCAACATCAGCAAACCACTGATCCGTGGCTCTGACAATGACGGGCTTCTTTGTCCGCCAGTCGATGGGGTTCTTGTGGCGGAAGTTGTGTGTTACGAAAACGAGCGACGACCCAGACTTTGCGAGCGACTTGGATGCAGGATCTCTGAGCATGGCAATGACTGCCTTGGCACCGCCATATTCAGCCTCCTTTCCCTGTAGGTATGTAGGATCGGCTGGGAAGGCTTTCTCGGTGAATAAACCCTTGTCATCTACTGGAGCGAATGCAGGACCAATACCAAGCTTCATGCACACGTTGTAGTCATCCATTCCATGTCCCGGAGCAATATGTACAAGACCGGTACCAGAAGAGGATGTGACAAAGTCTGCGTGGATAATCTTGCAATTTTCTCCGGAAATGACATTGGTGTACTCGGTGTTCACAAGCTCAGAGCCGGGTATGGAGTCGACGATAACATTCGCAGTCGTGCCTTCAGGTAGGTGTGTAAGAAGATGCTCCACACGATCCTTGGAGACGATCATTTGTCCTTGGACATCGGCAGAGGTTAACTCGCCCCTGAACTCAACAAGGACATATTCCATGTCTGACCGCACAGCGATTGCCTTGTTCGCCGGAAGTGTCCACGGTGTTGTGGTCCAGATGAGAGCGCTGACGTGTTCTGCTTGGACAGCATTGTTGTTCTCTAGAGCTTTAGGTAGCTTGACGAGTGGAAATTTGATGAATGCGGCGACAACCTTGTGATTGTCGTCGTACTCAAGTTCTGCTTCAGCCAAGGCGGTTCCCGATGATGGTGACCAGTGTACAGGCTTATTTTGACGATAGATCAGACCTGCAGCATGACAGTCAGCATTGCATACTTGTTAAGCACCATGACATATTCATAGTGCACCACAAGGACCGACCTCACCCTTTGCGACCATTTCTCTGAACACTCCCAATTGCCTGATCTCGAAATCGAGATCCATAGTCTTATATGGTGCATCCCATTCTCCCATGACACCCCAGCTCCTAAAAGCGTTTTTTTGCTCCTCTATTGTTTTTGTCGCCAACTCTTTTGCTGCCTTCCTTATTCCTAATGGACTGAGTCCTGCATCTTGTCCCTCTGTGCCTGCAGAGTTGACTTCGCGATGCGCCTGAAGCGCCTTAAGCTCGATAGGTAAACCATGGCAATCCCATCCAGGCTTATATTCAACTCTCTTTCCCCGAGATAGATTACTCCTCACAACTAAATCCTTTGTGATCTTGTTCAGCGCATGGCCAACATGGACGGCGCCATTTGCGTACGGTGGTCCGTCGTGCAGGATGAATGTGTTGTCTTTCCCGTCCTCGGTCTTGGCAGGCCGGTTCTCCTTTTGCCATGCGTATAGCTCATCCGCGCATTGAGAGCGGTATTTCAGCAACTCTGCTGCAGATGGCCGGGCAGGAAATGTCGATTTGGGGAGACTGAGTGTCTGCGCCCATGCGTTCGCCGCTGCTGCACGGAGGATGCGGGTTGGTTGAGGCATGTTTCTAGCCTTCTATGCCGGTTTATATATCAAGTCCGAGTCATGCTTGAGGTTGAGATCTGCCCACTCGCTGGATGAGTTGCACGATATCAACTTGTGTCTTTGGCCAGAAAGTTCATCTTCAATTATCACATGTCGGAGGTGAATTTCGGTGGTCTGAGCTTCTCCGCATTTCTCTTGGCATTTCGATATGTTCGCGGATATATTGCATTGTGTCTTCAAAGGTAGTCTAGTAGATTACAGATTTACTACGACGAGACAAATGCTCAGACAGCAGGCGACCAAGACCGTAACAGTGTCTCTGTACTGAGAAGTCGATCGAGATCAAGGCTATCATTATGATGTGGCACACCTTTAGTCAAAGCCCGAAGGTTGGAAACAGATTAGTACATCCCCAAACGACGGTAGACACATTTATTTTACATTGTCTTATTGATCTGCGTCCATGTTCTTCTTTTACCATGGCGTATTCTCGGATCGCTTGATCGCAATCTTGGTAGCCTCGTCCATATCATCCTTGGGCAACTTGAGCAGCTCATTCGACAATCCCCTCGTCACCTCCATATTGCCACTGCCATCCGGGTAGAAAATCCTCGCATACAACAACTTGCCAAACCCCTGTCTATCTCCCTTCTTGAACTGCTCCATTCCCTCCTTATACCTCTCCTTGACATCCTGATGTTCAATCGTCCAGTCCTCCCTCTTCGTCCCCGTAACCCGTAACACAGACTCGAACATGTCCTCTTGATTAAGCGTGAACGAGTTGAAGTAGACGTAGCCGTTCCTAAACTGCTCCAGACACTCCTTCTCGCTCAGTCCGCCCTCAGCCTTGATAGGGAGGCTCAAAAGAGCAGCGACGCCGCGTCCAACCTGTGGCCAAGTCGACGACACAATCTTGGTCTTGCCGTCGTCGAAAAAGGTGACTTTGCGTGCCTTGAAATCAAAGCCCCATGCTACGACAATGCCCAGAGACCACTCATACCAGAAGCCTGTGGCAACGGCAATGAAACTCGATTTGCCCAACTCGCGAATCAGCGCCTGAGTCTTGACCTTGGTTTCACCAATCAGGGTGTCGTTCCGCGAACTGACGTCCTGAGTGTCGGTGCCCCACTCATTGGGTAGGATCCAGGGCACTCCTGCGTCCGCGGCGGCACGCACGAGCTTGGCCTCGGTGTCCAGGGGTGCGGTCACGCCCAGGGTGATGATTAGGGCGTCTTGCCCCTTGAGGGCCTTGACGATTGAGTCGTGGTTGTCGTAGTCGATTTCTGCGACCTTGACGCCCTCGGGGAGGGAGGAGGTGCTGCCTGCGCGGGTGAGGGCTGTCACGTTGTGTTTGCCTGTCTTCACGAGCTCGATGGCCATTGGTTTGCCGCTGTTGCCGCCAGCCTATGTTGTTGTTAGTCTGCGCTAAGGTTGAGTGTGGTCTATGATCGAAAGACTTACACCCACGATGGCGACATTCTTGATGTAGTTGTTGCTTTGAGCCATTGTATAAATATCGAGGTGATCCGAGTTATAGTCTAGAGTAATCGTCGTCGATATGCTGGAGAGTGTAACTTGGTAAATATGGTCAAACTGACTGAGGATAAGAGGAACAAAAGACCATACAGGTCTCGTTGTTCCCTCTTATATACCTCATTTCAAGCCATCACCAGCAAACGACTCCTCCCCAAGAGCTAAACATGCCATCTCGGAGATCGCTTCACAAAGTCCGACGGAGACCAAAGTCTGTCCGAAAACATCCCACCCCTGGCTGTTGCGATCCTACGACCTCAGTAATACCAGGTTGTAATAGCCAGACATCTAGATAAGCTTCTGTACCAAAGGCCTCGTACCATCCAATGGCAGCAGGCCCAACACTGACGTGCTGATCGGACTTGAAGGATTCTGGTGTCCAGAAAGTAGTCTAGCTCCGGAATTACTTATATATCTCCGTAGAATAGCTGTATCTGGTAGTCGCTTAAATCCGCAGACCTCCGGGCGAGCTAATTGTCTGGGTACGGCTGTAACTACTACTGCATACATAACTGTTGATATCGTAGACGTAAAACAAGTCGGTGGTTTTGGACACAGTGGCCTAGTAAGGGTAGAAATAAGACGGTATATCGGCTACTATTGGCCCCGATGAGATTTTATTTCGTGCTTATGCTACGATGCCTCATGCCCCTCATCCACGTGTTGTTTTCTAGCCGACTACCCAAAGACGGACAATCTGAAATCAGATCCCGACGGAGCTCATGAGCATCATTTCTAAGCATTTGAGAAAAGCGCATGCACACCGTCGCACGATTCACAGCTGGTCGTAGGATCAGCAGAATGAACGAGGTGTTGCTAGATGATGTTGATAGTCAGAGATCAGGGTCGCCCTCCTGATTGAGGCACTTGAGCCAATGAGATGCTCTACTCCTGATCTTGATCATTTACACTGCAGCAAGAGAGTCAGTCAGATGAAAGCAGTAGTCAAGAACAGACGAGAGCGAGTAATATAAACAAATAGGTATCGAATCGATCACAATAATGACAAGACCAACCATTCAATCATTCCCATCCTTGATGCAAGCAGCAGGCAAGTCCGACTCTGCCTAGACAAGACAAGAAGAATAGAAAAGACCACAACGCCATAAACAATAACAACCAAACCACAACTAGACTTCTCCAACACAAGCAGAAGCCACACGCTACCCCTTGCGTCCAGTAGCCACAAGTTTAACCCTCAGCTCCCTCACAGCCTCGTCCCACCCCTCCCCGAACCCACCACATCTGCGTCCAAGAAATCCCTCCATGTTCCTCTCGTTATACGCCTCACCATACAAGACCTTGCCCTTGATAGAGACGTGCGTGCCGACTTCAAATTTCGCATTCTTCGTCTCTTCTTCGCCACCACCACCACCAACAATAGCAGCGGAAATCTCAAACGAGACCCTGACTTTTGTCTGCACCTTGGGCAGTAGCACATCGACGCTGACTCCCAGTCTCTCATCAGACAAGATGTTCACGCGAACCGGATACTCAATGCGCAGACGTCTGATCGCCTCGGACACCGCAACCGCGATATCCCAGCCACCTGACACAAACTTCAACAGTGCGGATACGGGGGTGGTGGGTTGAGGGAGACATTGGAGATGGGCGCGCATGAGCTGCAGGAAGAAGCGTGTCTCAGTTTGCAGGGCAGACGCGGGTTGTGGAGCGGGCAAAGCGGACGAAGCGGAGTCAGAGCCACCGACGTAGGTAAGGGAGATAGGTTGGTTCTCGGATTTGGTAGCGGATGTGCCTGGCATGATGAAGGCTGAGGTGTCGAAGAAGAGGGCGAGGGTCGAGCGGTATGTCATTGTTAAGGTAGAGCCGGTGGCGGAGGTGATGCTCCAGCCGGTTTGCGACTCGAGAGCGGATACGGAGGCTGTATTATATGTTAGTTCGATTTCGATTTCGCTTGAGTTGAGTGGAGAAGGGTAGGGGCAATATACCTTTCAAGGCCGCAACCTCGTCAATGCTCCAGCCTCTGCACGACTCCTTGACCCGTTCAGCCTCTTGGATCTGAGCAAGACATTCGGCTTTTCCTTCTGCATACGCCTCGACCAGACTGTCCTGCTCTTCCAGATCTTGCTGGAAGGAGGCTATCATGCGCTTTCGCTCTTCGATCTGTGCGTTGACATCTACCAGACTCTCACGGGCTGCATCCAATTCCTCCTTCTCTTCCTCGGATGTGGCAGCGGCAGCCTCTTCAAGTCTAACAGCTTCTTCGCTGAGAGTTTCGTGCTTAGCAAGGAGATCGGGAAGCAAAGTCTCTAGCAGCTGCTCTCGCTCTCCCAGCACTCTGGCGTCCTGTTCAAAACTAGACTTGATCTTCTTCAGCCCATCCTCGAGTCCGTCAAGAAGCTTACTTCGCCAGTCGTACCAGATCTCTTTGCTACCTAGACGAGCGTTGATTTTGATGTCCCGCATGTGCGAATCCATTTCCGCCTTCTTTTGTGCACTCGCGGACACGTAGGCTGAGATGAGAGGCGGTGGGTCTGCGTAAACCTCGCTTTCTAATGTCTTGACGAAAGACTTGCCTTCTGAAATGTAGCGCTTGAGTTCGCGGCAGGAGTGCTGGAAGAGGTCAAGCATAGGCATTGTGCATGCACCTGCTACAATGGCACTTTCCAGCTCTAGTAGCTCAGTGCTGGAATCGTCGCCTTGATGACGCGAGGGCGTGCTTGAAGTAGGCGCGACAGTGAAGCGCCGTTTAGTCGGAAGAGCAAGGTCCATGAACTTGATGCCTGCCATATCCAGGAAGTCGTTGAGCTTGATCTTCGGGATTTGTTGACCAGTCTTGGTAGCTGCGAAAAGCTCCTGAGCCAATTGCTGTCCTGCTAGCTCGGCCATGGTGGAAGTGGGAGCTGCCTGTGGAGTCTTCATTTTCGGCGTAGCCATCTTTCGAGGGGTTATGGCCTTTTTCGCTGGTGACTTCATAGGAGTCATTCCTCTAAGCCGCTTGAGAGGCGTTGTACCAGTGTCCTTTCTCGGAGTGGACATCAACCTAATGGAATTGCTAAATGCACGAGATTGTTCCTCAGAGGTAGGCGCTGGTTGTTGCGGTGTCATGGCCAGCTCCTGGGAAGCAGGCTGTTGCTGGGGCGTGACAGTCGAACCTTGAGCTTGTTGGGGAGTGGGGACCGATGTTACGGGGCTGCTTTCAGCCTGTTGAGGGGTTAATGCACTTCTGACGGGAGAATTCTGGAGTTGTCGAGGAGTGGCAGACTTTTTCATGGACGAGCTCCGCGTCTGCTGGGGTGTTGCAGATTGTCTGGTGGAAGAGCTGCGAAGCTGTTGTGGAGTATGCAGGGGCATGACTTCCGGAGTGGCTTGTTGCTGAGGAGTCATTGCCTTCTTGAAAGGTGAACTTCGAATCTGCTTGTCAACGGAAGGAGAGGTAGGGTTTGCAGACTCCAGATCAATCTGCTCAGGAGTACCAATAGAGATTGGTCGAGGCGAGCCAGCCTCCGATACAGTATGGGTGTTGGTAAGGTGAGGCGTCACAAGTGGCTGTTGGACTGTCTGAACAGGCGATGGCATAGCCTCCGGGATCGGAAGTGTAGGATATACTACATCACCCACGATTGCGTCTGGCATCTCATGGTCATGAGGAGGGGAGAAGCTCTGAGTCGTCTCTTCCTCCGCAGAAGGCTCAGAGGACGCATTTGTCTCGGGGACGATGTGCGCCACACTCTGCCTTCTTTTGCGTGCTGAAGAGGGGCTCTTACGAGCTGGGACATAGGGCTCGGAAGGAGATGTGGCACTGAGCTGATTGGATCCTGCTCGGGTGCGCGCCGAAGTTGGGCTTTTGCGGGAAGATGTTGGAACATCGCTCCTCGGAGTTGAAATAACTTCCTTCTCACGCTGCTGCAATGCTGATATTCTTTGAGGGCGAGCCGGGCTCTTGTCGGGCGATGCGACATTCTTCCTTGGTGAGAGCTTCCTGGATCCAGCAGAGTCCTTTACAGCGGAATTACCGACTTGCTTCTCAAACATGGGAGTCAGGAGCTTCTTCGCGGACTGATCTTCTGCCTCTCTAAAGTGGCCTTCGCGAGGCGGAGTAGTAGGAACTTCCGTCCTGGCGGGCGACAGATGCGCCTTCGGGGTCGAAGGGCTCCGAAGTGCCGGTGTTGTAGCTTGATGGGCGAGCGCATTGGAGAGTTCCTCGTTCTTGGTGGTACCATCATCTTCCTGAAGTGCATCCTGGATCAAAAGAGCAGGTGCTTCACGAATGCCTCCAATTGCGGTCGTAAAATCCATCGTCTGCTCGTCTATGGCAGAAGACATGGCAGAAGAGCGTCTTCGTCGCAGACTGGCGCGCCTGTCTTCTTTGACGGGAGATGGCTGGCGTTGTATACCCCCGACAGCCATTGTGAAGTCCATTGTGGCATCTCCCAGGGATAAGCGTTGGGCAGAGGAGCGTCTACGTTTAGCGCTGACCTGAGCCACAGTACGCCTTTGAGGAGGCTGAACGGGAGGCTTAGTTGTGTGAGGAGAGCCATCGTCTGTAGTGGAAAGTCGTCGTTTCATGGCGCTACGAGGCTGTTGAGCACGAGTTTGCTGAGGTTGCATAATGTTGCCGATAGCTTGGGTAAAGTCCATTGTCTCATCTCCAAGATCTTGAGTGTCGTCATTGGCTGAACAGGGTGGCAAGATGCCTCCAACGGCACGGGTCATGTCCATGCTCATGTCGTTGTTGTCGTCTTGGTCATGGTCGACTTCTTGAACACGGCCTAGTTGCTGCTGTGAGGGAGGGTTCAATATACCACCAATCGCGCGAGTAATGTCCATGCTCATGTCGTTGTCTACGTCTTGGTCAAATTGAGGCTGAGTGGGAGGTAGAATGCCGCCGACAGCACGGGTAATGTCCATGCTCATATCCTCGCTGCCTGGCTCTGTCTCTTCACCAACGGTGGAAGGAACTCCCTGGGGTTTGCGGTCGGAGTAGGCGTGTCTGAAAGCAGGGGAGAAAGGGTTGATGTTCTCCTGATCTTGGAGAGCGATGATGTTCTTGGCCATTGGAGGCGGGCCGTAGCTCTGCTGAGCCCAAGGTTTAAAGGCGTGAGTGACCTCTTGCGTGGCCATCTCCATGGACATGTCGCCATTCTCATCGACGTCTTCCTCGTTGTCGTCGTAGTTTCCGCCGTGCTCGTCAAAGTCAATGCCACGTGTGCCTGCCATTTCCGAAGCCTGTCTAAGGCGCGCGGTCAGACTCGAATCTGTGCTCTCCGTCTCTTCTGATTGGACCGTGTTGTCGCCAGCGTCCAGGCTCATGGCAGTGCTCTCTTCGTCAAGCTCGGAGTCGTATTCACCATCATCATCTTCCTCCTCATCCACATCGCTGCTGCCTTCGACCATGCTGCTTCCACTGGCCGGACTAGAAGAGAATTCGTCATTGGGATTGTTGAAGTTCATGGGAGGGATTGCCGAGCTGCGTCTGCGCTTCTTCTGGTGTATATCGCGCTGGTGTTCCGGCGAGGAAGGCAAGTCCTCTTCATCGTCGGCCTGCTCTGGAGGGGTTGACGGCGGGTCTGATTCTTGCTCCCAAGCCTGTCTGGCAGGAGTAGCGGCAAATGACGGTCTGCCTGCCGAAGATGCAGCAGAGGATGTCGTAGCATCCCGCATGTATTCTATGACATCCCAGGTGTGGAGGGTTGCCTCTGGCGCAAAAGATACCCGGCGATTTGCTGCAGTTTTTTGTCAGACACATTCAATCTCTTGATTCGTTTCTGCTCTGCTACATACCTAGAGACTTCCGACGCGCCTCTTTTCGCTTCTGCTCTTCATCTTTGGGAGGTAGAATACCTTTCGGCGGTAACTGAATTATCTGGGTCATTGCAGACTACTTCACGTCAGAACACGCGCGGTGATACATCATACAATATTACAGACTCTTCTGCGACCGCGATCCGGGGATTTTCGTCGTGTTGCCTCCAATTCTTCAGGCCCTATACTTCTACTGCGCGCCTTCTTCCTGGGTTTGGGCGGCGATGAGGACTTGGTCGGGGATGTCTTGCGCATCAGCCGCACAGGCGACCGGTTCTCCTTGTCCTCCAACTCTGCCATGTTGTCGTTGCTATTATTCCAGTAGACAACCAAAGGTTGAGTGATGTCGCATCAACATCGTCTGCTACATTACAGTGATGTGATTGACTACTGTATAGCGTCGGTGTAAACAACCGGTCCCTTTACGGTCTAGTGTATCACAGAGTAAACAGTGCTCACTCTTGGCATCGACATGAGTCAGGTGAGCCAGCTGAGCGAATCTCCAGAGTGGGCATGGCACGAATAGGGCAGGGGCAGAGTAAGAAGCCGGAGTTGAACCGGTCAAGTTCTGCCAAGCCTCATGTACAACTTTTTCCACTCGCTTAGGCGCACGGCCACCACAAGCCAGTCCGAATCAATCTTCAGTCTGAAAGTCCTCTTGCGACCCAGCGACGACATCGACAACTCCCGGTATACACAGTCCGCCCACCGAATTAACCCTCCGGACCATCAAATACCGTCAACATGGCCACCGAGCTTGCCGTCCAGAGCGAGCGCGCTTTCCAGAAGCAGCCTCACATCTTCCAGAACTCTAAGGTCGTCAAGAAGAACTCCAGAGTCGGAAAGGGTGGAAGAAGATGGTACAAGGACGTCGGTCTTGGTTTCAGAACCCCCAAGACTGCCATCGAGGGTACCTACATCGGTACGTGACCACCAGAGGGACAGGAAAAGATGAAAGAGATGGGCATTTTCGTTCGCTTGCTTTTGCATGGCACCGGAGACGCGCGCCACCATTCACGACGAGGCGAGCCCACACCGCGTCTACGACCAGAGGAGCAATCAGCGCAAAGAACACTGGAAGATTGCGGGGAATTCAAGAGTGTCAGAGCCAGCAGCTGACATGTTTGTTTCCAGACAAGAAGTGCCCCTTCGTCGGTGAGGTCTCCATCCGTGGCCGTATCCTGACCGGCACCGTCGTCTCCACCAAGATGCACCGCACTCTGATCATCCGCCGCGAGTACCTCCACTTCGTGCCCAAGTACGCACGTTACGAGAGACGCCACAAGAACCTTGCCGCACACGTCTCCCCAGCTTTCCGTGTCGAGGAGGGTGACCAAGTCACCGTTGGACAATGCAGACCTCTTTCCAAGACTGTATGTTTCGCAACAAGTCGACTGTCCTGTCTCGCTATCATTCTAACACATCCTGCAGGTCCGCTTCAACGTCCTCCGCGTCCTTCCCCGCACTGGCAAGGCCGTCAAGTCTTTCTCCAAGTTCTAGATGGATGTAATAGCATCCACACGTTCTTAAGATGGTCATTTTCGGGAGTCTCTGTGGGATTACGGCGGGCAAAAAATGATTGGCTTCTATCATGCAGCGCTTTATTAGCTCGAGAAATGCCATGTCGCAAAGTCGAATTGTCTTTATGAGCTTCACACTTCGGCCTTGCTCACCCCTCCCCCAGCATACTTTGTCTAGTCGGATATATACTAGCAAGGGCCATGGGATATCTGCTGGAATCGATTAGCAAAAATGCCATGGTCAATCCTTCTCATGCTTTCTTGAATGTGTCTCGCAGTGATTGATTGCCATGGTGACATTTCTCATGTTTAAAGAGAGACGTCCCAGTAGTTGTTACACTCTAACTAGATGCAACGCGGTAAAGCACAATAAGAATAGATCGCACCATTCATGTAACCATCCTACAACTACAGTCTACTTTACGTGAATTATTCGAAGGACATTGCAGACTTTCATACACTTTAAAGTTTGCATAAAATATATGCAATCCAGCCTAACCATAACCGGACTCTTCGGTGTGCTTGTGGTTTGCTCCACTTCCCTTCTCTATCATGTAATGATGTACCTAAATCCGACCATTTCCTCATTATCGAAATCACCCCAGCTTTAATGTAGGTCTTGGCTCTCTCATGTACTCGCTTCACTCTCAAAGGATAACCGTGGCATGTCATGACTTTGGGTGCCAGCCACTGGCCATTCACAACCGATTCCACACATGCAATCCTCCGCCCCGCTTCCCGCATGTTGGAGTACATCGCGTCGACCATTCGCTTATACACAACATTGATCCAGGACATAGCTGACTTGAGATCTTGAAGTTAATCATAAATTACCTCTGTTTCCTGTATTTGCAGACGCGTCTGTCAGCGGGCACAACACAGACGTTCGCTCCTTCCTCTATTTGGGACACCCGGACGCTTGAATAGTATCTTGCCTGCCATGACAAGTCGCTTCCTGCTCACTTCCTTTATTTCACCATCATTTAATTAGGTCAACCCCGGCCCAAGATGAAGTCTCCCATCGATCTGACCGGGGATGACTCCGGAGTCCTAACGCCTAGAGCCGCATCCAAACATTCCGATGCAAAGTCCAGGAAGACAGGCAATGCACGGTCTCGTCATTCCTGGTTCGATGGGAACCCTCTTGTCTCAGCGGCGAACTCGCAGTTCGGAGTTTGTGGTTCTAAGAACACGCCCGTATCTATAGAGAGCGACAGTGACTCTGATGCACGGTATCCTTCCCGGAAGATTGTGCACTCCAATCTTTCACTCCTTGGGCAATCGAAGGACGTTTCACAAACATCTGAAAGACGAGTCTCAACTTTAACTCCTCAGGCGAATCCTATGTAAGTTTTCAGTTCGTTAAGAGTTTTGCACTGTCCACCTGCCTATTCCCATAACACAGAGCATTTCCCTGAGGCGCGTCACCTTGTTTTACGGTCGTATAGATACCTCATGACCCTCCTACGGAACTTGCGGTTTCATTGCACTCTGTCAACAGGACTGAGGAACTGGTTGGCAATGGCTGATTTTCCCCAGTAGATCCCTCTCGCCTGATCCACTACATGCTGGATCAAGCTATAGTTCCAGCAAGCAGAGGCACACAAGACAGACCCAGGTTCAGCCAATTCAAACGCCCAAGTCACCCGTTGGAAAGGAACAAGGTGATAGGAATAAGCCTCCACCAAATGATACCTCCCTTAAAAGGAAGGCAACAGAAGCGTTGTACTCTTCAACCCCAAACGATGGTAGCTGCAAGAGGCAGAGGATTGACCACGCTTCAAGCTTTTCCATCAACAAAGACATTACAAGCGTCAAATCTGGACGGGCCAGGAGAAGCTTGGCTTCTTCTATTAGCCCACCCCCTCTCAGCCACGCTGCAAGTAAACGTATTCAGCATGTGCAAACATTTCAGCCTGACGTTTTTGATGATTATGGCTCGATCATGGGCAATAGCCACAACATTTCGAGCACCGCTCCAAGGCATACTGCAAGCGACAAATCAATACGGGCAACTCCACAAGGTCCCAGGGCAATGTCAGTTGCAAGCACAGACTCACGATCCGAATCCAGAAAAAGAGTTCTAGAACAATTGGCTGATATTACAGCTGGTCGACTGTCTACTAGAGACCAAATCAGACGTGGTCTAACAGATGAGAGAATGGCAAACGTCAGAAACATGTTAGATCTCGAACCACGGCCTGCAGAAAATCAAGACGAACACGAAAGGTTTCCACGAAAGAGTGCAGACTCGGTCGAGTTTGAACTAAATCAGAACCTTCGTCAGAACGTTCTTCGACAGAGAACAAGACCAGAGACTCCAATCTCGTCGGCGGGTGGTTCAGCGAACGTCCTCGACCAGTCAGCGGACAGAGAGCAAGGGCACATCGTTGACAGGATCCTTGATGCTCGGATTGCCCCTTCAGAGTCAATGATCCAGACACGCATTGGCCACACGAAAGAGGCTTCTCAAAACCTTGACCCTGCTGCAGCCAAACGTAAGCATCAGTCTCCAACCCATCACTTGAAGCAAGGCGAAATTCGCAATTTCAGCGCTGGACCTTATCGAACCGCTGGCTCGCTCCAAGTTGACGGGACGGCAAGGCGAGGCGCCATGGCGAATACATCCCTCTCAAGCCCAATCACAGCTTTTGGTTTTGGACCAAGTGCTCCGCGGCTTGCTAGAAAGTCTCTCAAAGAATACAGTCCTCGGCCTGAATCGGCTCTGGCGAGCGAGGAACACGTCGACAACACGAACACCGTACAGGTCTCAGGGAACAGCTCAGATGAAATGGCAGCACAGCAGCTAGTAGATGAGCAAGCAGAGCAAACGAGGCAACTTAGCGGAGACAGTGCCGTAACTCCGCGGCTGAACGAAGTCAGGGCAGCACCAATCGTGCGTGAACGCATCTTTGAAACAGCTACGGCAGCAAAAGTGGGACTGTCAGATAATGGTTCGAGACTTGATCTTGGAGATACGACTCTTGAGATGTCACCATTCCCTCGCAGACGACCTGTGTTTGACGATCATGGTTTGGCTGGATCAGGAGACCCTTGTTCCGAAAATTCGAATGTTAAAGCGAGCCCGGAAGTCAACCGCCAGTCCCCTATGGTCAGGCTTCAGGAGAGAAAGTCGCCGGGTACTGCCCAGAATGCTTCGGGATCACAAGAGCCACGAGAAAACGAGGGTCCTTCAAGCAACCAAGCCCCTGTATGTTACAATGACCTGGACGACCAACAGAATGAGATGAACGCAATCCACGAGCGCGAGAAATTGGTCAGTACGAAGAGAACGAATAAGCACTTTGATGAGACCCATGCCAACTGTTTCGATCAACCACCCCTGCGTCTCGGAAGGCGAATGGCTTATACTCCACCATTGGCATTGGCCGACGTGCGTACGTATTCGGCGGAGAGAGAACCGACGATGATCGAATCCTGCGTTAATAGAGATGCGATATCAAATCCCAAAACCTTTCTGTCGATGCCCGAAGTAAGAGAGGCTCTTGAAAAGCATCTCAAAGATCTCCACGATGACCATCAATACAAGGTACAGGCCGAACTGGCTAAAGCTCTGGACTATCAAAATGCGGACATCCAATCTCCAGGGACGCACCTTCCTTCAGCAAATTTCAACGGGATGATGGGTGTTGCGCATTCATCTTCTCCTTTTCAAGATATGCAGCCTATCGACAGTTCCACAAATGGCAAGGCTGTTGCCAAACGCCACAGTCGCTTCTATATCGAAACTTACCGGCACGGCAGGCTCACTGCTAAAGGCGATACAGCCTGCCCCATATCTTCCTATAATCCACACGTTCCAGAAGTGCCAGGCTTCACTGGGGACATGCCAAAGTTCAGCCACTATGTTAGCATAGATCGTAACATTCTTGGTTATAACACGAGGCAGATGCGTGTTTGGCCATACTTTGGAATGGAGGATCTTGGTGGCGATGAGGAGACTGAAGGTCAAGCTCAGCTCAAACTTCACTTCGATCTTGACGTCGAAGACTGGCCGAGGAAAGTTCACAGAATTCAACAAGTTCAGACTTATAGTCCGTACGTTGAAGCCTTCCTTGAAGAGATTGGATGCAGCATGGGAGACATACTATACTACCTTCTTGAGCCAGATGAAGCTGTCATCGAAGCAGCTTCCAAGGGCTGTAAGAGTCGTCAAGAAATATGCACAGAAGACTTCAATCGGTCAAGCTCGAGTACACGATGGGTCAGAGTATTTTCAAGCTTGACCAAGCCGTCCAAGACAGCACTAAGGAAAGCAGCCATCGCCTGCTCGATCTTTTCCGATGCCGTCGCACGCTATTCAAAGTATTCCAAGGATCTTACAATGTGGCATATCGCGAGAAAAAGTACAGCTGCATGTCTTGTCGAGGCTGACACAGGGATGGAGGCATTCGCCGCTGCATGTGAGATCTGTCACATATATGATTGTCCTTATCATGGAGCAATGAGGGAGCACGAGAACTCGTCCGATGCTGACGATGATGCTTCAATCGCAAGCGAAGATGCTCTTGACGCTGACTACCCACCAAATATCAATTACAAAGTACGGGTGACCTTGCCCTCCCGCTCTGTTGAGACACATGATCACATCGATCCTGTACAGGGCCACAAGCAGTCAAAGGGTCGAAAAGGTGTGGACTGGTGGATGGAAAAGAGTGTTTCTTGGGACCATTCGGAGAGGGGCCCTTTCTACCCATGCTACCATCCTGGATTAGCATGCGACCAAGCTCAATGCCGATGCTTCAGGGACAGAGTGCACTGCGAAAAGGCATGCGGTTGCTCGGCTGCTTGTGAGAGACAGTTCCACGGCTGCACTTGCAAAAGAGGCAACAAGAAGAGATGCCTTCAGGACGATAGGTGTGAGTGTTTTAAGATGAATCGAGAGTGCGATCCTGATCTCTGCGGTACTTGTGGCGTGCAATCCGTCCTAAATCCGGAGAGTGAAGACACCGACAGAGACTTGATCGCCGAAACATGTTGTAGGAATGCCGGCATCCAGCTTGGTCGTCCTAAAAGAGCAATTCTAGGTGCGAGCAAGGTGCATGGTTATGGTCTGTTCGCTGGCGAGCCCATCGGCCGGAACGAGTACGTCGGAGAATATGTCGGTGAAATCATTACCAAGTCTGAGACAGAACGAAGAGGCGCCATCTATGCCGTTCAGAAATTGAGCTACTTATTCGCGCTCAATCGCGACCAGGAGATTGACAGTCAGCGATTTGGCAACAAGATACGTTTCATCAACCACGCCGATAGAAGCTCAAGGTACAGAAATGTCTACCCCAAGATCATGCTTTGCAACATGGCTCACCGAATCGGAATGTTTGCACTGAAGGACATCCAAGTCGGGGAAGAGCTATTCTTCGACTATGGCAAAGATTACCACCAGCACCTTTACGAGAAAGAGCCCGACGAGCCCGATGAGGGAGTCATACCAAAGACAAAGAACCGGGCTCTTATTGACACATTCAACAACCCAGATGCTACGAAGAACTCCAGAGCGGCTATCAAATCTGCTAAACGTAAGCAGCCACGGCCACCGTTGGCTCAGTCTGCATCCGTGTCAAATTCGCCTGCAAATTCTGACCATGAGAGATCGAAGGTAGCCTCAAACAAGCTTCCAACACACACGCATCTCCCTGCAGCCAGGAAGTCGGAAAGTAAGGATAGTAGGCGCATCAAGCGTGGAGGCGATTCAGACAATTCACCAGTTCCTACTAGAAGCTGGACAAATATAGCCTCGCGGCTTTTCCCAGCTGAAGGGCGTCGCGTGGCTCAGAAGAGCTCTCCACTGAAGAGGATGGTGCGCTCACGCAGGATCACTGTCGACGACGATGGCGACGAGACCATGATCCAATACCAAGTCCACGACTCAGAAGGAGACGAAAGCGAGTATGATGACGGCCACGAAGTGGCCGATAGCGAAGAGGAAGAGGATGAAGATGGGGATGAAGATGATATAAGGCACAGAAGAAGGCCTAGAAGACGGGTTTTGCGTGGAAGGGGCGATGAGTAGAACTCTCCCGTCATACCACGCAATCGTCAGATTGGTGGGGGACTGCGAAGTACGGATGAGAGGTTGATCGGTGGTGTCGAGGATGGTGAGGAGGATGTATATACAAAGTGGACGTACGAAGAGAAGGATAGCATGGACAAGTTCATTGCTGATTCTGATGATGACCAGCGTGGCAAGGGTTGATTAGCTTGCGCATAGAATTGGTTTATCACAATCGCAACAGCGTGTTTTTCTTGTATACACTCACACCTTTTGACCAATGCAGAGGCCTGTCTTGGAGACTCTGGCCAATAGTAGACAGACACCGCCACATAAGAAGCAGGTTCCCGCCCAGATCTGAGCTGGAAGGTATCCCAGACCAGTCCCAATGAGCGCTCCACCAAGCGGAGGTCCTGTCAAACATGCAAAACTAACCACAGTAAAGCCCAACCCCATTCTACCACCTGTCTTTGATATATCTGATGTCAAACTTGACAGAGTTGACGGCCACAGCCCCTGTATGCCGTTCGAGAATATACCGTACAGTATGATGAAGACGTACACCCCTGCAGTAGTCTTCACAGCAATCCAGCTGTAAGTCACAGCACTTGCTGCCAGAGTGAGAGGAACGATGGTGTTCAGAGGTCCAAATCTCTTGTTTGCAAGGTACGCAGGTATGAGACGACCCACAATACCAACTCCGTTGTTGATGATGATCAGATTGACCGAGTCTTCATAACTCAAGCCGATGACTCGACGGCCAAATGTTCCAATCTGTGGACGTACAGTCAGCAATTTGTAAATACATGGAACAAGAATACTCACATAGAAGAAACCGAAGTATAACGCCCAAAAGTTCAGAAACATACCAAGACAAAACAAGGAATACGCCGGCTCCTTGAACGCAGACCACTCTACCAACGGCCCTGACTTCCTCGGCGGCAGACGTACCCGGAACAGAGCCACAGCGGGAAGCGTAAGAGCCAGCATAACGAAGCCAACGACCCTAACAGTCCAACCAAACCCAATCTCAGGCAGCAACTGCCTCACGATAGCCGGAAACACCATTCCCCCAGTCCCGCTCCCAACCAAACAAAACGCAAGCACAAACACGCGGTAGCGCGAAAAGTACGTAGCCACGAGCGCCATAGCCGGACAAAACATAAGCCCACTTCCCACTCCCGTGCAGATCCCCTGCGCCAGAATCAACTGCCAGTACCTTGTCGCCAGACTAGTCATGAACACGCCCAGCACCTGCAGTACCGCACCAGCGACAAACACTGGTCGAAAATACCCGGCATCCAGTGCGCGGCCGGAGAAGACTCCAACAAAGAAGATGAGGAAGATTTGCAGGGAGCCGATCCAGGAGATTGTGGACGAGGATAGCAGGAGGGAGGAGGTGTAGTGGGTTTCGAAGACGGAGAAGCTGGATATGTAACCCCAGGTGTTGAAGCAGACGAAGTGGCCCATGAGGGCTTGGGTCCAGGCTTTGGTGCCGCCGTCTGGTGGGGGCGCTTCTTCTTCCGCGATGTCCATGTTGGTCTGTTTCTGCGCTGTGGCGGGAGGTTTGGGCTGTTGGAGATGTCTGACGGTCAAGTGGTTCGATGACCTGTCGCGGATGGTATGATCGTGTCTTTTCGCGTCAGATGAATCGACCAGACACTCGATTGTGCTTTGCGTGGTGAACGCTAGAGATGATACTCTGTAGAGCATAAATGGACAAGAGAAGGCGGAACTCGCTTGTGGCTTTTCTCTTCTACTATTACTCATACCAAACCGACGCTAAAAGGTGCTCTTAACCAGACCACCGAGCTATACTCCAATCAATCTAATGCAACAATGGTTTTTCCGTTGCGTTAAACCGTGCACTCTTTCCCCAAATTGCGACATACTGAGTGCATGCATGCGAGGGGTACTAGACTGTTTGGAAAATTGATGGCGAAATCACGACATTGTCTACAGTCCCGCCGCTGCGGTCGATCAATAGTTCGTTTGATGGTTTGAATCCTTCGACGCGTCGGCGCCTGCCCGACGGCCGGCCTGTATGAGGCCCCCACCAATTATTGTAGGGGAAGTCTAGGTCAGGGTCCCGACCGTGGGGTGCGCTAAGAGGTAGCCTTAACAGGACGTGATTCTATAACGTACAACTATGCCTTTACTTCCCTTTGTAAAGTCTTTCATGTCGTTGCATCTCGCAAATCACTTAGCTCGCGACTTGAACTCGTAGTTGGATCACAGCTTCGTCTACTGCCATGGCGTAATGCCTCGCCTATTCGCCATTGGCCTTATGCCCACTCGACTTGATCGGCCATGCAAATGCTACGTCGCAATAGGTTCTTCCACCGTTGAGACAGCTCCCAGAGGCAAAGCTTCTGATGTTTGAGCTTCGTGGTTGGCACATTGCTCGTCAAGAATCACTGACCGGCGAGCTTCCACTCTCACGTGCTTGTTTTGTCGTTGGACGTGACTCCCCAAGTAAAATAATTAGCCGACCTGACTCTGATTCATTGACAGCACTCCACCTTTGATGCAACGTTACGGACATGAAAGACCGCATTCCATGTACGATGCATTCACCATCTATTGGCCGAGACGTCCAAGACGCCACCATGCAGGACTACTTCAAGGCGGTAGTTGATCTGCTCGTTCTCAAGACACTTGAGGAAGCGAAGAACGTCGCATCGAACCATCGGGGACATCGTTCGTCGTTTAGTGTCGTTTCTCGAGCTCTCATACCATCAACACGTTGATCAACACTGTATCTGCATCCGTCTGTCAATTCCTGACCCCAGCCCTTTCATAGAATTGCGTAACACATATTTCGTAATCCACCAAACATGGCAAGGTCAGAGAGCTATAAAGTCACTACTAGATGCGCAGCATTTGGGAGGAAGCACACATTTCCTGCTCTTAATCAATACTCTTAAGGACTCATACTATTCTTCGTTACCCAATCATGATTTCTCTAGATCCAAGCATATATTCGAATCAAGTCATTGAAGATGTTGTAGTTGTCGGAGGAGGCGCGTCTGGACTTGCAGTCATTCTGCATCTACTCGAAAAAATCAAGCAGGGAAAGCATGTGAAGAGCATAACCTTGCTTGAAAAGAGCAACCCCGCTGGTCCAGGTCTAGCCTACTCCGAAGCATGTGCAGGAACGATTCTGAACATGCATGCGGATACCATGGGTCTCTTGGTCAACGATCGTTTCCATTTCTCCAAGTGGAGAGCAGAGAGGTACCCCCGTGAGGAAACACGGCCTTTTCCACTGCGATGTCAGTATGGGGAGTACCTCAGTTCGCAGCTTGACATGGCTCGCTTAGAATCACGCCGGCTTAGTGTTCTCCTGAATGTGGTCTGCGCTGAGGCCGTTAATGTTCAAAGGAAGGGAGATGGATTTTCAGTCCAGCTGAGCGACCACCGCACAATATACACGATGGCAGTTGTGCTTGCTCTGGGCAACTTCGCCAAAGTGTCCCACTCGGAACTGCGTGGATCCGCAGGCTACTTCGCTTCACCGTGGCCCAATGAGTCGTTGAAGGCCATACCATCTGGTGCACAGGTCTCGGTTCTCGGCACTGGACTTACAGCCATAGATGTCGCCATATGTCTGGCCGAAAATGGCCACAAGGGTCCCATCAATCTGGTCTCCCGCAGTGGGAGGCTGCCGAAAGTGCAGGGGGAATACGAGCCCTATAATCGAAATTACATACTGCACAATCTTGCTAGAGATATCGAACAACGTCCAGAAAGAAGCTTGATTCGCATAATCGAGATGATCTCGCAAGAACTAGCTCGTGGCTTACCTGCAGACTCTGCGCACTCTTCCCAAGCACGCTTTTTACCAGACTGTTTGAAAGAGTTTCGATCGAATGTCGACATGGCAGAAAAACACACAATACAATGGCAAGCAGTTCTTCGAGCAACGGCACCGGTTGTTGAGCGCTATTGGCACACCTTTTCCGAATCCACCAAAGACCTCTTTCTCCGCGAATTCTTCAGTACATGGATGACGTATCGTCACTCTATCCCACTGGAGAACGCCCGGAAGATCCTTGCTTTGATAGATCGAGGGCAATTGAAAGTGCACAGCGGCGAAAAAGCCTTCCGTTCTGGAGACGAGTTTGTCCTTTCTACGACCAAAGGCTTAGTCCACTCTCCTTGGCTGATCGAGGCAGTAGGTCAAGAGCATGACCCTCATAAGACTGGCTCCGAGCTTCTGAAGCGACTCCTTGACGCTGGCGAGCTGACGGGGCATCCAGCAGGCGGTGTGGTTGTGGATTTCAACACGCTGGCGGCATCCGAGAATCTCTATGTCATTGGATCTATGACCAGAGGAACGCATTTCTACACTGGAGCGATTGACAGGCTTGTAGCTCACGCTGCACGCATTGCCGATAGCATCAGTGGAGAACGTCCGAGTCGACCGCTGCACGTCGGCCTCTTTGTCGGTACAGACATTTTCTCTCATCTCATGACCAGCAAAGTTGTTCCTCGGCTGATGGCTCTGGGTCACACACCATTTGTTTTCTTGCCCGCCCACAAAGGCAGCAAGAAATCGAAACACCTTGACCTCGAAGAGCTCGCATTCTTTGAACGTCAGCTGTATCAAGACACTGTTATTCCTTTCTTAGGTACATCCAGTCCCAACGGGTCAAAGTGCATGACGGTTGAGCAGATGAGAGCTTACTATGGGATACTGGTCCAGCACGTCCCGGATGTGAACGATCCTGCCTTTCTTGGCGTCCTTGAGCAGAACCACATCGACATCGGCATGTCGATACGATGTTACCAGAAATTCGGCAAAGCCATCATCAAGCACTTCAGCGGTCCCAGAAAGCTTGTGAACCTTCATCCAGGGGTTCTGCCCCAGTACCGTGGCGTCATGACAACGATAAGGGCAATGAGGAATGGTGACGAAGAGTTTGGGTACAGTCTACATGAGATCAACGAGGATTGGGATGCCGGGCATGTTCTTGATATCAGGACCCGTCCACTCACCAGGAAGCCGATGCTGCAGTATATGAATGATGTCTACGACGTCGGCGTGGAAATGGCGGTTGATGCTGTTGATAAGATTTCGAGGGGAGAAACATTGGTTGCTGTCGAGCAGTGCGAGGCGGAGTCTCGTTACTATGCCTTTCCTACTGCCGAAGATCTCGCAGAGTATCGTCGTCTTGGTCTCTCTTTCGTTGATTCAGATCAGATGATCGATTGCATACTTGAAGCATTCAGCACTTCGTGTAACAGGATGGCTTTCAAGGACGTCCTGAATACAGCAATATCTGATTGGCATGGAAAGAGAAAACAACCTACATCTTAGCTGTAGGCTCGTCCCTACACTGCGATATCATAACATTACTTATCACTCACCCATATTGAGCGGTATTAATGTTATGTCTGTCGGCGGGGACTCAGCGTCTATAGCTAGACGAAAAAGCACAATATAACCTGCAATGCCAATGAGCACAGGGCCCCAAGCGAGACCAACCTACTCATCCGCACGGTTCCTTTCCTTCAGAACAAAAGAATATCATCCAGTGGCGGCCGGGAAAAAAGACGTCGGAAGATCAAAAACATACAACAGCAGGGATTCCCACGTGGTCACCCACCGTAGTACTAATCTGCCGGTCAACTGCTTATGTCTGGCAGAGCGGACGGGATGCCCAGTTCTCAGCTGCCTGTGGTCGTATGTGCTCGTTTTGTTGAGATATGGAGTATATATACAAACGTTGTTGAACAAGCTATAAGATGCTGAGACTATTGGTTGCTACAATGAAGAACATCAATAGGATGGTCTGTAGACTCCGCATTGGAATGTTCAGGTCTTTCGCGTAATCTTCTGTCCTTGAAATCTTGCTCTCTCTCCTTATTAACACCACTAAGGTGGATGGGCACCGGTGGGGCCCGTATAAGTGCTCCTTCGTAACAATCATGCTCCGTTTCGGACAGGGAACTTGGAAGACTAACTTGGAACACTACCTGTTTGTGCGATGGCTCCTCTTCTGAACGATGCCAAGCGTAGACTGTAATGGTAAACGCGACCAATTTCCCATGTTCGGCTACCACGCGAGAACGATAGCATGGAGCCACGGTCAAATGCGAAGTTGCAGGTGGCAATTCAAGCAAGGTTTGTGCTACAGTTGCATCTTATGGAACCCTGCGTGGATCTGAGAAGAACCGGGATGATGCCATCAAGGTGGTTCTGATGAAAAAGCTTTCAAGGCCCGAAAGGTTGGCAATCTCGTTCCGTGTCCTCGATGTTTCTAGAGGCAATTTGCATGGTATGAACAGGGGCTTGACAAGTTGTCAAATGTGGCCAATTGCGCAGACGACAAGAGTATAGAAGCCTGCAAGACACGCAGATGGCACGGCTGCATCAGTCTGAATTTTTGCCAATCATGTAAGACTTAAGGTTCAGAATAAGAAATGAACTGAAGGCTTCCTGTGACCGTGAGGAACTAGATGATCTCCTGGGCATGACCTACACTTTCTCGACAAGCGTATTTCACCGAGAAACACAATAAATTTAGGCGAAATGCACACCATGGATGTCCGGCCAAGACATGTTTCCCGTTCTTTATCGGCCATTTTTAGCGGTGACTCTCATTGCAATTCTCTTCCGACCTCAATGAACGAGCTTTTACCAGTAAGTGTCATTGGTATCTGTACGAGTCTGCGCCGCGGTCCGAATGGTGCACTGCTGGAGACAAGAAGTTCCTTTCACCTTTCAGAGCTTAAACTCAATTGGGTCGTTGCAACTTTTCCATGTTCGTGATCAACGAGATTAATTGTGTCGTAAATTGATGATACAATGCTTGTTGTTCCTGTCAAACAGACCTTATGTGGTACGCTACACAACGCCACCATATCCGGGTTCGTATGGTTGTGAGAAGGAGTTGTTCTATCAAGCAGCAGGGGTGAGGTCAAGGAGCGAATCATTTGAAAATGTTGGGTCAGAAGAGCCGCCAAGATCTACCTTGATGGTCCTGGGAGTGGCTAAAGAGCAAGGCATGTCAGGTTAGCGACACACTCTGCGCTATCTTCTTTGTTCAAAGCATGCTTTTGGGGTCGTCTGACCCGAAACGACGTTGTTGTCGTCTTTGTCTAATGATAATATGTTTTCGAATCATATATATAGGCCACAAGGTGGCTACATGACTGTCGTGGTTGTGAAGAAGTCGCAATAGAGAATACGGTGAGAGTTGTGAGTTGCAAAGCTTGACCGTTCCTGGAAGGAGAGTCTGTCGATAAGACTAGCGCAAACTGTCGCCATAAGCATCCACCATCGATGGCGGGAATACGACCGAACGAAGCCATCAAGGTGTTTTCACCACTGGTTTTTCGTCACAGCGCATGCGCCCAGTGCTTGCCGTCCCTCTTCACTCATCCGTCACTCGTTCGACTGACGCGTTGATATAGAGCCGTCATCCCGGGCACTCGGTCAACCCTGTACATCAATTGTAGCGATCAAATTTTGAAAAGAGTTGTGAATCTCTGGGTCGCATAATATCAGTGTGCCAAGCAGAGATCTGTCAATTGGTCATCAATCGATATCGGACGTCAGCGAATCTCACGGCTCCCTCCCAATGGCCGAATTAGCGACGCAGCTCGCCTACCATGTGGTACGGCAAGCTACAGCAGACAATTCCACGGAGGATGACTTGGCTGGTACACCTGGACACTGCGAAAATGGAAATGGTTATGATGGCAGAATGGGTGTGAGGATATCAGCAATCTTCGTCATCCTTATCGGGTCATTGTTTGGTAAGTTCAATCATTGAACAAATCTTCCGGCTCCTGCATGTTCGCTCATACAGTCTGCATAGGTGCATGCTTCCCTACATATGCTGCACGACACCGGGGAATTGGCGTGCCAGAATGGGCATTCTTCATTGCCAAGTATTTCGGTTCTGGAGTCATCATTGCCACTGCGTTCATCCATCTTCTTGCTCCAGCGAATGATGCACTTACCGACTCTTGCTTGACCGGCCCAATCACCGAATACGACTGGGTTGAGGGCATTGCTCTTATGACGATCTTTGTTCTGTTCTTCGTCGAGCTCATGGTCATGCGCTATGCAAAATTTGGCCACAGTCACGATATAGAGAGCAGCGGCAAGTTCGAGCCAGAAGATGCTCTTGGTATCAAGCCATCTGTGTCGCCCGTCAACGAAAAGCACTCCCCTCAGTCTTCAAGCACCACTCAGCCAGAGTACGAGATGAACGCAGTTGCGTCTCCTTCATGCCCCACCAACCCCCACGTTATGGGAGATGACCACTTAAGTCACGCCAGACAGCACATTGACACAGAAGACGTCGACTCGGACTGGGAGAACCAGCAAGGCGACGAGCACATTGGCCACGGCCACATCTCTCCAGAATCCTACAGCGCTCAACTCACCGCAATTTTCATCCTCGAATTCGGCGTCATCTTCCACTCCGTCTTTGTCGGCCTCACCCTAGCCGTCTCCGGTTCCGAGTTTGATACCTTATACGTCGTGCTCGTCTTCCACCAGGCATTCGAAGGACTCGGTCTGGGCTCCCGTCTCGCTGCTGTGCCGTGGCCGAAATCTAAGCGATGGACGCCATACTTGCTCGCATGCGGATATGCCATCAGCACTCCCATCGCCATTGCCATCGGTCTCGGTGTCAGACAGTCGTACCCTCCCAACAGCCAGACCACCTTGATTGTCAACGGAGTCTTCGACAGCATCAGCGCTGGCATTCTCATCTACACGGGTCTTGTGGAGCTCATGGCGCACGAATTCATGTTTTCGAATTATATGCAAAAGGCGGGCATCAAGACGGTCATGGGTGCGTTTGTGACCATGTGTGCCGGTGCTGGACTCATGGCACTCTTGGGCAAATGGGCTTAGAGAACTGGTTTCTCTGTCACGATCGGGGGAAGGGAGAGCATGTTTAGTCTCGCCTTTTTTTCGGTGCGTGGAGAAAAGCATTGCCCGCTTGACTATTTATTTGATAGAGGTTTTTGCTTACCAGCACCGCACGGTCGAGCGCCCCCTTTTTTTTCCGCTTGACTTTTACAGCTTCTTGTATATTGCAAGGCGTCCGGCGTACTCTAATGCAAGCCATTGCAAAATCATAGAATCACTCATCTTGAGCTTTTCTCCCAACATTTTCTCGCCACATCGAACAACGATAATATAGTGTTCTCGTGAGTGAATTAACATTCTTCACTATTATTTCTTGGTCGTCCCACAGCGTAATATCAAGCGCCATTGTAAGATTCGCGCTACTTCTGACATATCGAGTGATCTGGTGAAGCACACTGCACAAAAAAGAGTGGGGGAGCTTCGGACGCCCAAACAACCCCCCTCCCCCCCCTGCGTGATTCACAATCACAGTCACTGGAGGAAAGAAACAGAATTGTACATGAGAAACAAAAAGTCCGGGAAGCAAGAGAAAAGACCTTTTCTTTCACTAATGCGGCCGAGGAAACTCCACTAGAATCATCCCGTTTTCTTGATCCATATGAGTTGTCAAGGCCCTTTGGTATTATAAATCCGTCCGGTAACCTTTGTTTCTTTCTCCTCAAGAGCGCCGTGTGCACATTTTTTTCGGTGTGAGGAGAAGGTAGTGTATACATAAATTTTGCAAACGAAACCATCTGCGTCTGAAATCCTCTTTTTTCCCGTGCGGCTGCCGGACCCGCTCATCTTGTGCTTTGTCTATCCTCGTCTTCTGGTGCTGGGAGTCTTCTTGCTCTCCATGCCGCTAGCCGCGCCGTAAGCCATTGGTTCCTCGGTCTTGACGGCCTTCTTGCCGGTAGTCTTGGTGGTGGTGGATGAGTTCCAGTAGTAGACCATTTGGAAAGCGAGGACGGCGTTGAGGATGAAGCCGGCGACGAAGCCGTACAGGATGAGGTTATCGTCTACTTCCTGGATAGTAGTGAAGATGCGGGTGAGAGAGCCGACGAGGTAGTTGAAGACCTGTATCTTGTTAGTGAACCAACTCAAACCACACAAGACAATATCCAAAAGGTGAGGAAACAACAAGCACGGAGGATGGAAAGAAGAATAAAACTCACAGCAAACGCACTCAGCTGCCCCGTCCCGCCTTGCTTCCAAACCGTCACAATCTGCGGAACCTTACTCACGACCCCGACCACGCCCGCGCCCGCCTGCAACACCTTCAGCACATCCATGCCCACCACATCCGCACTGAACAGCGCATACCCCGCCGCCGCCAACCCCGCCACAAACACCACCGCGCCCACGCTCTTGCCCGTGTACTTGAGGATCAAGCTCGCAATAGCCACATTCTGCACCGCTATCAACGCCGTCTCGCCATACGTTGAGAACGGAAACCCAGAGCGGGCGTTATACGCCAACCCCACGAGATAGGCGCCCGTCTCGAGGGCATACGCCAGAAACGACAGACCGGCCGCGGATTGCGAGTTTAGCAGCTTGAGGAGTTGTGGGATCTTGACTGTGGCTGATGCGGCGATGATGGCGATGCCCAGGGCTTTGGAGATGGCGAGTTTGAGGCAGTCTGGGTGCGAGAAGAGGGAGAGGTCGTGGATTAGGAGTTTGTAGCATTGGTTGCCTAGGAGGGATATGCCCACGTCGCGGATGGGGGAGGGTAGGTTTTGGGTTATGGGCGTGAGGAGGGATTGGAGGGTGTGTTCTAGGGCGTCCATGTTGGGCGGTGGTAGAGGTTCTATCTTTATGGAACGAGAGGTATTGGTGATGCGCTTGGGGAAGAGCTACAATGAAATTGTTGGAGGAGCTTTGGTGAGACGTGTTATGTTTGCTTCTGCTTGTGAGGATTGTTGCACTGCGGGGTGTTGCTTGCTGCCCACCCAAGCTCCCTCGATCCTCTCGCTAATAAAGTTCTCCTAGGAGTCGCCAGTTCATGATTACCTATATCTTCATGTGCAACAACAAGGACCAGCCTCTGGAAAACTCGAGTATTATGAAGACACATATACGGTCGTGGTAATAAGAAACATTGACAGAAGTTGATAGAGAAGAATTATGGGCATGAAAAAGGATAAGATAGTTACAATATACTCAATCAGCACCACCGCTGCTATGGTCATTTGATTCCCCATCTCCAATACCCTCCTCTACAGTCTTCCGGTCTGAAACAACTTCTTTTATCCTCGCCCCCGTCTCTCTGGAGCCACAAAGGACCATACAACATACACACCAAGACCTTCCCAAGCCAAGACGACTTACAGCTCAGCATGCTCAACAGCACTGCTGACCTTGCCACCAACCGCCTCCACCGTAGATGTAACCGCAGATTTGGCAGCATCATACGCACTGACCGCACTCTGTGCCGCCTCTGGAGAATCAGGAGCCCAGATCTTGCCTGAGCGGATCTGCTCCCAGGCAATGTCGAAGCGGGCCCCGAAGAGCCATGCGAGGAAGAACTGTACGATCGTCTGTCAGTCCACGCACGTATAACAAGAAAGTTGATTCCAATGGAGAGATCAGGATGTGTAGTCTTACCATGCAAAACGTGACAAACACAAGTGTTGCACCGACAGCAAGCATAATGTAAAACATATCCTCCTTTGCCTCTGCGTCTGCCTTTTTCTTGGCCTCGACCTCCTCGGGAGTGAGAAGTGGTTGTTGTTGCGCGACGGCGGAGGAGGAAGAGTTTGCGGATTGGCCTAGTTTGTAGGATTTTGCGGACTGGGTTGGGAAGACGCTCTCGATGTATTTCTCGATCTGGTGATTGGGAATGTCAGTATTCTAGAGACAAGTATAAAGGACGGGAAAGAACAAGATAGAAGATGAAAAGGTGACGGCAACATACATTCGCACAAGCAATACTGATAGCAAGGAAGTTCTTGTCCTTGGGATTGTTGCGCTTGTGGATAATCCGAGCATATCTCTTAAACACCGAATACAAGACCTGTCTGTTCTGCGTGCTCTCAGTCATGAGCGAACAAGCAGTGCCCTTTGTGATTTTCACGTTCTTGTCGAAGATGGTGGGGTTCTGGAAGCAGAGCTCGAGTGTGGCAATGGCCATGGACTGGGGAATGGCGCAAAAGTTGAAGACACTCTGCTCGCCGATACCACGCAGGTAATGCAGACAGTCTTCTGCGCGCTTGAGAGCCAGCAGAACCATGTGCGAGGAGCACTCCAATGCCTTTTCTCTGTTTTGCGGCTCGAAAAGATCATCAAACTTGTCGACGTATTGGGACCAGACCTCGGTAGGCCAGAAGTAGCGTCTGTCGTCGTGGTCTTCGCGGATATCTCGGATGATGTTTGTTTGCTGGAGGAATTGGCCCATGGATTCGTGGAGGTCGGCTCGCTCGAGGAGCATGGCGTCGGCCAGGCCGGCTTCAACAAAGAGACGGGTCAGACCCTCACCTACCAGACCGGCAACGTAGTGGCAGTATTGGTAGTACTCGTCGATTGTATTGACGCGGAACTGCGTGTCCACGGTCTTCATGGCGTAGTCGGCCATGCCGTTGCCCATACGCTTGGTGATGTCTGCAATGATGACCTGGTAGGGCTCCTTGATCTTCAAGAACTCTGCGACGACACAGTCAAAGTTGACGCAGAGCTCGCGGTCCTTCTCGTTGGGCCCATTCTCCTTGTAGTTCCAGCCCTCCTTGTAGATGTTCTCGTGGAAGGCCCGTAGCTCGGGCTCCTTCTTCTCAATTGGGATTGTCATATCGTCTTCGATTGTATCGAGGCCGCGCAGGATGAGGTAGAACAAACACACGGGCACCAGCAGCTCCGGATGCAGCTCCTTGATGACGGCAGCGAAACTGCGGCTGGTCATGTCGAGGTATTTGAAGCATCTCTTCAGGTCGGCAGACTCTTTGGCCTCGTCGCGCTGGTGGACCGGGTCGTGCCACAGTTTCCACTGCACCATTGACCGCAGCTCACCGATGTGGACGCCATAGTATAGGATCGATTTTAAGCTGGGCATCTTGGTGTGAGTTGTCGTGTCGTGTCGAGTCCGGTCGAGAGCAGGGCAAATGGCAGAAATAAGACGGAAACGCGGTCAGTAAAGTGGCCGATTGTGGTAATCTGTTGTCGCGCGCTGATCTATGATATCTGCTCTTCTTCTCCAATCTCGCAATCCTTATATACAATATGTAACGTTCCCACCAGACGAGATGTCAAAAACACGCCACTTTCTTGTGAATACCAGCAGCGACTCGAAACTATTGCGTTTACCTGCCACGATCCGATGGGATCTTTCTCACATGTAATCCAAAGTCGAACCATTTGACCCTGCCTGCCGCCTTCCAATTTCGGCTCCACCCCCTCAACTCTTGGCAAGGGCATGTGCATCTCAGCCTAATCTGAAACATGACTCGTACGATTGAGGACCACATTTCCCCACATCTTCCAAGTCCTTCTGACGAGTGGGCGACCCTGTCTCTGCATCTCCATGATCTTGCAATAGTCTTTGACCTCTTCTTCACCACGAGAAGCAGTTTTGATCTCTGTCTCGAATGTGGTATCATGATATATAGGCCTAAATATGCCCTTGACACTAATTCAGATCCGATTGGAAGCTCTACATGCCATCTTTTGGGCTGACAACGTGTATATCTTGGTTCAGCCAGGAAGCTGACCTCAACCACTATGGTACTCATCAATCTGGAGCCATAATGACAACATGATCGTCAAGACTTCGCTAACACAACCCTTCGCAGCCAAATAACAGTCAGACAGCCTATTTATCCGAATAAATACTGATCACAAATTTCTTGTATTGTTTTTGTGCTATGATAAAAGACGGGTATATTCGCTACGCGCATGATATGCTCCTACCCGATTGAAATGACAAGAACAACCCCCGGCGCCACGAATGAATTGTCAAGAAAGCCAAGAATAATAACAACCAAGTCTCTTCCAATCAATAAACAGTGAGCGCACTCACTGACCCATTCTCCATGACCTCAAACATCAAGCCGGGAAACTTGAAGAGCTTGGTGTTTCTCAACCATCGGTCCTCGCCATTTCCCTTTCTGGGCGGTGCATCTCCAATCGGATCAACAGCGTCCCAGTCATCGTCCTCCAGATCGTCATCGTCTTGTCCACCGAATGTATCCCTCTGTGCCGCTATACCAGTGCCGCCGCCACCACCCATGGTCGTGTGGATGTCATCCATCTGCCCTCCAATCCATATTGCTGAATTTGAAGGACTGTCGCTATCGTCATCGCGACCATTCCAATTGCGCACAATCACCATGCCTTCTGACATGTCCTTTTCAGGCCAAATACCATCAAACGCCTTGATGAGCTGTTTGTGAAATTGTGGAAAGGTAGACTCCGAGGTGATTGCCGTGGTCACTGCCTTCTTGGGAACAGGATAGGGTGGGCTGATGAGAGACCATCTGGACCTACGGTGTCGGTTAAAGGGATAGCTGCCGGGGATGTTGCCGTGCAGTACGATCCTCGTCACCACCTTGTGCGAATCGGAGGTTGGGACTGGGTCTTCCTCCACAGCTTCTTGCCCAGGCACAGGCGAAATGTCGGTAGGCGGTCCGAGAAGGATGTCGAAGCCGTGGGAGAAGTAGCAGTAGTATTCTTCTTGCATTTGTTGCTCTGCCTCTCCACGGTGCATCGTGTCGCCATCATCGTCATCCTCAAAGTCGGTTGTGGCATATGTGTCGGTGTTGTTGGACGAGAAACTGGACGGCGTTGACCTTGCAGATCGAGCTGACCCGTAAGAGCTTGGTACGGCAAGGCCGGACATGCGTCTACCTCTGTTTCGCCCGCCTGCATCGACGGGCTTCTGTGGAGGTGTACCTTCATGTGCTGGCCGCTTGAATATCTGGTCGGGCGGACCAAGCTCGGTGATCAGATCTTGAGGTGTTGTTTGGCTCAGGACAAGCCAGAAGGGAGATCCTGACCGTCGGAGTAGTTCTACCTTGCCGGCGCCGTAGACATTGACATGATCTATCTCATCTTGCGCGGAAGCGAGCTGGGAAGAGCGAGGATTGCTCGGCTTGCGAATGAAGAGATCCTTTCTACCCTCTGGCCACGAGTTGCCTTCAAAAATGGCAAGAGAAGTGACGGGTGATGCCGAGGTGGACAGCATTGTGGCGTGATCGACTTTATCGGACCAGGCAGTCTCCTGGAGTGGAAAGGAAAAGGCAATACCAGGGTAAGACAGGACATAGGTGCCGAGACCGGACTTGTTGGTCGACTTTACGAACTCGCCAGGGTAAGAAGGACCAAAGAGCTGGTAGATGCGACGGTACATTAAACTGCTTCTGGCACGGTTGGGACTGTGGAGGGCGCTCTCCAGGTTAGGGATCAAGTCTTCATTCTTGTATGAGAAGTTTGATCGATGAAAGTCGATAATCTCTATCAAGCGTAGTCGCTGGTCAGGACCGTCAAAGCGTAGTCGAATGCCGTTATCAGGCAGGTTGATAATGACAGGTGTGTTGATGGGCTCCTGGGCAGAATAATTAAGCTCGAGTCTGCGATATGTCCGCGACTGCTGCTTGAGCTCAGTGCATATCTCATGGAGCGACGCGCCCAGCTCTGTGAGACATGAGCATTAGTGTATCTAGAAGAGGGGTAGAGGGGTAGGAGGCGGGGCCGAAGCGTACGCATAAAGTCCAGAGACTGGCCAGGGCGCACAGCCAAAGAGGTGAGATGCATGATGTGAGATGTGCGATATACCAAGTGATGAGTGTGCAAGTAGTGTAGAGAGAGGTAGCGGGTGTGGTGTGGTGTGGTTGGATAATATGTACTGTGTTGTATCAAGGTGGATGTCTCATCATGTGCTCCTGGGCCATCATGTGCCTAGTCCAAGGTAGCCGGATGCTGAAGTGCTAGGTAGACATGTTTGAGGTAATTGTGCAGGAGATGAAGGATGTCTGCGAAGATGGATGGAGAAGGGCAAGGTGGTTGTCTGCGTCTTATCAGAAGGGTTGCTATTAGCGCTGTATCTGACCGCCTATGGGAATGGATTGCATGAGTGGACGCGGTGTTATCGGAGGCGGGGGTGGGATGAGGAGGGTCGTCATTGTGGCGGGTGCCTGCCAAGCATTCCATCCATATGCAGGGCCTCAAGTGTTGTGGCTGAACTACGGACGTTGGACCGAGCTCTCCGCATTGGTAAACAAGCCGAATAAACACAGACGTGCACGTAAATGTCATGTGTTTCCGCCCTCGCATATACCCAATAGACACGACACCCAAAGGCGCAACCTATTATGTCGGCACCCTCGCGGCCTGGAGTGGCATCTAAGAGGTCTACCACTCGTCCGGGATCTATGCGACCACCTCCTTCTCGCGCGCAGACTGCCACACCGACAGCCCACTTGAAATCACCATCTATGGCGCCGAGCAGACAATCGTCGCCTGCAAGATCAGCGCATGGAGGCGCAAAGCGCAAAGAGAGGGACTTTGAACATGAAGAAGAAACAAACATCAATGTCGTGGTGCGATGCCGAGGGCGCAACGACCGCGAAGTGCGCGAGAACAGCGGTGTCGTCGTCTCTACAGAGGGCGTCAAGGGCAAGAAGGTGGATCTGTCCATGGGACCCAGCGCATTGAGCAACAAATCCTATCAATTCGACAGAGTCTTTTCTCCGGCCGCTGACCAGGCTATGATTTTTGAGGATGTCGTCGAGCCAATTCTGGACGAGGTAAGGCAGCGCGTTGCGATACACGTACTATTCTCGTACTAAACATCAATGCAGGTACTTGGAGGCTTCAATTGCACAATCTTTGCCTACGGCCAGACCGGCACTGGAAAGACGTACACCATGTCCGGCGACATTTCAGACATGCAACCCCTGCCCGATAACGCCGGTATAATACCGAGAGTCCTACACTCGCTCTTTCACAAGATCGGCGACGATGAGCAAGAAGTCTCGGTCAAGTGCTCCTTTATCGAATTATACAACGAGGAGCTGCGCGATCTTTTAGCTCCAGACGACCATGTCAAGCTCAAGATCTACGACGACAACAGTAAAAAGGGTCAAACAACAACACTGGTCCAAGGAATGGAGGAGTCGCATATCAAGAATGCCTCCAAGGGTATCGAGCTGGTCAAGAGTGGTTCCATCAAGCGTCAGGTTGCCGCCACCAAGTGCAACGATCTCAGTTCTAGGAGTCATACCGTCTTCACAATCACCGTCTACATGAAGCGCACCTCGGAAACTGGCGAGGACTTTGTGAGCGCCGGAAAGCTCAATCTTGTCGATCTGGCTGGTAGTGAGAACATCCAGCGCAGTGGTGCCGAGAACAAGCGGGCTGCTGAAGCTGGTCTCATCAACAAGAGTTTGCTGACTCTCGGTCGCGTCATCAATGCCTTGGTCGAGAAGAGCTCACACATCCCTTATCGCGAGTCCAAACTCACACGCTTGTTGCAAGACTCCCTCGGGGGTCGCACCAAGACTTGCATCATTGCTACGCTCTCCCCCGCCAAGAGCAACCTCGAAGAGACCATTTCCACCCTTGATTATGCATTCCGCGCCAAGAATATCCGCAACAAGCCCCAAGTCAATCAGATGGTCTCCAAGAAGACTCTCCTCAGAGAGTTCACCGGAGAGATTGAGAAGTTGAAGAGCGAGCTGATTGCCACACGCCAGCGCAATGGTGTTTACCTTACCCAGGAGAACTTCGAGGAGATTACCACCGAAAGCGAGTCTCGCCGTATCCTGGCTGATGAGCAAAAGGACAAAATAGAGACAATGGAGAACAATCTACGAAACAAAGTTCAAGAGCTGTTCAATCTCACAAACAACTTCAGCACCTTGAAAAAGGAGAATGAACAGGCCAAATTGATGTTGGATGGCACTAAGAGTGTCCTTGAGAAGACCGAAATTGTTCTTTCTCACACCAAGAAAAGTCTTGCCGACGAGACTCTGCTCAGGAAAGCGCACCAAAGAACAGAGTCACAGCTGGCCAATATTGGCGGAGACTTACTTGCGACTATCGAGAAAACCACTGGCGACATATCCGGCCTTCACTCCAAGCTTCGTCGAAGATCGGATCTCCAGTCTGTCAATCGCGATCACTGGGCTTCATCAAAGACACGAGTGCTTGATACTACGGGGACTGTGGATGCACGCGTCGAGAATCTCCGCCAGAGGCAAGAAGAGTTGCTCTCGAGCATGTCCATCAGAATGCAATCCTTTGTCCAGTCTGAGCTTGCTGAACTGCAGTCTTCACAGACCTTGGTCCAGGAGAAGTCGGAAGCCTTTCAACGGTCATCAGCCGAGGTCAATGTTCAGACGGCGAAATCTCGTGACGACATGAACGAGGTTCTTGAGGAGATCAAGGGGCTCAGGGAAGACGTCAAGCAGAATGTTGGAGCAGGCCTCAAGGATTTGTCGACCGCAGCGCAGAGAATCACCGCGGGCATCGCTGGAGAGCTTGAAAACTTTCATACTCAGCTTCACGCATCATACGCCGGGCTTGGAAGAGAATTCAAGTCGATCTTCGACGACGTGGTCAAGCAACTCAACGAGCAGCAGGCCGAGGCCGCTCGCCTACGTGCTCAAATCACATCCGCCAATGCATCTTTCGTAGAGGCAGGCCAAGAGTCTCGAGAGGCGCTTGAACTTTCCATGGAAGACGAACGCAAACGTGCCGCAGATGACAGAGAAAAGCTTCTTGCTACCATTACTGGCCTGATCACATCAAATGCCGAAGCTCAAGAAAAGCGCATTGCCGATCAGATCATGCATTCATCCAAGAGAATAAAGACTTCCGAGGACGACTATGCTGTTTCGAGATTGTCCTACGATGAAGGCGCCGATGCGTTACAGCTGAGGTCGCTGGGTCTGGTTGAGTCATGTGTCAAGTCGCGCGAGAATGTCAAGATGAAGATCAAGGGAGACTGGAGCGCTGCAAACGAAACAAGCGAGAAGATCAAGACTACGACTGAAGCGGTGCACGCAGAGACTGTCTCTATTGTTGACAAGCAGATGACGCATTTAGACACCGAGCTCTCCGCCCTCGACGAGATTGTCAATCGCGTCCGCAGCCAGAACGACACGCACCACGAGGCTCATACTTCCTCTTTGGCGCAGTTGTCTTCAAACGTCCAAGAAAGCTACAAGAGCATTGGCGCGCATATGGACACGAGCTACACACGTACACAAGCTCTATCGACTGACATGGACGAACGAGCCGCATCTCTGGCCTCGTCGTTCCCAGAATTGAGTGCTGAGGGTGAGATCCGAACACTTTTACGCAATCTGAGGGATGAAACCACGACAAGTGAACTCGCAGAGTACCAACCAACCGGACAGACACCAGTCCGCCAGAATTACGCCTATCCCTCCACTCTTCCACGTACAGAGCCGCACGACACACTGCTAGGACGTCTTCGCGACTCGGCCGCGCAACATCTTGACAGACCCACATCGTCATCTTCATCCCGTCAGCCAAGTCCGAGGAAGACGCAAAGCTCCCCTTCAAAGGGTGTCATCTACACAGATCTGAAACAGGAGGGATCTCAAGCCCTCAATGCCTCTACTTCGAACCGCCCCGCCTCCCTTCCTGGCACAGGAACACTAGGCGGTCTACGTGAGATCGACCCCAATACCATCGCCAACAATCCCGCTCCTTCCTTCATTGAAGGAGCAGTGGAAGAGGCAGGTGCTCTCAAGGATGTGGGTGGTGGTAAAGTGGCAGCTGCGACACAGCCGGCGCCGCTAAGACGCGCCAATACAATGGCGAGCCTGGGCGGTGAGAGTGGCAGTAAACTTCCTACGAAGAGGGCTACGAGAAACACTTTCGCGGGCTTGGCGGAGGGGAGGGAGAACGTGACTCCTGCTTCGGGTGCAGCTGCCGCGGCTGGGAGGAGGTTAAGGGGACGGGGGAGTGGGTAGTGAGGGAGCGATTGAAGTTTGTGGTCTGGGATGATTTTCTGGTTTGGTTTCGGGGGCAGGATTTGGGAGGGATGGGTTTCCGCGTTGTGCTGTATTTATTATATTGCATTGAGAGGGAGAAAATCAAGTGCAGTGGACTTCTCGTTCGCTTGAAATGTTCTACTGTGAGCTCGGATGTACCGACAGCATGCGCGGGAATCTGGATTTCGTATATCATTGGGTGGTGGGCGATGGGACGTGATGTGACCCCCTTTCGTATCTCTTTTTCCTCTCATCACCTTTTCCATAACCGATTCTTACTTGATATCAATTTTCTCGAGGGGTGTTCTGGCTAGATCTCACTTGTTAGACGGTGTTGTTTCATTACTTTTTGTGGGGGGGGGGGGGGGGGTTGGAGCATTCTCAGAGTTGTATCCAATGATGGAAATCATCCCATTTTTCGGAACTCCTGTAAGTGTCTTTCTAGATCTCACTTCTTAGACGATGGTGTTTCATTATTATAGGGGGCGAGAGAGCGGCAATTATATTGCAGTCAATGACGGAGATCATCCCGCTATTCAGAGCCTGTGTCAAGTCATGTATCATAGTGCCCTTGTGTATATCGAATCCCCCAGAGACTTTTTCCTCTTGTGGTAAATGCTCCATTCTCCACCAGTTCGAAAATCATCTACACTGCCAGCCCTATTCACTCAATTCCTTCATAGTCTCACGAGCTCTACGGATGAGTTCCCCAACCACTTCATCTCTTACACCCCCCCCTCTTTCCACCTTCCCTAGCTCCTCTCTCCAAAACCGCCACCGGTCAGCATAGAACCCTGACGCCATCTCGCCTTCTTTCTTCGACTTATCCCCCGTCCTCCCCACCCTTCCTATATCAGTCTTCCCCTCCTCACACAGCGCGTGAAGGAACTGTCCCGCATAGACTACCCACACAGCCGCAGCCCCAAGCCAAGCCTCATACACCCTTCCCGCGGGAGCGTTCTCAGTCTCAAGCGCCGTTCTAAACGCCCATATCGCGTAGAGTGAATGATCCATCGGCTTCCTTCCCTCGCCTTGCTTATCGGACTTGACATGGGAAGCAGCGGTAAGACGAGCAACGAATGCGTTTAGGTTAATCCACCCTGCTTTCGCGTCTTCATCTACATCTTCTCCGTCGTTGTCGGGGAGGGGAAAATTCCACCATTCCCTCAATTGGGGCCCGAGGAGGGGCAGGTCGCTCCAGACTTTGCTGGCTTTGTCGCCCCAGTTGAGGAGGACTGGGGTTTGGTCTTTTGAGATTAGGGGAGGATGGGAAGATAGTGCTGAGAGGAGGTTGACTAGTTTATCTTGGTTTGGAGAGTCGCGGGGGGTTTTAGTGATGAGGAGGAGGAGGGCTTTCCAGGTTGAGGAGAGTTCCGTCTCGATGAATTTGTTGAATTTGTCGGGGTCACTCGTTTGCGCGAGTGCTTTGGTAAGGGGAGCTTGGATTTCAGCTATAGCGGTGTCGAGGGTGACGGAGTCGGAGATGTAGTGTGTGAGGATCTGGTATTTGTGGCTTTGGGTGATTTCGCGGATATGCTGCGAGGCGGGGCGTTTGGAGTCCCAGATCATGTTTACTGCAGCTGGCCAATGGGTGCAAGCTCTCACAGAATTGGGGGAACGTTGGAGAGATGGAATGAATGGTGTGGGAAGCGGAATAGTCGGTGAAGCAGGCTCACACTATCAGTCACATGTAGGTTGGAAGAGATAGAAGAGATATTGAACTGGGTCGAATACGAATATCGTGCATGAAAAACAGGTGGGTTTACAACAAACGCCAGACTGTGCTCTCTCCTATGACGTACGGAGTAGCCTCCAACCCCTCACATAACATCTGACTCTCTCTATGCGAGACGACTACTATCAATCCAGCTTCCTGAACCAGAAGCTGAAAGTACACATGGATCCACTCATTGGCTGATAATGAAAACGAAAAGTTGCAAGTTCCACCGGGGGAGGCGACGTCCGAAGCTGCGCCAAGAATAGCAAGAGCCATTGGCGGACCGTGCCTGTAGATCCCTGTGGGGATCGCTAAACTCTGTACCCACCTCTGAACCACTCAGCTTCCTCCTTCTGCCATTGAATCAGCAGACTAGGCCTACAAGTCCAACTTGGCAGAACACTATCGGTATTGTTCTTGCAGACCGAAGTATACTCCGAAAGCATGCTGTCTCTTATCAGCGGGTCATTGGCTATACTCCTCAATCTCGTGTTTTTGCGTTTCAAACTGTATATGCATGCTTCTAACCTCGGCCTTGTATGATCTTCATCGCGCTCTTCTAGAAGCGGCAGGCACATATGCACGACATGGCTTTGGTGCTACTTGACTTTCATGTCAATCAACGAACCATGTTGACTGCAATCGTTGCCATTGGTCCTTTACTTTGAACCTGTTGTTAACCGAGCGCTGCAAAGGAATGCCGTTGGTATTGTTTTGTGCCTGCAGGACGGACACCGCCTGGTCAGGAGATGAGGTGTCAGTTCCGTATACGGAGTAGAAGGTCGACCGCGGAGCAGTAGGACTACAGACCGCAAAGGTTCAAATATCGAGTCTTTCCTCGTGCTACACAATCCTATCAAATCACAGCTACAGTCTTTCGCTATCCTCTTCCACAGCCCTTCGCTTCTCCCAAGCCCTTCGATTTTGCCCAAAACCAACCCGTCAGAATGTTTTGCAGGTCTCTCCTCGCAGCAGTCATGCTGCTCGCTTCTTCGGCAGTCGCATCTCCACTTCAGAAGCGCTACTCGGACGTCACCTGCGGCAGCACAGTCTACTACGCCGCCTCGATCGAGAAGGCCGTGAACGCAGGCTGCTCTTACTACCAGTCCAGTACGATCCACCGTCCTTCTCTCACCTCCACCTGTTCCCCATGGCCCCTCCTTATAACTTCACCAACAGACACCACTAACAACGAAGAACAGGCACCGAAGCAGGCAGCAGCGACTACCCCCACAAATACAACAACTACGAAGGCTTCGACTTCCCCGTCTCGGGCCCTTATCAGGAGTTCCCCGTTGAGAAGGGTTATGCTTACTCTGGTGGCTCGCCTGGTGCTAGCAGGGTTATCTTCAATTCTGACTGCACTTATGCGGGCTCCATCACTCATGATGGGGCTTCTGGGGATGATTTCGTGGGTTGCTCCGATGTTTCTTAGGCAGAAGGCTGTGGTTGAGATTCTTGGTTGGTATGGTGAGGGGAAAGTAGTTGGGAGGTTGCAGATGGTAGCGGGAGCTGAGGGTAGGCTATGCTCTGAAATGCGATCAAAATGTCTCTTGGAGGCGTGTGGCCACGGTTCGCGATGGTCTCGACCACATCACATGTGCTATCGCTCTTCCCACAAATTGATTATACAGCTTGCCTTCGCTCTTCGTGGGCCTCCGAAGTATGGATCCCGGACATGCTCGTATAATTTATGCTCAAAAATGATAACCAGACTAGAAGATCTATGTCCGCAGCTCTAATAGTCTATCTATATTCGATCAAGATCAAACATGCGTAATCTATGTATGCAATAGCAAGGAGCAGGTCATAGCTGTCCTTTCTAAGATCACCGAGAATACACTCAAGGCAGAACTCTAAATTTTATCACCTTCAGCTCTCACTGTGAGGTGTCCGTCCTTCTCCTCAAACCGGTCCTCTTTGGACTTCTCGTTATCACTGTCAGAAATAAACCCATACTCCCTGGCCTTGGCATCAATCTCCTCCTCGCTTAGTCTCGGGAGCTCAAACGATGCTCGCACGTAACTCATCTTCTCGAGGTAGCCCTTGGCAAAGATCAGGTCAATCTCCTCTAGCGAGCGTCCGGCCGTCTCAGGGTAGAAGAAGTAGAGGATGGGGAAGAAGATTGCGTTCATGGCTGCGAAGAAGAGATATGTGCCCCATTTGATGTTGCTGACCATGACTGGCGTCTGTAATGAAGATGTTAGAAGACTGCTCTTGATTAGATAAGACGAGTATACATACCACCATGACAATAAAGAAGTTCCAGAGCCAGTTGAAGATCGTAGATACGGCATTTGCCTTGGCACGGGTCTTGAGAGGGTTAATCTCAGCAGGGTACAGCCAAGGCAACGGCAGCCAAGTCGCGCCGAAGAACGCGATATAAGTGAAGAGACCGACAGCGGCACCCTTAGCTGCAGCCGGGGTTCCAGGAATCAGAGCGCCAAAGGTGATGACCATGGACAGACATTGTCCGACCGTACCGATAAGGAAGAGCTGGCGCCTTCCGATGCGCTCCACAAAGTACCAGGATGTACTGGCGAAAATGGAATACACGACCATGTTGATGCCTCCTAGGAGCAGAGACAGATTATGCGATGCGCCGATGGAGTTCTGGAAGAGCAGAGGGAAAAAGTAAATCACAGCATTACAACCCGACAACTGCTGCATCATCTGGGACGCAGCGCCGAGGGCCATACGGCGGAAGTTCTGGCTCTTGCCGTTGGTCAGGAGTGCAGAGAAGGGCGTGATGCCACCCTTGTGGCCAGAAGCACGGATACCGTCGACGATGACAGTTGCTTGCAGGGTGACCTCAGGGTCATCGCGTGGCTTTCCGTTCAAGGCGGAAAGGACAGTCAGAGCGTCTTCGTGGCGGTCTTTGGTCAATAGCCAACGTGGTGACTCGGGAAGGTTGATCATCATGACGAGGACAATGATTGCAAAGACGCATTGAAAGGCAATGGGGAAGCGCCAGACCAAGTCGTCGGGTCCGTATTGGCAGCCATAGTCGATCCCTAGAAGAAGTCAGTAATGCAGGGAAGAGGTCAGGGAGAGGCGTTGTTTTACAGTATGCAATGAGCGTGCCAATAGCAACATTGCCACCTTCAATACAGATGACTTTTCCGCGGTTGTGCGATTTCGAGCACTCGGCTTGCCAGGATGGGATAGTAGAAGTGTTGATACCGTTTCCGATACCAGTGATACACCGGCCTATGATGAATTGTGCAGTAGCCCCAGCGCCGATAGGTACAGTGCTAATCTGAATGATGACACCAATGATCATGATACTGGCTCCGAGGAAAATGGACTTTCGACGACCAAGGTAGTCTCCGAAGGTAAGGATGAAGACGGCACCAAGAAGGCAACCGATCGCATAGATCGAGACGACGAACCCTTCATACGCGCTGTTGCCTTGGATCTGTGGAAAGGCTGAAAGAAAGGCCGGTGCAGAGATGATACCGCTCATCACACCTTGATCATATCCGAAAAGCAGGAAATCTGTGGTGGATAGGACCGTGACGAGGAGCTGTAGCTTCTTTCCGGTCACTCCCCAATAGTGAGGAATGCCATCGGCACTATCTTTGGATCCGTGGACCATGGTGAAGATCTTGCCGAGATTTTATCCCAACGATAACAGAAAAGTAGATGAATCGATCGAGGGTTGAGTCCAAACACTGGCCTTCATAGGTAGTATGTAGAAGACTTTGAGTACGAGTGGAAAAGGCAGAGAAGAGGCCAGTATTGCAAAATTTACCCTCGAGGCAGACGTGGGGTTCGCGGGGTTATAAAGGCAAGATCCCCACCACTAACCCCACCATCTTTGTTGCCATATGCCCTTAGTAACACCGAGATGTGGAGTATCTGGAGGAGCGAGAGCACATGGCATATTTCAGATCCACTTCTCATGCCTTGGCGAAACACTAGTGCGTCACATACGAGCCGACACTTTACCACCACCATCATTCATCTCATGAGATGAAATGCTTGATTCGCATAGAAGCTTCAGCCACAGAACCATGTTGCACCTTTCTGGCAAGCGTACAAGAGATGTCAGAAAAAGTGCGATTCAAGGTTTCTGTAAGCTAGTGCGGTGACAGCTGAGACCGAACAGGTGGGGGAGGAATGGTCCCTATTACCTTGGGGTCCAAATGAAGTCGGACATATCCGGATTGACGACAAAACAACCAATGCATTCACCGCGTTTGCGATATTTACGTACGGTAGGAAGAATAGATATCCAATAAGGCTGCATGAAGAGCGGTGTTGACAATGTTGATGATGCAGTCCAAGCCGGCTCCAAGAACTCCCAAGCCTCGGCTAATATTGGCGACTGGGATAACTGGGACGTCGTCCACCGATAACAAACGGAATAACACTTGAGGTTGCATTCAACGGTACGCTATCATATGGCCGTGCAGGGCGATCTGTGTCTTCCAAGGTTGCAGGATCTGTTGCGACAGGTTTTTCGGCGACTGTCTGCACCTCGGTAAGGTTCATCGGGTTTTGATGCTATGTTTTCTTCGCTATTATTACCTCTTCTTCATCTCGTATTGAGTAGTATGTTCGAAACGAGTTTCGGCAAGGTGCTACGAGTACATCCTCGAACAGCGGGAATGTATCACGTTTGACCATTGTACGTACAAGATTTGCACAGAGACATGGAGTATTCACCGACTGCAAGCACGACACGAAGAGGTGCTACGAACTTTCCAGATAAGGCAAAGCGCACCAGAGGCTTGCGCGACGCCAGATCTACCGAAGAGCAACGAGCAACTGATCAGTGAGCATGAACAGAGCTCGAGTGAATCAGCGCTTGCTGGGTTTCCATGAACAGCGCAGCGGGCAGCGGCCTGAACCCCGCGACTAGCCACGGATGCCTCAATCTGGACATGATCAGCCAAATGCGTTATGCCGGTGTGTTTCACAACAACTCATGTCGGTACGACTTCATCCTGAATGTCTCTCAGTGCTGGGTTCTCTGAACATCCTGCCACTGCAAATGGTCGCTGATTGCATTATGATATTGCTATGGAATATATCATCAGTTTCATGGCAAGGAGGTTCAAGCGTTGCCAAGCTCGCTCAACCTCTCTACATAGAGATCGTGGCCAAAAGACATCCAGCACCAGAGCTATGATCGATGGTGTCAATGTTCAGCCTGGATACCGCTCATAGTCTATGTGGATGTAAAGCTCGACAAAGAACAACAAGAATGCCTGTGCTGGCGACATTAACCTGGACTGGATTTGAATGTCTTCCTCACAAAAGGTATGATTGAACTCTTCCACAGATCGCATAATGTAACGAGTAGCAGTCAAGATTCAAAGGTCCAAAGTGGAGCCGCCACTTAGGTTGGTGCAAGGCAAGCGTGACTATTCTCTTCTGCAATCTACATGCAAAATTGGTCACAGCCTATCAAGATCTAGTGACAAACATAATGGATTGCTAATCTGCCGATAATGATTGGCTTGCAGAATTGCGCTTGCCTCAGTAAAGAGACTAGGAAAGCATAACAGCAATGACCAGTAGATTGATTTCCGTATGTCAGAGACAACATAGAGACGTATTTAGCTCTCCATTGCAATGTTCATTATAAAGCACGACTCAATCTCAATCTCATCAAAATCTTTGCGCAACTTAAAGGACCAACCTGAAAAATCATCCTGAACATCCACCTTCAAGAATCATCCTGAGAACCAAGTCTGATCGACCTGTCAGAACATCCCAAGTCCAACACGACGACCAATACGAGCACGATGTCAAAATCACTGTTGTCGCCAAGCCAGAAACATGTGCCAGAACTGCCACCTCCTGCATACCAGGAGCACGAAGCCCTGTGCAAAAAAAGCACAGCGCCCGTTGTCTTTCGATCAGAACTAGAGTTGCCAGAATGGTCATATGAGGGCCGAAGCTACTGGAAGCGATACGTTGTGGCTCCCGATGGCAGTGAATACACTCAACATGGCATTGGATCCGAAGTAGGTGGACAGCCAGAACTCTTCTTCACTTGTCGCATGGTGCCGCGTGGGCCTCCATCTACTATTGGAGGATCACTGCAAAACTCATTGCCTTTAATTTGCAAGGGAGTTTGTTCAACAATGATCACGCACCGGCTAAGGCGAGGTTGCCGTTGCGATTTTGCACAATTGGGCCATAGGCTCATGCAAAGTGGCGACTATGGTGGCGTTGCTGTCATGGACCGGACGCCGACTTACTGCCGGAAGAAATGCCCACTCCCAAACCTTGTCAAAGTTTTCATGAGCTTGCATGATTATGCATGTGATTGCAACTGCTTTGGAATCATCCATCCTATCTGGAAGGCGAACCAGCCCAAGCACTCGAGAACGCAGAGATGACTCTTGTGGAGCCAGATGCAAAAGAGATAAAAGGCGGTTGCAAGCTGGAGAACTTTTTGTCTGGAGCGAGCGGAGATAGGAATTTCCTCCAGGTCCAAATATTATACTCTAAGAACACTTCATCCTAAAAATGTATCGATATCTTCTCCAACCTCTTCAGCAGCATCTCGTGATCTTATTGCTAATTCTCAGAAATCCTATATTCTCATACTTCATCACAGTGCAAAACACCTTTCGACGCTATCAGCATTGTTGCCCCACCAATTCACCATGGCAGTGCCTGTGGTACCAAGAAAGATAAAGATGAACAACAAATTGGCATTAAATCCAGTATCCAAAGCAGCGCCACTAATGTAAGCCCATTTGTTCCAGAAGGCGTGCCTGTATCGATATAGGTAGAAGTTGAAGAACGTTCCAATCAAGATGGCGGTAAAGGGACCTGTGCTGATGTTACCACGGAAGGTCGCTGCGCTGGCGAAGAATATGGTTGTATTCCAGAGGTTGAATCGGGCCTTGGGGAATCTTTTGTGCAACAGCCAGATCAGTGCAGGCGCTGCAGCGCCAGCGACAAAGCCGTATACGACTGGCTTGTAGAAGGCTGACGCGAAGAGTCTCTTGGGTCCGACAAGGGCGTACTGGATGCCGGCTGTGTTGTAGCTCTTGAAGTCTTGCCCCGTCCACTGACCTGACGGGTCGACCTTCTGACCGCTGACGTAGTCGAACTTGGTTGCAATGACCCAGCGCATCACACCGTAGTTGACAGGAAGCGCGAGCATGTTGGCGATGATCTGCATACCAATGACGTCTCTTGGGGGCAAGTGGAGGTAGTGGCCAATCTATTGTGTTGTCGCGAATCAGCGACTGAACTAGGGAGTGGAATAAGACAAGTCACCTTCTGGTCCTCAAGCACAATCTGCGCATCATACCATACATTCCCCGATATGACACGATATGCCAGTTGACCGAGGGGGTGCCGAGATGATCCTTTTGCCTCGATCATGTCTTAAGCTCTATGTTAGCTTCTGTCTTGATCCCTCGCTTGCAATGCACTTACATCCATAGATCAGCTCATTAAAGATGCCGACCTGCATCGAATACCCAGATACTGCATACACTAGACTCATAGGTAACATGGCTGCTGCTCCAAAACCTAGGGCTACAAAATATGTCCAAGTAGGCATCCAAACAGAGCCACTTGCTACTATGGCCAAGAGGATTACAAATGGGATTGCAGTGAGAGCGGCCCACTCCCTGCTGCATCATCAGTGGTGAACTTAGAAGCCAGGGATGATGCTTACCATTTGGTCATGCCTGGATACTTCTGTATGATACGGCTGACATCGTAAGATCAGTTGTTCATGCTGTAGGTCGACGTGGAGAGGTCTTATATATACCTTAGACGATCTTCGTGGTACTTTGTGAAGTTCTTCCTAGACTTCCAGAGTTTGGCTATCTTCGGCCCCAAGAACAGTCCACACCAAACGAAGGAGGAGATATACGAGGCGTACCACTGACTTTGTAAGCATTACGAAAACATATAGCATTTTCGCGAGGTACCATAAAAATCTCCCACGTGTATTGAGCGCCAGAGTAAGCTAGACCAACTTCGTGATACATTGTCTCGTTGACGCGCTGCGTGCCACTTGCGTCAGTGTATACTATTTCGTTGTCAGCACATCACCGACTTGTAGACTAGGATTGATTCGTCTCACTCAGAGAAGCAACGGGGTACGTGGAGCCATTCTTCTGGAAGACGCTGTTTGACATAATGTTGTAAGTCGGAGATCCCCAGAGATTGCCGAAGTATGCAACAGGTATCAAAATCCAGGTCTATACAACAGTCAGAAGGGTACAAGCAGAAGCAGTAGAAAGGAGACTTACTGTGATCACAAAGCCAACGAAAATGGTGACTTGAACGCTGTATGGATATGTAATGACCTTGGACGTGATGTTGGACCAGTCTAGTGTGATGTTTAGCAACCCGATACCCCCTTTACCAGATCCGAGGAAATTCAAAGCATGGTTTCGACTCGCGAACCAACAGAGTGGTGCCAAGTAAGCGAGCATTGGAAACAGATATTCTGGAAGGAATTGCCAGACGAATATTGCACCCAAGATTATCCAGAAGACCTTTTGACTCAATGTCAAGATTATATCCTATGCTAGAGGTCTACAAGACTCACCTTCATTTTCTTTTCCCTTGTCTCTTGCCCAGATCCACCTTGCATGCTTCGGTATAAGGTGACCTGCTGCAGTGATATAGGGAAGACGAACTCGGGATCGTCAACTAGAATTTTGCGGGCTTTTACCAGTCAGTGATAGCACTGCAAAGCAGTATGAGAATAGAGACGCACCTATTGCTGCATAAGAGAATCCAAGGAGAGAAGCGCCCTTACGTCAATTAGCCACTGTTGTCAACGTTGATCCACAAAACTTACCCAGCCGAAGAATAGCGCAGTAACAGGGCTCATCGTGATGCCATAATAGAGCGCTGCGTTGGTGGGCAGATAAGCTGATGCAAGTTAGGGACATTCTCGTTTGGATGATCGAGTCCACTCACTAGCCCATTGGCCTTGACTCCCAGCGTTTGCAGCAATGCCAATGATGGCATGCTCCTTGATCGAGAATGGTCCAGGATTGAGCGAGAATGAGAATCGGCCCAAGGGCACGGTGTAGTCTGGTAGAACACGACCCAGGAGCTTACCAAGCGGAGCTGAAGCCAGAATGACGAAGAAGACTGGGAATGGCGCTGTGGTGGTTCGGAAGCTGGATTTGGTTCAGTATCAATGGACGGAAGGAAGAACGATATTTGTCCTCACTATGAAAGCTGAGAGACAACACTTCCGACGACACAGAAGATCGCTGACAAGAGAATGGATCGGAAAGTCAATACAGGTAGACTTGAATCATCCTCGAATCCGACGACATTTCGGACTATTTCAGGTATATTGGCGAATTCTGCAGAAGCAAAATCATACTGTGGTTCATCCTCCAAGTCGTCCTTGTTACCTGCTGCATTCACAAGCCCTACGCTGTAAGTAATCTTTTCCGATTCATTGATAGGCTCGATGGTGATGATTGGCTCTACTAGATCTTTTGATAGTTCCGATCCACTCTTTCCGTCGTGGATGTTCGACGACATGGCCAAGTCTCGAAAGGTCGGACTAGGGTTGAGGCAAAGCCAAGTAGAACAACTTGAAGATCTGTCCGTGTTGTTAACAGGGGACTTCTGAAGACAAAGCACGATAGACATAGCAGCTAGATATGGCATGTTTTGGAGTGTAGTGCCTATCAAACGTTGGAATTGCAATTGTGGATCTCCATGATGTGCTTGCAGCTACACGGCCAAAGTCGCGATAGGCGAAGCAAATGCCCGGCAACACTGCCGCAAATTATTGTCGAGTATGTACATATGTTCGAGTTTCAGTGGTCTACATATTATTCCGCAGAAGTGGTGGAGATATCGAGATAAGGACTATGATCTGCCGAGATAACATGGAGCAGTCAACTCGTCGGATGACCGCACCATCAATGAAAGTAGAGATACCCCGGATCTAAGCCAGCTAGACGTGCCGAGTAGGAAACAGTACGAACTTCGTAGAGATAAGTGGTTCTCAACTGACAGATTTATTTTGGAACTGCCGCCCTGTACCGGTCGATGAAAGAGAGGAACTGCTCACGATTCGTCAAGATTATCAACGTCGTCATACCAGTAATACCCCTGCATACTGGCGACCCTCCCGAACAGTACATACAGGTTCCGAACATTACTCTTCTATAGCTCGTCCCCAGATGGATTATTGAAGCAATTGACAGTGGTAGTATCTTCACTCTTATTATCGCTGCAAATTCAGCCTTCCATGGTCGCACGGAGTAGAGCATAGAAACTCATCCAGAAAGACTCACTCCTCAGTAAAGGTGTAGCGGCTTGATCGCGGATGTGGAAGCAGCGATCTCAATCAGAACTTTAGCGCGATCATTCTTACGCCAACTTCTCGTACTCCAGACTTGCGAGCACAAATGCCGACGATCCGATAAGGCTATTGAGATTGATCGGCTGCGAGACATAGTACTGTATTTTGTCAGCTTGGGATTATCAGGACATGAGTTGTCATCGAGACATGGGTTGTCGTACCCCATAGGTTGCGCTTGAGTTGAGACTGCAAACGGCGACTGTCTTGTCCCAGGAAATAGTTCCATTTGGATTCGGCACCACGAAGTTATCGCGCATATATTCCCACGCGCGCTTTCCAACAGCGATGCGACTCGTGCAGTTCTTTCCTAGGTGGCCAAGACGGGCTCCTCTTAGGATGTTGTATGTATATAGTGCCGATGCACTACTTTCGAGGTAGTTTCCTGATCTTCCTCCCTGGTTGACGACCTGCCACCAGACGCCAGAGTTGCTGTCCACAGCTGCGACAATTGCATCTACAAGCTGATTATACCTTTCTTCAAGATAGGCTCGTGCAACGGGGAAATGACCCGGAAGGACTTCGAGAGTGTCAAGTAGGCCAGTGAGGTACCAGCCCATTGCCCTACCCCATACTATCGAACTCGCGCCTGTCACAGGATTGGCCCAAACAGCCGTTTTCGAGGCATCATAACCGTGTACAATCAGACCGTCCACAGCATGGTATGTGTGTGACCAAAGGAGCTCGAATTGATCAACAACATCTTGGACGACTGCAGTGAGGTTGTTCCACTCATAGAGGTCTGCGTAATGTACGTACCACGCAGGCAGTGAGTACATCCCGTCATTGTATGACCATTGCGGATATGCTGCATAATACCAGAATCCTCCTTGATTGTTTCGCCTTTGCAGATCGGTAGATGTCTTTAAAGCCACGACGGCATCTAACGAGGTCCCCGTGGCGTTAGTTTGATATTGATATAGGAGAGCATTTCCAATCGAGAGACGATCCAAAGGCGCCAACGCATCTGTAGTCGCGTTGACCAGAGATCCAACACTGTTTTGCAAGCTTTCAGACAGATACGACGACCATTTCTCTTCATCTGAGCTTGAATGAATTGGGAAATCAATGGCGCGACGAATAGCACTCTGAAAAATGCCCAGCTCGATCTGACCTGTTTTGGCGCCACTATTACCCAGCCCTTGTCCCCGAGAAATGATCGAATTCAACATCCATGATGAATACGGTACTGATTTATTTGTGGCGAAAGCAGATATGGTGAAGAAAGAGGCAGAAATGAGAGTGGAGAAGAGCATCATACTGTGAAAGAAGGTGGGAACCAGAACTTCTACTGGTCTCACGCTGCAGCAGTGTCCTCAGGGGAAAGGACTTAGACGAGTCTATACTCCAGAAGAATGGTTAAATTGCTGTTTCATGTCATTCGTATTGGGTCCGCCGTACAGAATAACCCCACTCGGATGACGTCAATGAACAATTCGACTGTTAGACATTGAGCAGAGGAATATAATCAGCAAACCTCGACATCAGACCTAAAAATATTGTGGTTGCGCGGAAAGTACTTTGGAGCTTGACTGAAATGATCACGATCGCAGTTCTAACACGTATGTTGATGAATCTGTAGGTTCTCCGGACGAGACGGACATAACTTGAACCATTCGTTGTTGAAGGTGTGGCATGGTATCGATCGTACATCAGACGCACACCTCTCTACAACATGGACTCATCTGGATCTACTCGCGAGGGTCGAAGAATATGAGTAAAATGCCTCGAGTAAGAAGCCGCGATGGATTGTGGGAGGACTCTGCCATGGTGAGATTGATGAGAAGTTGAGATGGATTGTTCAAGCTCGACTGCAAGTATGCCCGGGACTGTAAGTCTTGCCACACAAACCAAACCGGACATGCCGGCCATGCCTTGTCACATGTCATTTCCACGACATGTCGATTCTCGCACCAGTATTAGACTTTTGCTTTCGCAGAGTCACAATATTGTGCGTGCAGTCAGCCCAGGAGAATATCATCTGCTGGCCATCTTTCTGGCGCGACGCGAGATCCGAGATATCTGGACAAGAGCCGTTGGCGCATGCTGAACACCTGCAGCTTTAGATCCATTGCACTAGCTCCCAAATGGTTGGTCAAAGAAAAGAACTGTTTGAATATGTGGCTGAGATGGGTGGAAGTCGCATGACTATCTCCCGTCCGAGCAAGTACTACTCCGCGAGTAAGTGGTACTCGAACCAGAAAAATAGAGTTATTGACACGAATAAGGACAATCGTTAGTTCAACACAGTGGTATACAGCTTCGCTATTGGGCCATGTAGCAGAGTGACCGTTAAGTTGCGGAAGTCGCGTGGTAATAGCGGCATACGAATCACGCAATCAGCCATCTGTATGAGCTATACAACGCCCAAATCCAACGCGGAGCCCCAGCATCGGAATAATGCTATACAACCACGTGCGACGATAATGGCAACCCGCGACATTGGTGCAGCCACACGACTCTCCTGCATGATCTGGGCCATTCAGGATGCTTGCTTGATCGTTTCTAGATTCCAATGGCAAAAAAGAGACTTTGCCCAGAACCATGTCGCCATTGTGCGGCGTACTTGCATAAAGCTGGGCACAATAGGGCGAGACTTGTTACTGACTATCATATATATATATACTACGTTGTAACGCCTTGGTATATCACAATCCAGATCAGAGTTCCTTCATTCCGAAGCTTGATTCGCCATGGCAAAATCCACAGGCGCAGAAGTGTTTCCTATTAGCAAGGAGGCTGATGCCACAGTGAGTGTTCCACGTGCATCAGGATTGAAGCCTAGGAAGTGGTGGCAGCTCGGTGGCCGCGACTACTCTCATGTCGCGGTTGACTCTGGCTACGACACCAGATCAGAGGCATCTTCTCTCAGCGACTCCGACTCGGAGGTTGTCAAGAACCGCAACAACGTCTTCGAGGACAAGGATGCTATCGATCTTTACAAGCCAATTGAAGGGTATGAGGGCGCCCATCGGTTCATCCCAGACGCGAGCTGGACTCAGGCTGAGGAGGCAGCACTTTTGCGAAGGGTATGTGATGTGGTACGCTAAGATTTCATGATTTATTTCTGACCTTCGTTATAGCTTGATTGGAGAATTGCTCTCCCAGCCTGCTTGATGTTCTTTGCGCTTCAGCTCGACCGTGGAAACATCACCCAAGCAGTCTCTGACAACATGCTGAGTAAGGACACCTGATGTAGCGAACGTTATCTCACCATACTGACGGCGGTAAAGAGGATCTTAAACTCACCACAAACGATTTCAATAACGGACAGACCATTTTCTACTGCTCCTTTCTCCTCGCCGAGCTGCCTTCACAACTGATAAGCAAGAAGCTTGGACCTGATGTCTGGATCCCGATTCAAATGGTTGCTTGGTCCATCGTCGCAGCAGCTCAATCTCAGTTGACTGGAAAGGCCGACTTTTACGTCTGCCGCTCCTTGCTTGGCCTTATCGAGGGTGGCTTCATCCCCGATGTCATTCTCTACCTGTCCTACTTCTTCAAGAATAACGAGCTTCCCAAGCGTTTGTCATGGTTCTGGTAAGTCACGAGACACAGCATCTTTCTCTGCATGTTCCTAACATAGTCAAGGACATCTTACCAAGCAACCTCTATCGTTGGGGCCTTTTTAGCCTTTGGCATTTTCCATATCCACGGCGACAGCGGACTAAAGCAGGGCTGGCGCTACCTGTTCGCCATCGAGGGTGGCATTACAGCTTTCCTTGGTCTTCTGACCTGGTTCTACCTACCAGCATCCCCAACCCAGACCGCACGCGAAGGAAAGCTCAAAGGCTGGCTCCGCCCAAAACAAGGATGGTTCACTGAGCGCGAGGAAGTCATAATGGTGACACGAATCCTGCGCGACGACCCAGGCAAGGCCACCATGCACAACCGTCAAGGCCTGTCTCTGAAGCTCCTCTGGGACGCCCTCACAGACTTTGACCTCTGGCCCATCTACCTCATCGGCCTGACCTGGCAGATCCCCATGACGCCCGAATCAACCTACATCACACTGACCTGCAAGGCCCTCGGCTTCAACACCTTCCAGACCAACCTCCTCACCATCCCCGCCTACGCCCTCTTCATCCTCCAACTCCTCTTCTGGACCTGGGTGTCGGAGAAATGCAACCAACGCCTCCTCATCGGCCTCATCTCCCAGATCTGGGTGTTGCCCTTGCTCATCGCGCTCGAGGTCCTGCCGCCCCACTTCCACGGCTCAAACTGGGCTAAGTGGGCCATCTCGACCCTCATCGTCGGATACCCCTACGCTCACGCCGTGCTCGTCGCCATGACCTCGCGCAACTCGGGCAGCGTGCGCACCCGCACCGTGGGGTCCAGTCTGTACAACATGTCTGTGCAGACCGCGTCGGTCATCTCGACGCAGATCTATCGCGCGGACGACAAGCCGTATTATTACAAGGGCAACAAGGTCCTGTTGGGCATCGCGGCGTGGAATGTGGTCTTGTTTGTGGCGGCCAAGGTGTACTATGTAAGGAAGAACAAGCAGAGGGATCAGGTGTGGGATTCTTGGACCAGGGAGGAGAGGATACAGTATTTGGCTACTACGGAGGATAAGGGGAATAAGAGGCTCGACTTTAGGTTTGCGTCTTAGATGCTGCTGGTGCTTTCGTCGCAGAGCAAAGGGTTACGTGGTTTGGTGGTGTATACTGTGTTTGTCACACACGCTAGAGGGAGATAGATGAGAATATAATGTGGTTGAAAAATCGCTGGTTCATACGAATATTTGGGTACCTGTCTTGTTCTCCATCATGTATCTTTTCTGTTTAATCTTTTCACTCTCATCGCCAAACTCCTTGTATTGGTCAGCTGTGAGTTACAACGTGCCGTCGTATCTGCCCATCAGCAAAGCCGGAAGACCTTTCAACGGGGGCCTCCCATGGTCCGAAGAGTTCATGAGCCCCTATTCAGTAGTTGTGTATAGTCTACTCTTCTATCCTTGACTCTTCGTTCCATAAACGCACAATCTCCTCTCACCCCCTTATTGCTCTCCCACTCGAGAAGAACGCAAAGCAAACTCAAGCTCACCAAACCGAATACAGCCCCCCACCTCCATATCCACCACTAGCAGCATATGCCCCTCCTTCACCCCAACCACCGCCATGACCAGCACCACCACCAGTAGCAGCAGCAGCAGCGCCAGAAACCCCAGGACCAAACACACCCCCACCAAACGGGCCCCCACCCCACTCCCCCAGCCCGAAACCAGGACGTTCAAAATACCACGGTGGCTCAAACACGAGATAGACAAGTGCATACCAGAAGTTCCAGAACCAAAAGTAGGCGCTTCGCAGGAGGCCGTGGGTTCGTATATAATCTGGGGGGAAGAGAAGAGTCATGAACCTGGCAGTGTAGACCATATTAGCCGACTGGGGATGACTTTGTAGGATCAGGATTGATTGTAGGTGCAGGCGGAGGAGAGGTTGAGCAGATAGGAGAGGTTGAGGAGAGGATAGAGGAAAACGATATCCGTATTTGCAAACGAACAGAAGAAGAAAAGACAACAAAGGACAGGAAAGAAAAATAAGAAAGCCCATTCTATATCCCCGTCACAACAGACAGACATCTCCGCCCTCCTTCAAAGCGAGGACAAACCCCTGCGCATGTCTCCAGCGTCAGAAACAAGAACAAGGAAGATAGGAGATGCTGTACGAAATACAAAAAACAGCCACACCATAAGATGTACGTCTGACCATCAACCATAGGACCAAAGAGAAACAAGAGATGTGTACCACAACAACATTTAAACGGCACCAACCGCCGAAAACAAAACAGCGCCGGAAAAGAATCAAGAAAGCGGGTTCGCTAAGCATTGAGACTCATAGTGCACAACCGCAGAAGTGTATGCAATGAACAACCACAAGTATGTGACACACAAAACCAGGATGAAAGCGAGAAAAAAGTATCGACAATCTCAGCTGTACAATACGCATTTCCACGCCATATGATAGGCAGAGGTAGTTTAAACCCCCTCTCACAATATTGGAAATCGCGTTCAAAAAAGATGGGGCCAAAAAAAAGAAGAAGGTGGAATGTGCTAGAAAGAAAAGAAAAAATGTGTGTGAATTGGGCTAACAACGACAGGTGAAAAAAGAGGCACACTACGCCTGCGCAGACGAGGGCCGTCCATGATCAGAGACATGTGCAGAGGAAGCATTCGCGGCTGACTCGGCCTTTTTGTCCTTGTCGGACGCGTGTTTCTTCTTCTTATCCTTTTTGGCCATGCCTTCCGCCATCAGCTGCTCGAAGGCCAGGTGGTCGCCTTCCTCCTCGGAGGTACGATGGGCCTTGTTGAAAACGTCGCCGATTACGACCAACGCGTGGGCACGCTCCACCCTCTTATCCAGTTTCACCGTCTTGTCGTACAGTACTTTGTCGCAGACATCACGGAGAACAGACTGGATCTCGAACTTGGAGCCGCGCCATGCGGCGGCTAGGATCTTGCCCGTGACGCGGCGCTCAAACTCCATCTTTCGCTCGTCGGTCCAGTCTTCGCCGCCGCGCTCCTCGGCCTTGCTCATTTCCTCGATTTCCATCTGGGCGGAGATGGCGGTGGAGACGGTGCCCCAGGTTTCCTTGACGAGGGTGCCCTTGTCCTTGAGGCGGGAGAAGAAGCCGGTGACGCCGCCAATGATTGGTTTCTGCGACTTTATAAAGGTGGCGGCTTTGGAGGTGTAGGTCTGGCCGATGGCGTGGAGGATCTCGAGGCCGAAAGACTCCATCTTCAGGTTCTCCACCTCTTCCTCCATCTTCTTGCGGAAGGAGGTGGTGACGTCCTTGCCCTTGTCCGTCTCGGTCCATAGAGATAGACGGTTGGTGAGCTGCTTGGCGAGATCCTCTACGCGCTTCTCACGTGCCTTTTGTCGCTCGCTTTCAAAAGCGGCCAGCTCCTCGCGCTGTTCCTTGGTGAGTCCTCCCTTCTTCTTGCTCTTCTCGCGCAACTGCTTCTCTTCCTCGCTCACGCCGGCTGCTTCCATGCGGGCCTCTTCCTCTGCAACATCGGTAATGGCCAGACGGGTGGGCACGCCAGACGGTCTTTCTTGCGAATACGGGGTAGATGTGCCGGAAGAGTGTGGTTTGTCGTCCTTGAGGTGCAGCTTCTCCATGTCGTCTTCCACGGTCGCGGCAGCCGCCTTGTCGCCGCCAGCAGCATCAACAGCAGGTGCAGTCGTGTTCTCGTCCTTGACATCCACACCGGCCACATGGGCTTGTTGGGCGGCCTCTTCGACGTCGTGCTCGGCCTTTGCGTTTTCCTCGTCGTGTCGCATTGTGATCTCCATGCTGCGCTCTAGATCTCTAATCATCGAGATCTCACCGATCCTGGGCGAATGATATGTCAGCTTTTCAACCCCCAACATATAATATAACAACAGTAGTAGAGCAGAAACAGGACGAAAATAAACATACCAGTCAGCAAAAGCATGCCCACCGAAAATCTCTGTAAACATCTCGCTCGGATCCTCAAAGCCAGAGCTGGGCATTGCGCCCTCCTTTCCAAAGTCATCATACCGCTTACGCAGCGTAGTATCAGACAAGACCTGATAAGCCTCGCCGATCTCCTGAAACTTTGCGTGTGCAGTCTCGTCGCCGGGGTTCTTGTCAGGGTGCAGCTTGATTGCTAGTTTGCGGTAGGCCTTTTTGATTTCAATCTCAGAGGCCGTGGGTGGTATCCCCAGCGCGTCGTAGTAGGTGGTGTCTTTGACCATTTTTCAGAAATTTGTTGGCGGGGGGTTTCGTAGGTGGTGGGGTTGGAGATTGTAGACGTGCGCCAGGTGTCGTGTAGTCAGACAGGCTCGTAGGGTCGTGGGAGATGTGGTTGTTGTAGTTGTTGTTGTTGTTGGGCAGCTTTGACAAGTGGTGGGTGATGTGGATAATTTGAAGTCGCTACCTTGTGATTATCGAGGGGTACGTGACCAGCCTGACGCGAATGATGTAGTTCTGCCGATGCGTGTGAACCGAATAAAATAAAACCACTATATCCCGCGTGTGTATCAAGCACTTTATAAACCACTCTGACCGTATACAAAGACCTATTGTAAGTGCAATGTCTCTGGAGATTTCATAGGACAATCAAAACATGTTGCGACGCTTTGCTCCGGTTTGCTTTGGTCGTCGTCACGCACTTGCACCCACATGAATCCGCAGTCACCGCCAGGGCTCACATGAAAATCGAGCCTGGTGACGTCGGATCCACGCTCTGACGCCAGAATGGCTGCTGATTGATGATCGAAGGTAACTATAGCCGGTTGGTCGTCTTGTACCGCGCGTTCTGACAGTAGAGCGACCCTGTCTTTCTCTCATCTATCTTTTACTCACGCTGTATCACACTGCGCGATTGAAGCATAAATAAGTCTATTGTCTCTATGGGATGGGATAAAAGCCGGAAGCATATCATATAGGCAGATGATCACCACCGTGCCGACAATTCACAAGATTTCGAGTAAATATGTTTACGATGGCGTTTCCGCGTTAGATAGCACACATTCAGTGTCAAAAGTCAAGGCACAACACAATGACCCGACCAAAGGAGATCATGAAATTGTCTTCCCTCACACACTCTCATTCCTCATACATCTCTGCCATCCTGCCCCATCCGGACTGACTCCTTCTTATACCTCCAACTGTTCCGCAAAGTCCCCCACTCTTGTGTACCAAGCCCATCCAGTCCCTTCCTTGATAATAACACCCACCCTCTCCACCTCTCCCCGTGGACCAATATCAAACTTCGCCTTCGAGTACCCATCCGCCACCTCTCCACTATGCACATGACTTCTCAGCTCCAATAGCCAATGTTCGCCGCTCACATGCCGAAGCGTGTAGAGTGTTCTCATACACGGATCTCGCGTAGAGCGTTGGAGGAGCTGTACTTGCGTCTTTGCCTTGAAGGAGGGGGCTTGCCTCGGTAGAGAGAGGTTGTGATACTGTAGATGGAGGAGTGAGTGTTAGGTTCACGAAGCCGTAGCCAGGATGATGGTAGATGCCAGTATAAGACTCGAGGGCCAGCTGCGGATGAAGAGCGTGAGGCGGGATGTCGGGGAACAGTAGCGAGGGCATGGCACGAGTCGCTTCGTACTGTTTGGCTGCCTGGCTGTGATAACTAGCCATCGTTAGCAGCATGTCTGCAAATAAGTGGTTTCAAAAACACACTGTTCGTTCATCTTTGCAACCCCATCCTTGGGTGTCTTGAGGAACTCATCCAACAGTCGCCACCCGACTGTGTCCACTACATTCCCCGCTGCATTCCCAAACGCAACATAACCCCACTTCTTGCCTGGTAGAAACGTAAAGTGCGAATAGTAGCCACCTATCGAGCCACCGTGGCCGAATACTCGTTCGCCACGATATACGCCTCCTTCAAGGCCCATCCCATACCAGAGCGGACCACTGTAAGGATATTTCTCCGCGGCCTCGATGGACAGGGGTGATTTTATAGCTGCATGTCCGGCTTTGGAGACGGGTCCGTCCTCGTACATGAGTGCGCGGAGCCAGTTGCTGTAGTCCATTACATTGGAGATGATTCCACCTGCACCGTTGGCCGCATGAAAGCTACTCTCCGCTATGGCATCGAAGCTGCTACTTTCATTGTTCCAAGCATAGCTAGTCGCCAGTCTACACTGTGGCTCTGTAGTCTTACATCTATGAGCCTGCTCGTAAGAGTAGAACGACTGAGTCATGTTTAGAGGCTCCCATAGCCACTCACGCAGGAGATCACCCTGCCATTTGCTGGTCAGGGTCTGCAGGACATGCGAGACGGCTGTAAACATCAGGTTGCAATATTGCCATTTTGTGCGCAATGGTGCGGACGGTGGCAGGTGGCGGAGAGCGTGCACTTCATCCTCGACGGAGATTTCATTGTTGACCCAGACCGTGTCGTGGCGAGGGATACCTGTGCGGTGTGAAAGAGCATCTTGCAGCGTCACCTGGGAAGTGAGATGGTCATCTACGAGGACAAAGTCGTTGCCAACAAGGGAGTGTAGAGAGGTGGACCAGGATAGACCAGCGTATTCATCCGTGTTGTCGACAAGTAATGCGGCTAGGGAGGCTGTGAACGATTTGGTTGTGCTGGCGCCCTGAAATAGAGTATAAGGTGTCACTGGCTCGTGAGGAAGAGTCGCATAGCCGTAGCCCTTGAATTCGTGTCAGACGGGGAAGCTTAAAGACAACAGGAAGTGGGTCTTGTATCTATTTTGGAGACGTGTCCCGAGGCGGATAGGAACGGAGGAAGATTGAAGATGATGGGAAACAGTCACAACTATAGAAATGGATTACAAGGATGAGTGAGCACTATCAAACCTTACCTTTGCACAGGTGTGATTCTCATGAACCACAGCGATTGCAATACCTGGAATATGCCATTCTTTCAAAAGTGTCTCGACGAAATCATCGAATGCTGGATGGAAGGGAAAGTATTCGGCCTGATCATTGCCAAGGACAAGTTGGTTCGCTTGGACGCTGGCAGCCAAGAGGACCAGGCCGGAAATGACATGTGAAGACGTGTCCAAGAGCATGAGATACGGGATAGTAAGGGTAGATATGGGTTACAGGAAGAGTATCGAAGATGACGGAGTCACTATGAGCAAATGGGGGACAGATGGTGAGATGTGTTGAACGTGTTGTAGTTTAGCCGCCAATTGTGGTGCCTGATTGTGCAGATCGCCGCTCTCACTGAAGACAGCGGCGACAGGACGGGGTTCGGTGTTTATAGGATGGCTGTCCGTACATTGTGGGAACAGCAAATTACGGTATCTTGGAAGTAAAGACAAAGTATGAGCTTGTAAGGTAGTTGGCCGTGGCCAACCAGTAGGAAACAATGTCACCAAAGTGGCGCAGGCTGATCAGGTTGCTGAAGGACGAGCAGAGACGGTGTCAAGGGCTGCGTATGCAACCATCAATAATAATGCGTTTGTTTTGCTTGTAGGGCGAAGACGGGGGTTGCCGGGGATTTGGCGTCATGGCTTGTGCCCAGAGCTGAGGCTGTGGGCTGTGATGGCCCTGACCTTGAGGTGGGTCATTGCATGTCCAACAGTCTAGGTCAGGTCTTACGTATCTGCATCTGCATCTGCATCTCCAGTCCTCCATACTCATAATTGTTTGATCTCCATTCTCCATATACCACAAAGTCGTGTCTCTGTGACTCATCCATCCCCGCAATTCCTTCGACAAACCATAACCCTCCAAGTCTTGTCGTGTGCGCCCCGACTAGCCTCTAGCAGCAGCAGCACCTTCGATCGGACGACGGACAACCAAAGTCCGCACCCACGAACTTAACACTATAAGTCCGCCGACCAGCCCTTACAAAGGCATCTTGGACCCACGGCGCACCCACCACCACTCGGCTGTAACCCTCCTAGTCCGCATACCAAACTCTACAAACGTCAAACAAATCGACAGCGCACCATCTGCTCGATTCGCGCATCATTCGCGCAGTACCACTGTACCCTCTCACCTCATCTGAACGTCCACACTTGCACGCCTCAGCCTGTTGCTGTCAAACTGCCCGACACGCAGCAAACACAAGACTCGACCCTACAAGCTCCTACACACGAGGCCGAACCTTGCGACGAGGCACATGTCCTGACCTCGATCCTCTCTGAAGCTCGTATTCTAGCGCTCCTCTTCACCCCTCCAGAGCCACGACGCCCTTCTCATCTTACCGAGACGACCACATTCGCTTGAGAGGCTGTCAACCCCACCAAGATCTCACCCATCGATCATCCTAGCTAGCACCTGCACACATACATCACAATGGGAAACCAGCCATCCAAAGGAGAAGGCGATGCCGGCTTCCAGAAATACCCCTCCTTTTCGCGCTCAGACACCAAAGAATCCTCTCGCTCCCTACGAAGCTCCATCAAGTCCAAGATACCTGGCAAAGTCTCGTCCGACAGTCCCAGAGGTTCGTCTGCCGACCTTGCCTCTCCCGTAAAAGAGACTGGCGCGCTCGATTCTACAGATGCCTTGTCCATTCAGTCCGGTACAAGCACTCAAAATGCTCACAAACGCACCGGATCTACGCCCTCGCTTGCAAACCTCAACCTCGACCCCACTAGCTCAAGAAGGAGCAGTACAGGTGGTAGCGAAACCCCCGTCTCGCCCTCGCTACAACCACCCCCTTCTCCCTCCTTGTCCTCTTCCCTCGGCCACGGCCACGCCGAGATTGCCAAGGCTCAGCGAAGTGGTGAAGTCGATGCCGTCTCTGACGCTCCTCCCACTGGAGCCCTGCACACTGGCACCCTTCAAGAGCCGCGAGAATCGATCCTGATGAAAAAGGACACAAGCCCTGCCAAGCCGAGTGCGGCAGCTCTGGCACTAGCTTTGTCATCTGACACACCCAGCAGCCCGACCTCTGGCGACATGGCCATTGGTGCTCTGAAACCTGCTGACCTCGACGAGATGATCAAGCGCCTGATTGACGCCGGTTATGCAGGAAAGGTCACAAAGACGGTCTGCTTGAAGAACGCCGAGATTACCGCAATCTGTCAAGCAGCTCGCGAAGTCTTTCTCTCACAACCCGCCTTGCTCGAACTTTCCCCTCCTGTCAAGATTGTGGGTGACGTCCACGGTCAATACACCGATCTTATCCGCATGTTTGAAATGTGCGGCTTCCCTCCAAACAGCAACTACCTCTTCCTTGGTGATTACGTGGACCGTGGCAAGCAGTCACTCGAGACCATACTCCTACTTCTATGCTACAAGCTCAGGTTTCCCGAGAATTTCTTCCTGTTGAGAGGCAATCACGAATGCGCAAACGTTACTCGAGTCTATGGCTTCTATGATGAATGCAAGAGAAGGACGAATGTCAAGATCTGGAAGAGCTTTGTCGACACCTTCAACACTTTGCCTATTGCATCCATCGTGGCTGGTAAGATCTTCTGCGTACATGGTGGCCTGTCTCCGAGTTTGACTCACATGGACGACATTCGAAATATTGCCCGCCCCACTGACGTTCCTGACTATGGTCTCCTCAATGATCTTCTCTGGAGTGATCCGGCAGACATGGAAGCTGATTGGGAGGCCAACGAAAGAGGTGTGAGCTATTGCTTTGGCAAAAAGGTTATTATGGAGTTTTTGGCAAAGCACGACTTTGATCTCGTTTGCCGAGCGCACATGGTCGTCGAAGATGGATATGAGTTCTTCACGGATCGAGTATTGGTGACGGTGTTTTCAGCACCAAACGTGAGTCGTGTCCTTTATAAAGTACCAAGGGATCATCTGCTGACAAATGACACAGTATTGCGGTGAATTTGACAACTGGGGTGCTGTAATGTCTGTCTCGGGAGAGTTGCTTTGCAGCTTCGAACTCCTGAAGCCACTCGACTCGACCGCGCTGAAGAGACACATCAAGAAGGGCAGGAATGAGCGACAAAATATGTTGAACAGTCCACCTGCCAGTCAATACCCTCAAAGTTACTAAGCGTGGACATGGCCGACATGTTCGCTCATCACGAAAACTCAAATCTGGACATTCACGTCAATGTACTTGATGAACCCAGTCGTCATTGCATATGGCTGGGCTTTGTACGGCTAGCAGCAAATCTGGCGTTTATCCATGCCTGCTCGTAAGAAGAGTAGACAGTGGAGAAAAAGAAACTGCTTGGGAGTAGGGCAAAGCAGGTCCGCTCCCTGATGACACAAAACTGATTGCATGAAATCGGCCCACCGCGTCAAGCTGCAAGACATTCGTGGGACAGTATATGGTGACCAAGAGGATTTGGTGCTCCAACGATTCTTGCAAATGATCTGGCAGCACACAAGGTGTTGCTGCTAGCATGGGTTTGACTGCGAGTCCGAAGGCGTAAATGTAGGCGCACCACGGAAACCTTGCAAGGGCAAGTGGTAGGGTCAGTGTATGAACCAAGGCAATCAAAGGCTAGAGGCGTGGCGACGCAGGCGACCACGAAAGTAACAAGGCGTCACGGAGCAGGGAGTCTACCCACGAAACGAAAGTGGAATGCAGTACTTTATGTTCTTGTTGTACTTATTACCATGAGACGATTGAATGACGTGTGCATAGTGTTACTCTGACTTGTATTCCTTCTAATGATATGGTGAAAATAATGGACTACAGTAGTTGTATAAGGTAAGAGTAGTGAGTGCTTCAGCCAATCACAGGCGGGCTTCGCAAGCTGCTACGGTAAATAAAAAGTCCTGCCAAGACATGCGCACAAACGATCAAATTCTCGCTACGCACAGATCACCCACTCGCAACTTTCAGAATCTGTGGTCTGCAGCTTTGGTGCAAGCGAACCGTTCCCAACCCAGCGACGACAAACCGACCCATCTCCCCTGTCCGGTTCCTCCTAATCACCAAACCAGGACAACTACAAAGATGGCAGACGCAGCAGCACCCGCACCCGCAGGACGCGGTGGATTCGGCAGCCGTGGTGACCGCGGTGGTGAGCGTGGCCGTGGACGCGGTCGCCGTGGACCTCGTCGCGGCGGCGCAAAGGACGCTGAGAAGGAGTGGCAGCCCGTCACCAAGCTCGGTCGTCTGGTCAAGGCCGGCAAGATCAAGAACATGGAGGAGATCTACCTCCACTCTCTCCCCATCAAGGAGTACCAGATTGTCGACTTTTTCCTCCCCAAGCTCAAGGATGAGGTCATGAAGGTGAGAAGAGAATTGTTCTCGTTTGCCCGATGAAGGAGAAGAGGATTCTGCGGCGAAAGAGATGGGAAACCAGACATCAGGACGACATGGGTAGACACCTGCTGCAGGACTGGATCGAATCATTGCACAACACACATCTCAAGAACACAAGACTGACCCATATTTCCCTCGTACAGATCAAGCCCGTCCAGAAGCAGACCCGTGCCGGTCAGCGTACCCGCTTCAAGGCTGTCGTCGTCATTGGTGACTCTGACGGTCACGTCGGTCTCGGTATCAAGACCTCCAAGGAAGTCGCTACTGCCATCCGCGCCGCCATCATCATTGCCAAGCTTGCCGTCGTTCCCATCAGACGTGGTTACTGGGGTTCTAACCTCGGTGAGCCCCACTCCATCCCCGTCAAGGAGAGCGGAAAGTGCGGATCCGTCACCGTCAGAGTAAGTCTTGTCATCTAGCATCACACATCTGCATATATCCTAATTTTTGCTTTTCAGCTTATCCCTGCCCCCCGTGGTACCGGTATCGTCGCCTCCCCCGCCGTCAAGCGTCTGTTGCAGCTTGCCGGTGTCTCTGATGCCTACTCTTCCTCCGCTGGTAGCACCAAGACCCTTGAGAACACCCTCAAGGCCACCTTTGTTGCCATCACCAACACCTACGGATTCCTCACCCCCAACCTGTGGAAGGAGACCAAGCTCATCCGATCTCCCCTCGAGGAGTACTCGGATGTCCTCCGTGAGGGCAAGCGCTACTAGAGTGCTAAGAATGATTGCCATGGTTGAGATGGCAGGGTTCTGACAAGAGAAATTAAACGCGGGATGCAATTAGGGAGTTGTTCCTCGGGGCCTTTTATTTTACGAGTCGTTACCAAAACTGGGAAATGCTTAGTGGGCCAAATGAGATTATTCACACACTTCAAATGAGCAATGTCCCGCGTAGCTTTCTTTGCATTCATCTTGTGCACACCTTGCGTATTTCTGAAGTGTTTCTCATGTGTTGTGCAGTGGTGTTGAATATTGCACTCTCGTCTACGTTCATGGCTAAGTCAGGTCGATATCGCTGAAGCATGGTGCAGTATACATCTCTTCTCTCTTTAAACCATTCCTTTCGAAAGGCTTCCTTTCGGCGCTGGGCTAAAGTACTGTCCTGTATCAGCAGTAGAAGCTTGTACACGCACTAATTCAGCGGACACATGCTAGTCATGTGGAGATAAAGTCGACTCTTCAAATACACCGACTGCTTCTCTCCACTCTTCCTCTCCGATCCTTGAAAGTCTGCATCAGGTCAGTGTGGAAGAGGGCCATAATATCAGTCACTTTTACGACGGACACAGGGTTCAGCAGAGTACAAGTCTTGTTTGGTTTGAGAGACATCTGATGTCGTACTAATACATGAGATAAGCTCTTCTATGTGGCTAGTTGTACTCTGATATGGGATCGTTCGAGAGTTGTGTAATGTTTGGGTAAGTTGTCAGATAATATGGGTATGCCTGCATAGATAGGCGATTGTTGTAAGAACATGAATATACACATGGACAATAACACCTGTGATTGATATATACAAAGGTATGTAGGAAAAGAGGTACATGGTACCTTACATATCGAGTATTATACATTGCATCTAGATCTGGACAAGACATGACTCGGCACAATCACACGTCACTGTGCAGGGCTCTCCATGTCAGCTTAACTCCGCATACGCCATGTATGAAGCTACGCGCTTTCTGAAACTCGCTCCCCCTGCTGTCAGTCTATCTTGTCATCAACAACCTCACGTATTTTGAATTTCACATTCACTCTCGTTGTTCCCTTCTCTTTTTTCATCATTCAACTTGATGATATAGGATTAATGATATACTAAATCGAGTTGGACGCGTCAATTACCAGAGAGAGGAAATATAGTGAACGCGTCTGTATTTGTCGCATCATCACAGCAAGAATGCCTCCCAAGAAACGCGGTCGCGCGGGCAATGTCATGTCGACACCAGCACCAGACTCGAGTTCAAAATTTGCGACGCCCAAAGCTCAAACTTCACCTCACCATGCTCCTGAAGACGACGACGACGACGACGCACAAGAAACTCCTCGCTCCATTACCAAAGGACGCGGCAAGACTACACAGGCTTCTGCTGCATCAACACGTTCCAAGCGTGGTGGTGCTGACGTGGAATCGCCTAAGATGGCCACTGATCAGAAGCGCGCCGGCGCAAAGCCAACGTCATTCATCGAGAAGGATGTCAAGAAGAGAGGCCGACCTGCACGCGCCAAAGCTGAAGAGGTGATTGAAGAGGCTGCTGAAGAGTTGCTCAAGCCAGAGACTGTGGAACCCGCCAGGAAGAGAGGCAGACCCAGCAAGAAGACTACTGCTTCCGAAGAGGAAGATGTCCAAGAAGGTGCAGAGGAGGTCAAGGAATCACCGAGAAAGAGAGGTAGACCAGCCAAGCCTGTCACTGATGCTCCTGCTGTCAAAGATGCCGACTCTGGACCAGCAAGGGGACGCGGAAGACCGGTCAAGGGCACTGGACCAACCAAGGCCAAACCCGCAAAGAAGGTTCCTGCTGTTGGTGAACGCCGTTCTGTACGACAAGCAATGGACGAGTCTGAAGAGATGGTTGAGCTCCAACAGACGCGCAAACATGGCGCTGCCAACAACGAACAGACTCAGTACAAGAAGCCTGATGCCAGTTCAGACGAAGAGGAAGAAGCTGCTCCAGCTTCCAAGCCTCGTGGCCGTGGTCGCAAGCCTGCTGCCAAATCCACAGTCGAGAGCAAGGAAGCTGCGCCCAAAAAGGGCCGCGGACGTCCTCGCAAGACCGACAGCGCTGCTGACGATGTTGACGCTGCCCCGAAGAAAGGTCGCGGACGTCCCAAGAACGTGTCTGCTGGAGCAGCTTCAGCGCCTGCGAAACCGGCCGGTAAAAAGCGAGGTCGCCCCGCTGGAAAGGCCAAGAAGGCCGAAGTTGAGGAAGAAGAGGTAGATGAAGAGGAAGAAGACGAGGCAGAAGAAGAGGAAGAGGATGATGGCCATCCTAAGCACGCTCATTACCACGAGGCAATGGATAGAGTCAATGACCAGGTTGAAGAGGAGCTGGCCGATGCTGTTTCCGACGCCTCGCCTGCTTCTGAGAAGAAGACCTCTAAGCGCAAGGCTACTGCTGGTCCAGCCGCCAAAGCCACGAAGAAGTCGAAGAAGGCTTCTGATGCTGAGGATGACACTGCTGACGGCCCTCACTATTGGCTCATGAAGGCTGAGCCAAACACACGCATCGAGAAGAATGCTGACGGTGAGGATGTCGATGTCAAGTTCTCAATCGAGGATCTTCGCTCAAAGACGACCCCAGAACCATGGGAAGGTGAGTCAATCAAATCCGACAATCTACCAAACTCTGATAGGAAAATGCCAGGCATTCGCAACGGCCAAGCTCAGAACAATCTGAAGGCCATGAAGAAGGGCGACTTGGCCTTTTTCTATGAAAGCAACTGCAAGGTCCCTGGTATTGTGGGTATCATGGAGATTGTCGAGGAAGCCAGCCCCGACCCTGCTGCCTGGGATCGCAAGAGCGCCTATTACGACGGCAAGACTAACTCTGACAAACCTCGCTGGATGCTGGTACATGTCCAGTTCAAGACCAAGTTCCCCGAGAAGGTCACTTTGAAGGAATTGCAGAAATTCAGCAAGTCCGGTGATGCACTTGAGAACATGGGACTCATCAAGCAGAGCAGACTTTCGGTCAGCAAGGTATCCAAGGCTGAATGGGACTTTGTCATGGAACAGGTCAAAGATGGCGGCGACGTCGAGGAAAACAATGCCAGTGAAGGACGAGACTTAGGTAATGATTTTGCCCGCGCTTTCGAGGCCCCTGCCAATTTTGAAACTACAGAAGAAAAAGAGGACCAAGCCATGCCCGACGCCGCCGAGCCCGACGAGTCCACTGCCGAAACGAAGAACGGTGGAGGCCTCTTCAGCACAATCACCTCTGCCTTCCGCCTCGGTCGCTCGCCCGGTCCTACGCCAACCCTGGGCCAAGCCGTCGAGACCGTCGAGCAAGCCGCCGAAGCAGCCGCTGAGACCGTCTCCGATGCCGTTCAGTCCGTCCTTCCCGACTCTGCCCAACCGATCAAGAAGACCACCGCCCGCGCGGCGTCCAAGACCCGCAAAGCCGCTTCCGCAGTCAAATCATCCAGTCGTGCCGCCTCAGCTCGCGCAGGCAGCAAAACACGCGAGCTCGGCTCCGGCGTCGAATCCGCATTCAAAGCCCAAACGGACACTATTCTCGAGGGTGCAGACGACGAAGAAGGAGATGTCGAACAGCCCGCTGGTGGCGACGCGGTCAGTGGTGCTGGATCTACTGCACCTCTCGCTGATCAAGACCGCGCTGGTGGGATGGGCGTGGAGGAGTATGCCCATCAGGAAGAGGAAGACGAGGACGACTACAACCGTAGCGTTGATATCGGTAGTATGGAGTTTACTTAGCTAGGAGGGTGGAGGGGCTGAGCGCGGTGAATGCGGTGTTTGTTCAAGAGGGCGGACTTGTGTGCTCTTTTTTTCTTTCCTTTTTTCTTTCTATCCAATTTCTGAGGGGCGTGCTATATACCTGGTTTTGCGGTCCTCGGCTGCGTTGCGTTGCGTCACGTCGCGTTGCGTGCATGTGGGCGCGGTTTTCCGTATGGTGTGATTCCCTTTTGCTTTGGTCCAGCCTTTTTCGGGATTGCTTGGTGTTGACTACGATGGCTACTTAGTCTATTACTTTCTTACACGTTTTCCTTCGCCTCTTCTACGTCTGGTTGCCCTTGTCGTGGTGTCTATTGCTGCTACTACTGCTGTCGTTGACGAGACGAGACGTGACGAGACGAGATGAGATGTGAATGCTATCGCCTACTGCCCCCTCAGTGAACGCTACATCCGTTTTTTGTTTGGTGAGCCGTAGAGGAGCGGTACTGTGCGTTTTCTCTTTCTTTTTCACATTCTGGAACTTGTGCCGAAGGGGAAAGGGGGTGGGGAGGGGAAAGGGGGAAAGGCTGGTTGCAGCACTCATCACCTTTTCTCTGCCTCATCGTTTGTTCCATCGCAAGGGTTGAGTGTGTGCTGATGAGGTGGGTTTGTAGTTGGTATTTGGTACGTGTTGCTTGTTTCGTCTTGCTCATTGCCTCATGCTTGTTGCTCTGTGCTGGTTGCTTGTTGCTTCTTGCTCGTTGCTTGTTGCCTCATGCTGGTTCCCTCGACACTGCCGGGTAGAAAGTACAGGACGGTGGAGGTGGGAGTGAGAGTGAGGGACACGTGCCTCCTGGTAGCTTGGGACTGGAAGGCAGAGGAGGTGAGTCTCGTTGTAAAGGTGTAGGTTCATGTTTGCATATTCTACAATTCTTTCTTTTCTTGTTTCTCTTCCTCTATGACAGCTAGCTGACTCCACGCCAACGATGATATGGAGTGATCACTTTCACTGTATGCAAGGCACTGTTGTATTCACATTTATACTCCTGCCCCTTCGCACGTCTACTCTCGCGGTTTCTTCTTTTGAGAGATGTAGTTCAATCGACGTATCTATGTTCGGCTCGCGAGGCATTCATGGGAGTACATCAACTCCTTTGACCACAGATACAACCACCTCGTTCAGATGTTTACATCAGGAGCAGCTATAAGACATTGGAGGCACCTAGGAGGATCAGCCAGATAAAGATGGCGCGTAGCAGCTTGTTGGTAGCTCTAGACAGGGATCGCCCTTGTGCTTGCGGACTTGAATCATGTGCTGCTCGCTACGACCATCAATGCAGTCGATTGCTACGAGATAAAGTATCCCTCGCAGACGAGAAGGTCTCTGTTACAGCACAGGTGGAGAGTGAGAAGGTCGTTTAGAAGTGCGTGGGTATTATACACCTTGATGGCCAGGCTGACGACCTCCATCCACGCTTTCCACCTTGATGGTCGGCTTTGGAAATCTCTCCAGAGGTAGATTGGCATACACGTTCCCAGAGCCTAAACAGTCAATGTAAGATGGAGACACTACTACCTCAATCAAACGACAACCGGAAAGCAAACAAGTCTTCAGCTGGTGAGAGTGCACTTTTAGGACTGAAAACTGCATGTACCATGGAGAAAGATGCCGATATTATACAATCAGTTCTCACTGCCGACGATGAAGCCGACAGTCATGTCAGAGAGGAAACATCAGCATCATTTATGGAGTGGAGTGAAGAGGAGGAAAGAAGACTCGTCAGGAAGTGAGTGATATGTCAATTGCTCAAGCAAGACACGCGGCTGAATTGAGCTCGCCAGAATCGACATGGTTGTCTTGCCTCTTCTTATGCTGGGTTTTATGGCTCTTCAATACGATCGTGGGAACATGTGAGCTCACCTCCCACCAGATTTCCTACCCTCCAACCGCTTTCCTGCTTCCCATACTCTTTCCTGCCCTCCAATACCTCTTCCGCTCTTCACTCCCAACCCCTGCTACCTCATCACTACATCAACGGGTTACTAACACGACATCAGCGGCAACGCACTAACAGACCACTTCCTCCATGACATCTCCATAACCCAATCCCAATTCAACATCGGGCAACAACTCCTCCAAGCCGGCATCGTCCTCCTCGAGATCCCCAGCAACCTCCTCCTCTACCGTCTCGGCCCTCACATCTTCCTCAGCACGCAGATCCTAGCCTGGGGTCTTGTCGCCCTCTTTCAAGCTTCCCAATACAACCTAGCTGGTTTTCTATCCACGAGACTATTGCTAGGGGTGTGCGAAACGGGCTTTATACCCGGCGCACTGTGGACGATTGGGAATTGGTATAAGAGCGAGGAGAGCAGTAAGCGATTCTGTTGGTTCTTTGCGGGGAATCTAGCAGCTGCGGGCAGTGGAGGGGTGGTTGCGTATGGGGTGTTGACAATGAGGGGGGTGCTTGGGTTGGCGGGGTGGCAGTGGTTGTTCATTGTGAGTCTTTCCCCCTCGGCTCTATTTCATATCTGGTCCGCGAATGTCAGAGCTAGGCTTCTGTGGAGGTCGACCGAGGAAATACTGACGACATGGGTGCCGCAGATCGAAGGTCTCTTCACCATCATCGTTGGTGTCGTCTTCCTGGCGCTATTTCCCAAGGCTCCGGCAGACCCGGTTTCACTCCTGGGACTACGATACTTTGACGAAAGAGAGACGGCTATACTAGTCGAGCGCGTCCTTCGAGATGACCCTAGTAAGCTTAAGAAAGGAAGACATGTCTCGAGAGCGGAAATAGTGTCGGCTCTGACGAATTGGCGCATCTACCCTCATCTTCTCCTCACAATCACCGCGTTCGCGCCTTCCTTCACACTGACCTCGTATGCGCCGAGTATTGTCATAAGCTATGGCTACGAGAGATTGCAATCGAATGCACTCGCTTCTGTTGGAACCTGGATAGCGTTGGTCATGAGTGTGACCTGGGGTATTCTGGCCGACAGGACGAGATGCCGTGGTCTGTGGGTCTTGGCTGGACTTGTACTCTGGTGGGGTTTCATGGTTTGTAATGTCTTTGATAAAGCGGAAAGAGTTGTAGATCTCACAACTGTCACAGCTAGGATGCCTACTTCTTACCAAGTCGACGTCGTCTACAAAGCGCTACGTTCTTCTTGTCCTCGCCATGTCATTCACTTATGTCTGGCGTGAGTTATGTATCCTGAAAGGAGAGACCTACCCTTGAAGCTGACAGCATCTCCAGATCCAATCAATGGCTCATGGCTGGCTTTGAACGCCCGCTCAGCAGGCGAGCGCTCAATTACCATGGCCATGTTCATAATGGCAGCCAATACATCGGGCATTATCGGCGGCCAGCTCTTCCAAGCCAAAGACGCTCCAAGATACCATGTCGGCTGGACAGCGATAGTCGGGCTAGTCTCAGGGGGTGTGCTGTTTGGCCTGTTTGCTAATGTGCAGTATCGCCTTCTCAATCGTAGAAGACGTATGACGACAGGGAAGGATGACCAGGACGGGCTTCAGCTCTACCAACTCTGAAGGTGTAGTCGCGTATGCCATCCAGGGAGGCTCGTGCCCTACAACAGAATGCCCAGGCGCTTGTGCTCACTGAATCTAGAGTTGCAACCCCTTGACATCCGATGAATGAGTGATCGAGATAGAGTTGGTAAAGGAATCAATAATGAACATTCGGAACAGGCGTTTCCAATCGACCACGGTCCTTGCATGTAGATCCTTCCTTTGCAGATGGCAATCAGCATTGGCCAAGAGTGCATTTGCCAAATCCGTCAGATTAGTAGCTAGCAGGTGCAAGAGCTACTACACGTAGATCAGACACCATACTCTTGCTGATCAACTGGCTAATTCCTCCAAGTCCAGAAATTTAGCTAGTCAAAACTCCACAAGCACACGTGGAAGAGGGAAGATCCCGGAACCGTCACCGACTACTTACAAGGCTTCGAAGCTAAGCTCATCACTTCTTCAACGATCCGTCATGCCGTTCATCCGGTGCCCTCTACATCGAAGATGGGAAAGAATGTTGATTGGCAAAGACTTGAGACTAGGGCAAAGAGAGATCGAGATGTGAGATTGCTATAAGGCCAGGATTACCCTATTTCATCGGGGCTCATACACGTGCCGGTGCGCCACGATACACGGTTTCATTGGGCTCAACAGCAGCCTCATAGCCGTCTAGCCGCTCAACCTTGAATAGTTATCAATATCATATGTTCGTTACCGAATGGAGCTGTAAGAGATGAGAAAAGAATGAATGAACGAAAGGCAGAAAGTAAGCAAGCAAGCAAGCAAGCAAGCCATGGCTGTGAACATCAGGACTACTTGCCTATCATACCTATAAGTTTCCACGACAGCAATATCCACTCAGCTCAGCGCATTCGTGTATATCCTTGCAATTTTTTTGCCGACTAATTGCACATACCCAGCCACATCCAAAACGCACAAGCAATTCATTCAGCCCATCTGAATTATTGGAAATCCCATCTCTCCTCCATCCACAATTTGATTGATGTCGAGACGATCAAAGCTCGTACCCAGTAATGCCGGAGCTGTGCTCCTGCAGTACATACTTGTCCTAGCCAAACACCCGCATGCAGCACGCAAACGCTACTTTACAATCCCTCCCCACCCCTGCCTAGCTTAGGCTAGTGGCACCTGAAACACGAGTCTACGAGTTGCAAATGTGCCGGGGATGAGATATGACAGCGGGAGAGATTTGAGATGAGAATTTAGCTTCTGGTCTCGGACATAAGAAAGAGCGCGGAACCATCTGGCGATTAGCGAAAGTCTAGGATCCGCCAAAGCTACAAGGCACAAGTACAAGATGAAGCAAACCTTGAGAAAGAGGAAAATAGAGTGTAAGCCAGACAACTCACCAGCTAGCCAAAGGTATCGGTGAAAGAAGAAGAAGTCTAAATCAGGCGGAGGAAGAAAATAGTAAGAAAGTATTTTTCCAACTGCCGACACGAGTGATTTTCTTAGACTTTTCACCAAAGGATGCAGGAGCAACTTGTGAGAGAATGTCACCTTGGAGATGTTTATTCGACTGTTTCGAGCACTCACCGCTTGCACTCAAGTCTCCTCGCTCGATTTTGCATACATGATGGCACATTGCTGGCGAAATGATAGACTTTTGTCAGCCACACGCGCCACCCTTGTGATGGTCTGCCTCATGGCTCTTTCCATGGGGGGAACAAGCCTGGTGGCTAACGTGATACAAACACTTCGCTCAGCCAAACACTTTTGGTGACTGATGTACTCAGAGATGTAGATGGACGCAGGCTGAGTGGGCAGGTTGCGGCGGCGGGTGCGGGTGGGCTATGAAGCCACACCTGTTATTCTTGTACTCCTTCTGCCAGTACTGTACAAATTGCATACGTGGGTAGCTACCACTCGCGCACGTGTATGCAATACAGTGTCTTTAACACGATGAGCGACGGAGATTCGACTATTGGGCTTGCACGTAAATAGAACAAGGCTCGGTAGAGCTCCGGGTGTGGTCGTCGGCCTCAAGTCCGCTGTGGGGTTCCCGATCTGAGTGAGGAGCGGATATTCCTATCTGTGGAGGAGAAGCCGAGATTGGGATGTGTTGATGAAGAGATGAAACGATGATCGAGATGGGTGGGACAATGGAGCAGTGGTATACGACGTACCTGCTTGTTCTCTCGGCAGATCTGCTCAAGACAAGACGAAGACACAGACCGATCTAGCTTGGCGCCAGAGAGATGTACATTGCCCTTCAGAGTGGTATGTACAGTATAGTCTGTGGAGCATTGTGATGGCTTAATTCATCGCAGAGTCGAGCTGCCCGAAGGTGGGGTTCAGGTCAGTTACAGTGAGATTGTACACACTGTGATTGGTCAAAATGACTTTGGCGTGTCTGGATCGTCCAATTTGTGCGAGTGACCCCGGTCGGTTCTGCTGCACAACCATGCTAGTCGCTGTGATCGTGTTGCGAAGAGACTTGATTGCACGTACTCATTGTACTGTTCATGGAGCGGTCAAGTCACCATTGATGCTGCGCGACCCTGGCAAGGCGAGCTTCGCCTAATTGCCCTTGTTACAGTATTCGCTAGCTATGGCATGAGCGGCGATCAAACCTGACATGCCTGGCGCAAGGCTGTGATACGACATCAACACTTTGCGAGATCTTGACCCAAACAACGGGCTCCCAGGATCATAACCAGCGTACAGGCTCGGCCCGTAGCATGAAGATTTGCATTCGCAGTTGGAGCCCAATGATTGATCGGCAGTCAGGGAGCTTGTATATAAAAATCTTGGCAATGGCGAGACCACGACGCGCTCAACTGGTCAAGGATGTAGCTGTAAGGAGGGCTGTGATCTTGCATCGCTATCGCAACGGCAGCCGTAAACAAGGGATTGCTTGAGTCAGCCTAGACCTGCTCGCATATACAGGACATGGAATCCGGTCGTATGCTTCTTCAATCGCTGAACCTGTGATTATCTCATGAGGCGGCATGGATAATTTGGGACGCGGCTGAGGTACACCCCAACGACACCGTGACATGGTCGCAACAATCCCTGGAATTCTGTTTGTGCCGTGGACATCGACATCTTTGTTATCCCTGGTGATGCGTTGATATTTCTACGTCGCATGTGCCATACGGCATGCACGAATGATCAAAAACGAGCTTTCAAAATAGGAGGTATTTGCAACGATGTGACGCGTTGATGTCGAAGTCAGTCCCGCGCGTAATGACGGACTGTTTCCTCAGCGGCCAAGCCAAAGGACAATGACGACTTGAAGGTGTTGGTAATAATAAACGTACCATGTTTTGAAGGTACAGAGGTATATCTGACAACGGTCCCAATCGTCAAACGGCTATCGCGGCAGCCTGTCACTTCAAAGTCAATGTCTCCCTAATAACGCCTACCGAAACGGTTGACAGCCCGCCAATGCCGGCTGATCCTTGAGAAAGTCGACGCACGCGCATGAACAATCGACGTCGGTGCATGACTGATGCTGCCTGTCTAATGCGACGGGCACGTCTGCGACTTCCTGAACTCGGTAAGGCAGACCTTCAACTACATTCGATCTTGTGCGGATTGATACAGCACGCTGCCGCCGCGTGTGCGAGGGTACGTCACGGCTACGGGTGCCGAGCTTACGGTCATCCGTATTGAATGCAATGCAGTGCACGTTGTTATGCTGCAGTAGGTGCACGAGATATATGTTGCATTCGACATGCAATTGGCAGCGATGTAGAGGCACGATGCAGTGTATCAGCCCGAGTGGATCCATGCGCATGGAGGTAGCCATGGCCAAGCTGATGTTGCTTGACACCACACGTCAGTAATAGAGCTCTAGCCATATGGATATCGCCTTTAACGAACGTGATGGGCTGGCGAGCTTCGACCTGGCGATGATTTGATAGTGTAGTGTTGCTGTGGAGCACTTCCGTGCTATGGATGCGTTCGACCTGAGCGTTGTCTAATCGACGCCGTCATTTCTGCAAGACAGCAGCTTGTAAAGAACTTTAAATTTCGGATTGTTGAATGGTACATCATGAGGGGAACCCCGGTTGGAGATGCTGCAATAACAGCAGTATCGAGTTAGGTAACTTTGATAAACAGGCATTACCTTGTCCCGTGACAGGCATCTGGCATGAGGACAATAGAGGCTCCTCGGAAGATTGCTTGCCTCTCCGCATATGCAACGTAAATCCTGTTTCATCAGTGCATTATCTTCTTTGCGGCGGCTTCAGTGGACACCGTACAATACGTGCGCCGTATTGAGATGTTCCCGAGTATCCGATGCGTCCCACCCGCGCAGAAGACACGCCTCATCGAAATTGATTTAGTGTTGATTTGGCAGTACTTGGACATGGCGTAACCGCGTGGTGCGCCAAACGCATCCACCTGACGCGGCTGACAGGATGAACGTACCTTGGTACCTGATTCAACAGCTAATGGCCGTTGTAGGCGACAGAAATCGTCAGGGGTATTTCGCATTTAGCATCATGGGTGCCTGGAGAGGTACAAGCTGTGAGTCATCCCACCAAAGTACCTTGTGGCTGCAAGTGCTCGCCTGAACGATTGTTGTTATTCGTGGGGTGGTCCGAGGCGCTTTAGGTGTTCCCACTATTGGCTCGATACGACCGGCATATCTTGGTCAGGGCTGTTTGTTCTCGAAAAAGGTTCGTGGCTGCTCGGCTGACAGCAAGACATTCTGTTCCTTTATGAGCCTAAACCTATTGGAGCATTCGCCCGTGACGCAAATACATTTCGATAAGTCGTCAAGAACATAGAACGTGCAACGTGTACTGGCTGCGGTTCCCCCACTTTCTAGCCAGGGGCAACGCCCGAGAGAAACCGGGAGGCCACAATCCACTATGCATCACCGTTGACTATCGATTGGAGCGATTAGGACATTGTAACAGTGCTATCAACTTGAGACTGGCTATAGCCTAGCGTGTATGATTGGCTCACAGATAGCCATCAGAAATTGTCATCAATATCTGGGCGTCATCTTTAATCATTTTTAGAGGATAAGACACCTTGCCCGCTCTTGGCGTATAGGAGACTTTGCCATCACCCAACTCAAAACACGAGTGTCCCTGACGATCGTGATCATCAAATTTACAAGCCTGCACATTTTGATGAAGAGTGGTTCGTAGTGAAAGCTCATGATTTAGACCATGTATCTCCATAAAGACTGTATAACAACCAAAACCAAACAATATCCAGGCGCGAGTGTATCAGCTGCCTTCGGGGTATATATGCCGCATCCATCCAATCCTAAACAGTGCTAGCATAATTGCTGCGATGAACTCCAGAACGGGCCCAAAGCCGATGCAAAATCCCTTCCCAAATGTGCCAAGCACTTATCCATTAAAGAAATATTAAGTCGTATGATAAAGAGAGCCGACCAGCAGCAACCGCCATGCAGATTGACTAAGCCGGCGCAGCGAGAGAATGTAGTGACGCTCCTCGTAACATGATGTCGATGGTGGAGACGACTAGATGCAGAGACCATGTGTTCTGCATGAGAGAGAGCGGGGCATCCGATGGAAGCCGCGTGAATGCTCCATTATGAGCTCCAGCAGGGTTGCGAGGAGGGGAGACGCGGATTGCATTATGAGTTGACCGATGGTGTGGACCGATGGTGTGGAGAAAACAGCACAATCCAATGAGATGTCAAGGATAAGATGCGACTGAAACGCCGACATATCAATGGCGACCCACCTCATCCTTCATGTTGTATTGCGGAATGAGGAGGTAATCAATGCTGAGATTATAATTGGTCATGTTCAAAGATGAACAGAGATATTTGCTCAGGAGCGGGATGGAAGAGGTGGCAGAGGCCTGTTTGGTGGGGGACCAGGGCAAGGAGGGTAGGCAACAGCAGCAGGCATTGTGATGTGAGGTTTGGGTGTCCTTGAAAGAGGATGGTGTACTGATTGCTTCGAGTCTGTGAGTTGAGGCTGAGACTAGGTGCGCTGCGCGGAGATTGTCTGGGTGGTAGTGCTGGAAGGATGTTTTGATTGGCCAGAGGAAAGTGGTAGAGAATATGTAGATGAGCTTTGTTTAAGAGCGGTACCTTGCTGGTATTGCCGTTGGCTGGAGTTGAAGTTGTGGAGAGAGACGGTGAACTGGAAATGAGGCAGCAGTTATATATATTGACCACGCCTGCGCCTCACAAAGTATTTCCATCTGGTGAAATGCAGTGACGCCAGAAGGCATGAGCTAGTGGAAAGTCAGACAAACGGCGGTGTCCTGTGCTGCGTGGCCGAGAAAAGGGGAGTTGGAGCGCCTCGTGTCGACAGGGCTGACGACGCTAATCTTGGAAACGCCGTGCATTCCTTCGTCCTCCGTAACATATTGCTGTGACGTTTCCGTAAAGATGATCGTGGAGATCATTCAATCAATTCCCTGTTTAGTCATATTCGTTCCGTGTCTGCATATCAATTGGCGTATTCCCTGCGTGTTTTGTTGCAATATGCGGTGGACTCATCTGCCTGGCTACGCTCAGCCGAGGGTCAGCCAGCAGGCAGCCATCATCGTATCGTATCACCTTCCTGCGTCGGACCACTTGCTTCAACACGTCTGCCAGCTGCCGCCAGGCGATCCTAGATTCTCGAGAGCTATGATCTGATATTGACTTTCGTAGTGTCCGCGGCTGCGCTTTGACTTCATGGCACTGATGTTGCAGTTTCAGGTTTGAGCCGCAGTGGCAAATTGCACATTTACCCCGTTACAAACCGTTCATCAAACGCTACACTTCCTGACTCGAGGAATTTGCTTGGGCGCCGCACCTTAATGATTTTTCAATATACTGTATCACAGCGAGTGATAGCCGAGGCAGAAGCGCCGTAGAAGCACGGTAGAAGGCGCTAACCCGACAATCTCAGTGTTCCACTGCCGACGGAGCTGAGCGAGCCAGCCTCGCAGCTGTCGCATGCTCGAAACAATGCGAGAGAAGGGTATCATCGTGCGTATTCTCAGCTGCTTGCAAATCATTGGGCGGAGTGAGTTGTACCAAGACTTGATCCTTGGACAGCACTCCCGTTCCACGTGGCCGCCATGCATTATCATCTGTGCGCAGCCTTCCCTCCTGCCCGAACCTCGATCGGGTATAGGATACCAACTTAGAAAATGAATCGCTGGACCTGCCTTTCCATTGGTCAACCGAAGAAGTTTCAACCATAGCAGGTATGGACATACGACAACCCACCATCGTTGCCGCAAGTACCGTCATCATGATGGTCCACGTTTCTAGTCTTCTACCAGGTGACTGGTAATTTTGAGCATCACCCGAGCCGCGATCGTCAGGAGTACAGCCGGAGCTGTCAAATATACCAAGTGTGCACACTGATTGATCACAGTCCGATCTCTTAGAGCCTCCTCCATCGGCAAGTAGACAAAGGTACATTGTAGTGCAGGTGTTGAGACTAACTCATAGCAACCTTGCAAATCAGCTAGCTTGTCTGTAGGTTCAAAATCTTATACACAGACTGTAGTACACTTAGGCTCAGGCTTCATATCCTTCACTCATGCGATCATCCATGTATCGGATCGTGGTCCGCAAGAGTGGTGAGCTCGTTTCAGAAGCTCTCTGGTTAGGTCATCCCCATCAATGCGTGGCCGTCAGATACTTGGCTGCGGGAAGCAGGTTGACCATGAATCATAGCCAACATCGCGCTGCAACAAGGATGCGAAAAGCTGGACAACTGTTTTCGGTGGATCTCGGCCACATCTCACAGTTCCTAGCAAACGCTTTACGGTCTCTGACATGCATTGGCCGGTCGTACCACATCAGCTCTTCGGCTCGCCCTTGCTGATTGTACTTCTCGAATTTCAGAAATATAGGTTGTGATTTGACAAGTGCTTGTGGCTGCTGCCAAAAAAGCAAAGCTATCTATGGCAACAAGCACATTCGCGGGCTGCTACATATCTCCCGAGATTACTCATTCGTTCCAATCGAAATCGCAAGACTGGGCTTTTTCCAGAACAAATTCGTACATCTTGCATATTTCAAGAATACTCTCGGCCGGAGCATGGAGTGGCTTCAGGAAATGCTGGTGGCTCGAGCGAGGCCCGGACCGCGTCCATGACCTTGCAGCTTCCCCATTAGAGCTTTCGAGACTTGGCCAGCATACGGCTGATGACAATTTCATCTCACTCAGCTCTGTGGGGTGAAATGATAAATTCTCCTCGACTCGGCATTGGCTGTCACCGCAAAGATTTTTGCTCCAACACTTCGCTCCCCAAGCTTACTTCGCTACCTGAAATTCGCGGTAGATCTTGAAACCCTGAATGAATGAAACCTAGGCATGAAGATCCGACGTCAGTGGACTATGAAGACAGGCCACTCCTTTGAGCGCACATCCTCCGCCATCTCATGTCTTCGCATTGAAACCCTTGTTATTGATCGTCCCGTTTATCGTATACATGTAGAATGGTGTATGGTGCCCGAATGTTCACCATACTGTCGTGCCACCCGGCTGTCGCGCGAGAGCCTGTAGAGCACTCGAGCCATGGTCATGAATGTAAGAGGCTCGAGGTGTGGTACTATACTGGCGTATATCGTATAGTGGCCGCGAATTAGACTCACCACTCCACTTCAATTCATCCGAACAAGCGGTCTGTAGACAACGACCACTGCTCTTCACCGACATGAGTGCGTTGTCATTCTTCAAATCCCGCCTGGGAAGACCGCGGATCTTCTAGAAGGCCATGCGTTGGTATGGTAAATCGTCAAAAATTGAAGCTCCATATTACTCCGAGATGAAAGAAAAGTAGTTGGATGCAATGGCCACATACTGGATGTGCTGTTGAAGTAGAAGCCACGTAGAACGCGATTGATCTCCCGCCGTGTTAAACACTCTTCATGATGCGTCGCTACTCTTGACCTGAGCATGAAATCTGTCTCCTACATGTTGCATTGTGAAACGTCCTCATGATCTTCAGTAGTGATGGTCAGACGATCAGACTGCCGAGGCCAAGTCGACTGATCAGTGAGTTCGTCTTCACGTTGGTTTTCAAAAAAAAAATGCAGCAGACCGACAAACATAATATCCATCATTCAAACCACGCACATAACCATCCGATGTGGTCTAGTGGCTAGGATTTGCCGCTCTCATGCAGTGCCGGCAAGGCCGGGGTTCAATTCCCCGCATCGGAATCTTTTTGGTTTGACCACAGGGCTCATCAATTTTGATGTTTGGGTGCAACGACACTTGGCCGACTGCTTCTCAGCGTAGTACTTGATTGAAACAATTCATTCTAAGTCTTAGTGGGGCAAGCTGTGTGGGTTCTATGTATATATCCCTGGTTGACTTGAAGGCAGATGACGGCTGCGCATACACGAGTCTACACGAGACCAAGAGTACGTCTCATGGGGCGCAAGCCACCCTTTCTAACGGTCTGCACAAAGCGCATCAGCAGTCCTATCATTACCTGTACAAGCGGCCAGCCCGCATACTTCCATAAGGCAGCCCGTAGCACTTTGTAGGTTTTCCAAGTCGAATTTAGGCGTTGTTCTCACGCCTGGAAACCAACACCTACTGCTGATACGTTGTGTGGGGGCCAAATTATGTTGAGTTCGGCATCTTGCAGGAGACGCTGAGCAGTTCATACCCCAGTCGCAAAGATAAGACCTTTTACCTATTTGACCAGTACTCAGCTAGATACAACGCCTACTATTGCTTACTAGCTCTACGTGAGCCCATGGCCAGAGTCTAGGCTGGGTCGCCTAAGGTGGGCGGTATCTTCGAAGCTGCCTTGCCGCTGTTATAGACCTTTTGTCAGCCGAGGCTGAGGCTTCAACTGTACTGGTAAGTAGCTGGCAGGCAACGCGTTTTTCACATGTCGAATCCTACCGGTCTGGCCTGAATCACCATTGCAGGCAGTATCATGGGGTTATAAAGCCATGGAGGCCTTCCAGCTGTCAGAAATCGTTGAAGCAACAATACTAATACATACAACAGTAGCGCGCCACTCTAAGCAATATTCCACAGCCACAAATTAAGCACCGCCTTTCCTTTGCGAGTCGCTCGTCTTCCACTCGATGAGACGAGCAGCACGCGAAATCAACATGTTACCCAAAATCCAACCAGAAAGACTGATCGTCTTCTGCGATGGCACGTGGTGTGGCCCAGAGACTGACACGAAAACGAACATTCAGATATTGGCCGAGATGGTTGGCATCAACGTCTCGTCGGGCGTTTTGGAGATCAATGATCGGCAGCGAAACCTCAAAGCAAAGTATTTCGATGGCATTGGACTTGGCAGCACCTTCTTGGCATATCTCTTCAACGGATCCACAGCGAACGATATCTCGATCATGTGTGTAGAGACCTACCGGTGGATTGCACAGAACTTCAAGGAAGGCAGTGAGGTCTGGATGTTTGGCTTGAGTCGTGGAGCATACACAGTCCGATGTGTGTCCGGCATGATCAACAACTGCGGCATCATCAAAGATCCATGGAAAGAAAATATGTGTGATGAAGTTTATCGCATATACTCTAGCCCCTACGATGAGGACAAACCCGACTCCGAGCAGAGCAAGAAGTTTCGCGCAATGGCTAGTTATAGAGATCCTGTCCCGATCAAATTTCTCGGGCTGCTTGACACCGTGGGTAGCATTGGCATACCGACTATTGATGCTGGGAACGGGCCGACATATCCTACATTGTGGGACCAAGTCGTCCCTAGTGTTGTGGAAACAGTCTACCATGCTTGCTCTCTGCACGACCGACTGTCTTTATTTCAACCATGCTTGACAAAGCTGTCAAAGAAGGAGCTAAAGACGAGAAATCATCCAAAGATTACCGAGCAGTGGTTCCCTGGATGTCACTACGATCTCGGCAGACAACGTTTCAAGTTTCTCAGACAGAGAGTCCACGGCATAGAATGGCTCTTGTCATTCATCCCGAACATGTTCAGCGGCACACTCAGACCCAACGAAGTACTGTCTGATCTTGTGTTGCAATGGATGCTACAGGGTATACGAACAACATACCCAGATCAGACATCAATCAAGAATATCGACAGACACATTGACGAACTCGAGATGTCCATCAAAACAGTCAAGAACGGCGTTGGCTCCGGAGACATTTACGAAAACGGAACGGCCTACGCACCCTTTGGCCTTATTCTCAATTTGTTTCCTGTGCCTGGTGTGGTAACAGATACCGTTAAAGTCCTCCTTGCCATTAGAGATCGCAGAATACCGGACGACAAGGCTCAAGTCTACAACTACCACGCACCTTATAGCGCCGACTCAGCCTGCATTGCCGATTTGGCGCAGATTACACCAAAGAGATATCCCTCTAAGACTTATTGTGCTTTCAAAGAATGGCGCGCGTACTTCAGGATCAGCGTTCCTAATGGCCGAATCAAAGGATCTGGATCACTAGTTATCAATGGGTCCTGAAATTGCACGTCTTGTACCTTTTCTCGGCTCCTACATCGGTCAAAATTACCCCTTTGTCCATCATCTCATAACGAAATTCGTGATAGTATCCATGCATCCGATAGGGGATAATTGTGCCATCTGCCAATTGACATACCTCTGAGTTGGATCATTACCTTTTGTGGTGGAGCTCAGGCTACCGACAAAGAGCTATGCCCATATTTCTTCTTTCTCTTGTTCTTTCGGCGGCGTAACGGATGGCCGAGTCCTCAATACTGATCTTGTCGTTCTTCTCCCAACTATTCGCTTCTTCTCTGTAAGAGATAAAGTTGTCGGTAATGATCAATTAGTCAGCATATATGCATCCTCCCGCGTCTGACATCTTACATCACGACACTTACTTGTACTCCATATCTGACTTCTCTGCTCGCTATCACCAAAAGCGTGGGTTCATTGTACCTTCCATGGTGTGGCAGTCCAAGACCTTGAATCATGGCATCCGCGCTCTGACAGGAGGAACAGGAGTGATAATCATCCTTGTCCCAGGCTGGCCCCAGACCGCGGAAGCATATACGCCCATCCTACCTAAGCTGATGCAAACCCACCATGTCTTTGCTGTCGATCCACCTGGTCTCGGAGAGTCCGAAGCTCCTACATCAAGGGCGTACGATACAGCGAACATAAGTCGCATACTACATTCATCAATGATCGAGGAGATTGGCGAACACACTCCGTTTCACCTTGTCGGCCACGATATCGGAGCATGTTGCTTAGCTCATCGTCATGAGGATCAAGCCGGCTTGTTTTGCCTCAGCTCGAACAGCATCTGTATTCACCTTTGAACTGTGGGTCCGTCCTAGCGGATCGTATCTCTCACATAACAAGCATCGTCCTCTGATCACCATAGGCGGATTCGCTCATCAGCGGCATGTGGTCGCTATAGGCGCTCTGGATATTGTTTTCGTACGCAACAGTAGGACTGTTGTTCTGGAAGGAGGAATGAATCGCCCAATAGAAAGCGCTCGTACCGCGCGTTAACTTTAGGCCCAACGAGATTGACTGAATATTGGGACTTTCCCAGGCTCGACGGGCCAATCGCTAGTAAATGCATTCCTCCATCTTCTCATTATCGTACGTCAAGAGACCAGTGCGATCCTAGGATCGGCAATTAGTACTCTGGTGGAGATTGTGGTCCTTTCGCCTCGGTCCACGACATGTCCTTGGTCTAATGTCAGGATGACGCCGCGTGCTGTACGGACTGTAGATCTACAGTAGGAGGATCTGTTTCAAAGAGACAGCTCGATGGTCCCTTGTCTCATACTACGCGCGTCTCCGCATGTCTCAGACAATCCCCAGCCTGGGCCCACTCTGCCGAAGGCGTGGAGGAGGCGTGCTCAACGATTGTCTATGACTGGACGCCTCTCATGGGAGAAGAAGACGAACTCTATCTCGCGATTAGTTGTGGCTGTCTCCATCAGGAAAGGAGACTGAACTCAATGCAGGCCTATACAGCTCAACGTGCCTATAGGGTGCTCAACGTATGGGATGTACATATACTCAGCTCGCGAACAAATTGACCATGACATTGTCATCGTCTGATCGATTTCGAGTTGACGTCAGCATGGTCGTCTGCGTTCACCCCCGGCGATTCACTCTCTATCGCCTATAACAAAGACATGCGCGTATACGCCTACTCGAACAGGCAATTGAAAAGTAGGTCATTACAACATGACCCTGTCGATCACTTAGACTTTTGTGCGTGTAGAGTAGGACGTGCTGTATACACGACCCTGAAGTTCCAGGCCAGCTCAGTGGTGCTCTTGGCAACGCTTTCCTCCGCACCAGCTTTCAATACCAACTGCCATGAGCACATGCTTTATCGAGCGCTTTGCAGTGTTACCCGACGAGATAAATGCTCTGTTGCCATCTGCCAGTCTGACTTTGCGTCTTATCAGATGATAAGTCGCCGAGTATGTATGTGTCATAGGCTTCCATATATACGCACGCTTCCAAGCATTGCAATTGCATCTCGAAAATATGTCGAACATTTACTACATCGCCACCTCGTCAGTGCAAAGACGTTGAACTTGAATTATCTCCCAGCCGAACCGTCTCTTCAACGGTATGCCCACGTTTGTACATCGTGCTGGTTACGGCAAAGTGCCTCGCCTTGTCTCTCTGCTTTTCCTTCTCTAAACGGTTGTATGGGATTCTAGATGCCGTGTCTCTCTTTGATGTTTTTTGGCAACAGTCCTATGGCAACGCTTCTTCCGCCATTTGAGGTACGGGCAGGAGATGGGCGATATATAAAGATCTAGGTATTTCACATTTTTATTCTCGACCATATTCAGACTTCAGCGACAGGATCGTTGGAAACATAATTCTTTCACCCTGCTACCATATTACAGACCGGATCTGGTATCCATTGCATATAACTTATATTTCCTAATCATCTTCCACTTGATTTTAAACGCAGAAATGCAATTGACCACCATCTTGGTGGCTGCCTTTGCAGGCCTGGCTGCCGCCACTCCCGTACAGACTTCCGCGTCTCAGGTCTCTGTCACAGTCGGAGCCTCCACTCCACTAGTCACTGAGAATCGCATGGTTGCCAGAGCCGCTCTGCCAACCTGCAATCCCTACAATGTTGACAAAGTAAAGTCGCAGCAGACGCACTCGTCCATTTTCTGCAGCAGCTGGCGTTCCGCCTCTGTCCACTCCGCACCTCTGACCGTCACTGGTCTCGAGAACTGGCAGATTAGCAACATCTGCAGCTGCATCCTGACTGGAACTTATGTTTCGAGCCCTCCTCGTAGTGTGAGTGTTCCCTCATATCTCTCACATTTCGCCCCTTTTCCCGGACGTAGTTGACTGACCATCTATAGACTACCACTACAACCAGCGCTGCAGTCGCAAAGGCAACCACCTACCAGCAAATCGTCATAGCACACCACAACGTGCACAGAGCGAACCACTCCGCTCCAGCCTTGACCTGGTCTCAAAGTCTCGCAAACACCGCCGCTCAGATCGGCGCTTCTTGCGTCTACGCCCACAACACGTAAGTCCTTCCTCTTCATTCCCCAGATCCCCCCTCCCATATTTCTGGGCAACGTGATATTGACGAAAGGATAATAGCACCGCAAACGGCGGCGGCTACGGCCAAAACATCGCCGCCGGCGTCCCCTCCTCCAACATCTCAGCCGTGATAACCGACCTCTTCTACAACAACGAAGTGACGCACTTCCCTAAACCCTACGGCCAGCAGAACCCCTCCATGTCCGACTTCGAGAACTGGGGCCACTTCTCCCAGGTCGTTTGGAAGTCCACCACCCAGGTTGGATGCGCGACCGTGGATTGCTCGGCCAAGGGATTGGCGAATGTCGGGCAGTATGTTGCGCCGTATTTCACAGTGTGCAATTATGGACCTCCTGGTAATTACCTAGGGGAGTTCGGTACGGGTGTGGGGGCTAGTCTGAATCAGGCTTCTGTTCAGTGGAACTATGCCCTCTAGAGGAAGTGAGGAACATGTTCCCGTATTCACGAACATTTCTTCGATGTTAAAGATGATGAAGAAGATCGGAGGGTTTTCTTGCTGCCACATTTCGAAAGTTTCTGGAAAGAGATAAATTGTAAGATAGTTTTTTTGTTCTTGATTGGTAGATACTGTCTATATTTGATTCTCTTTCATGTTGCAAACACATTCCTTGAAGTGCTTGGTCTCCATCTCCATCCATGTCTTGTATTTGTTCATGTGACCGCTGCTGTATAACCCATCTACTTTCAACATTCTATAGCAATGCTCCAACAAAGAGCTTTGTCCAGGCCAGTGATACAACCAGAGACAGTTCTCACTACCTCTGTATTAGTACCTGGGCCCAAGTCATATTTCGTCGTTACTCTGCGTTCATCAATCGCATACAACAACCGACTCAAACGCATGGCCCCGTTTCGAGGCCCAGCGCGTCATGAGAAGTGACAGTGAGACAGCCGTTGATGGCAGACAAATGTCCCGCCAGGGTCCAGAGACATGCCGATATAGTGGTCAACCCGCCATTTAGCGAGAAATTACTACAGCGCTTCAATACCGCTTTTCGTCATCTGGTCTCGGTAGTCAGACACCATGACAAAATTGTAGAAGGGTGCGTCCGGTAGTGCGGTAATGCTGGTATGCGGATGAAAGTCGTCTAGGGGGACGGTCTCGTGGTTGATACTTCGATTGCTCTGATGTGGAGGGCAACTTCGCTGTCCGCGCTTGAGCCCTCAACGAGATTCACGGGGGGCGTCATGATGTCTTGTCGTCCGCTCGTGGTCCGCAGGAGGGTAGTGACGTCCTGATAGGCCTCCGACTGAGAATGGAGCATAGTCCTCATTGGTGCCATCCAAAGGACCTTTTTCTGCCCAGTCCATTTCGAGGGCGCCTATTGGATGTCGGACAGGCCATATAGCGTGACTCTGGGAGTCCAAGTATTGTATATCCAACCTCGCATCACTCCCTTTCAAACCGCCAGCCGCTCAATCTTAGGCATAAGATCCATAATGCGAAAAGGCTTACTAATCGCATCATCCATACCACTCTCCAGCGCCTGCTTGACCTGCTCCGATCTCGCATTTGCACTGACGGCAATGATAGGCACGTGTCCCACAAGCTCCCCCGTGCGCTCCGCTTCTCGTATCTTGTACGCGCACTGCAGTCCGTTCATGTGCGGCATCTCCCAATCCATAAGTATCACTGAAAGGGCGATAGTAGACTGCTGACCCCTCCAGTGGGAGGTGGTGCGGAGGAAATCTAGGGCTTCCCCGCCGTGAGAGGCGACGTGGACCTCGTGGCCGAGCTTCTTTAACTGCTGGCTGAGAACCTTTTGGTTGATAAGGTTGTCCTCTACAACAAGGATGCTGAATTTGGTACTTTCCCTCTCCTCGGTGGTGCAAGTCGGGGCGGAAGACGTGCTAGCCAAGCCGTTTGGTTCTGTAGGCATGGGAGCATCCTGCAGGCGAGCCTGGACATAGAATGCGAATGTCGACCCGAACCCGGCTTCAGAGCCAACGCCAATCTCGCCACCTTGTAGTTCGGTTAACTCGCGACTAATGAAGAGACCCAAGCCGCTGCCGCCGTACTTCGTGTACGTTTTGGGCGACCCCTGCGAGAAGCGGGCGAACAGTCTGGCTTGTTCATCCTTCTTCAGTCCACATCCGGTATCCTGAACTGAGAAACACAAGTATACGACATCGTTCTGTGCTACATCTTCGTGGTGTTGTTGCATAGTGCTAGTGTGTGCAAACTTTACACCAAATTGGTCCTCTGTAGGTCGCCTCGCGGATGCACCCATACTCAAGGTGACGACGCGTTCATTATCTTCCTGTTGCGTAAATTTAATGGCATTTGTGATCAGATTGATGAGGACCTGTATTAGTCGTCCAGAGTCCGCCAGGACCCATTTGTTGCCGAAAATCTTGAGTGATTCATCTCTTACCACTCGAAGTTGGACATCAACTTTCTGGGCATCGACTGCAAACATGCTGAAAACGTCGTCCAAGACTGAGTCAGGCTTGCTCAATGAAGGACTTATCTTTAGCAGCTTTGAATCGAGCTTACTTAGAGTAAGGATATCGTCGATCATTCTGGATCACTCGTCAGTTCTCGATATAGTTAGAGACATTTGACTCATGGCTGGATTACCTTCGCTGGTGCGCACTGCACGATAAAATCGTGTTGACAGCATCCACACTGCTCTCGAAGAACTCGGTGACTCTATCTTGGTCACTTCGAACCAAGCTTTTCATTTTGTTTTGAAAAAATGGATGCATGTCTGTGAGTGAGGCGAGGATGGCGTCTGCGCAGTGATATACAGCCCCAAGAGGGTTCCTGATCTGAGGCATTTGTCAGCAGAAGATCTTGATATACTATTGAATCCAGTCTATCTTTCAAACAAGACTAGCTCTTGGTGTGCCAGGCCTGGGAGTGGATCCTCACGCCAGACTGCTGCTAAGGAGAAAGGCAGCTATTATGCGTCCCTTAACGAAGCCCAGTAGAAGCCGATCGGCCGCCTTGAGCACAGTTGAGGAATACTGCAGCTCTGTCAGTTAGGCTTACCTCATGCGATGTCATATCGATAAAGCTATAATAGAGATTAGCAAACAACCAGACGATACGAGAAGGGTGTGCGATACTTCTCAGTCTGCCTCTGCGCTTCTACAGCCTCGTCGACTCGAGACTGTAGCAAACGCTCCGCCAGTTTGAAATGTGAAATGTCCGCTATAGCACCCATCATAGATCTTATAGACCCATCCTCGTTCCTTTCAACGCGGAGATTAGCACAGCCCCAGATCCATTCTTGGTTGCCGTGCTCGTCAATACGCGTGTTTCGCACTCTATACTCAACCTCTGCGCGTGGAAGGCCTTTCATGACATCCGCGACAAACTCGGACACCCTGGGGAGATCTTCTGCTAGTACAACGTTGGGCTATATTCTGGTCAGCAAAGCGCCCAGGGCTGGGGAAGGGTCATGATGAGTAATACCCAGCTGATCTCGCTAAAGGGTACTTTGGGATGCCCAGTCATCTTGAACCATTCTTCGTTTACATATTGTAGCTTCAAGAAAATGTCAGTGTCGTAGTTCCTAAATACAAATATAGGTACTTGTGCACTTACCTGCCCTACTGGATCGAGTATGAAGATGGCCACAGGAACAATCTCCGCAAATCTGAAAAATCTCTGCTCACTAGCAGTAGCTTGCTCCAGCGCCTCTGATCTTTTCAGATTTGCAGTCTTCTCCCTTTGCTTCTGCGCATCGATGCGCGTAAGACAACCAGAGATGCTGACTATAATTCCGTACTCGTCATGTTGTGGGATGCAAGCTGCCAGGACCCACGTGCCCTCATTTGTTAAGCCAGTGTCTGGAGAGCATGAGCCTCTCCATCTCATTTCGAAAGTGACAGGAGTGCCGCACATCAGCTCGCGCCACTTCTCCATGACTTCTTCCTTGTCCTCGTCAAAGATCAGATCCAGAAATGAGAATGGAGGTACGGGAACTCTAGGGTAGCCGCTGAGCTCATGAAATGCATCGTTCGAATGGATAAGATTGCCCTCGGGGTCGTACTCAAACATTCCTACATCGACCATCTCCATCGTTCGAAGTGTTCGTTGCAGTCTGAGGTTGACTTTAGTTGTCTCGATGGTTTCAGAGGCAAGTGCTTCTTGCATGACCTTTTCTTCATCGGCACGCTCAATTGCTGCTTGTTGCATCACGTAATATTCTTCTTGGGAGGCAATGGTCATTGCTACATTGTTGTTGACGACGCGAACCAGGTTCTCCAGCCACTCGCTGTATCCTTCATCGTAGCATTTACGGGTGTTCAGACCGATGACCAAGAGAGCGACTGTGGCGGTTGATCGTCCGCACAGAGGGAGGACCATGGCCTCTTTGCACACATCACCAAAGCCACGTTTCCCTGATTGCCGGGCTAACTCTTCAGGAAGCGAGCGCGCAGTCTCACTCAAGCGAACAGGCTTGCCTAGCGTGATGGCTTCCCGAAATGCTTGCACGAAGCATTCGTTGCTAGATGCGAGGTCAAAATTGACAGGAAGTGGCGCTTCCGTATTGCTGTATCCCAGGGCTCCTTCCAAACGACACTCTGATGCTCGCAGAGCACTGTGATTACTGGTAAGAAGGCTAGAGCCCGATGTCTTGTGTACCGAGTAGATGAAGCCTAATGGGAAATCCTTTTCGTTTGGTAGCAGAGCTTCCAGTGTTGTTCTCCAAAGTACGCTCAAGTCTCTCATTTTGACTGTATAGGCGTTCGATAGAGCTGTGAGAGTAGACCGGCGTCTCTCAGAAATCTTATGATAAGTGACCTCCGTAGTAGACGTGAAATACCCGCCCAGAGATCCTTTTAATGGAGAGGTAGTCCAAGTGAAGAAGGCCTCTTCTGATCTTCCGTGTCTGTCCAGCGAGACTGAGAAGTCTTCAATGTGATATGGTGATCCAGTCTCGTCAATCTCGGACAGAACAGCCCGAGTCAAGTCGGCCACTTCAGGCCAAGCCTGTACCAAAGACTTCCCTAGGATCGCAGGATGCCTGGCACCTAGGATCTGGATGTATGCCACGTTGTATATCAAATGATTATCCGGTCCAAGATAGAGAAACTGCGGTTCGCTCGCCATCAGCATCAAATGAATGATCGGCAACACGTCTACTGGCCAGCTGTGCAGCGGACCTATAGCTGTCTTGCCCCAGTCGACCTGAGCAATCTGACCAACAAGTTCAGTCAGGCCTGGTATGGAAAGAGTGGCTTCCACCTTGAGTCCAAAGATCGAGAGGATAGATTCGAACGACATGGACTCGGCTCCTGTCTGGTAAGCCACAGTCGCCATCTCGATCCGACCAAGTGACGGAGCGAAGATCTGTGAAATCTGCGGCAATATCATACTCTGCACGACCTTCCACCTATCTGCCAAAACAAAAGAAATCAAATCCATGCCTTGTTGCCGCCATTGCAACGAAGCGGCATCGTGCGCATTGCCAAAGATCCATTCCCTAAGCTCCTTGAAATGAGGCGTGTTTGCGACTATAAGGTCGATAATGGTGCCATGATGTTGAGAAGATTTGCTCCGAAAGCAGACGTGCAGATTGTCTGCCGAAGGGCTTGCATGCAGGTCGACTATGAAAGCAGGCCTGGGATCGGCATGCAGTAGGTCCGCGATTCGTAGGTCATCCATTGGACGCAGCTATATCTGCTGCAGGTGGATTGTGCTTCTTGGAGACACACACCCCATACCAGCCGCCTGTGCGAAGTGTGGTCTGTTGGGCAACGAGTAGCAAGTGGCAAGTTGTGCTTCCTGCACAAAACAAAGTTCATGCCCGAGGGAAATCGAAAATAATGAGCTGGTTTCCACAAGGGTCTGGACGCTTTGGATTCGACGCCCCCAACGACTGTTTAATTGGCTTGCCTTGCGACTGATTCATCAGGCACCGGTTTCAGCCATAACGTCAAAATGATTCATGACACCAAATCACAAGGCGACATCGAGATTCAGGAGAACTATGGCAATGTGAATTACCAGATGATAATTATAGAAGATACATATGCTGCCATGCCTGCGTAGGCAGCAAACAATCTGCTAGCGGCGATCGATCGTCTCATCGAAAACTCTATTTCGTTTAGAGTTTTGGTGGAATGCACAATCCCTCTGCGTCTCATCTCTTTAAATCCGGCATTGTACAGGATACCAAATCGATGGTTATAGACGGAAAGATAGACAGTAACCGTGTCAAGGGTAAACTATATTATCGCTTCTGACACTCTCATGGAGTGCCTGCCAGTCCAGTGCACCATTTGCTTGTTCAATGCACCACCCCCATATTCCCCTGTATCCTGTATGCATACACGACTCCGGAACATAAGCACGTGCATACTAAAACTCGCCGCTCTCGAAACTAAAGAAACAGCCATAATTTCGTAGTGTTTATCAGAATGGTTATGGTGCATTAGGACTGGCAGGCACTCCGTAGAGAGTGTCAGAAGCGTTGGCGAACGTTAGTCGCCCCTGCACGGATTAATGCATGTTAAGCCAAGGTATCGTATTTCTGCTGTTGTCTATTTATACGTTTCTTGTCACACAGTCATATATGTCTTTATCTTAATGGTCATAGTTCTCGATACGTACTGAGTATTCATGAGAGGTTGTTTGGTCCACTGATACTGCACCATGAGCTTAATGTAAAGCAAGGTAATCGAAGGTCGCTCCCCAGTGCTATGCAACATACTCCTTATTATGCAAAAGGCATTTCACATGCTGAAAGAGATACAGCAAAATCTGATCTCCAGCATGCATGCAGCGCCATGAAAATAATCTCGTTGCTAGCCCACACAGTCCTCTCAAAAGCCAGCCCATTCCAACCATCCCTCCACAAGGCCCAATAAAACACCATTGCCCTGACGTTTACAGATCTCTTCGACCTCAGCAAATGTCAATCGGCCGGGACCTCCACGCTCCAAGATGCGTCTTTCCTCCTCATCGAGACGGCTGAAATAATCGAGGCGTTGTGGCGAAGGCGGCTTGCTGGAACTGTCACTGCCACTGCTACTGCTACTGCCATTGCCATTGCCGTTGATCTGACTATATCCTCCATCACGCCCTTGTGCGGAATCCTCCTGGTGGGTTTCGCTATGGGTTGAATGGTGGTGACCCGAATACCCAGAATCATCGGGAGACAGCCGGGGTGCAGGGGGTGGGAGCAGCGGTGTCGGTGGCGAAGAAGGAGAGAGATGCATGGCATCCTCCGCTTCTTCCAACAGCACATCGGCGTTCTGCGACCAAGTGGGTGGTGGGTTGTCGTTGGGCCTGAATTGTGGTAGCGTAGGATCGACATTTTCTTCTTGGGGTGTGGGAACAGGAGCGGGTGTTGGTGAAGCAGAAGCTGAAATGCCTTCGCTCGCCAATCCGTCTTCTGTGCTTGGGCGTTCTTCGATTGGCGAGGCTACGCTATAGCCTGTAGCCGCTAGCAACTCATCAAGAGATTGCTCTCGGATGCTGATCTCAAGATTTTCAAGACCTTCGTCATCTGTAGGCAACACCGCATTCTGCTGTTGGATCTGGGTACGAATCTCCGTCGCGATATCCTGTGATTCCGTCGGCGGTCGAGTGTTGGATGCTTCCGTGCCTGCGAGCAAGACCTGGCTCGAAGAAGTAGCATCTGATGACGGACCCAAAGATCTACCGTCTGAGGCTATTGGGCTTGCGCCACTCATGCTTGATTGTGCCCCCTGATTAGCATGTGCGACGTTTCCTGACTCGACAGAAGACCTCAAGGCGGTTGCAACTAGAGGGTCCGTCTCAGCTCCAGTTTCCAGTTCGTCCCTGAGCCTCCTCTTCTCCTGCACATGTTTGTCTATCTCTGCCCTCCATTGTTGTCTTTGAGATCTTGTCTTTCGTACGTTCTCGGAAAGACCCTCTCGCTCAAGGAACAAGGGGTCCAGTAGCTCGTTGAATCCTTCTTGAATGACCTGGTAGAGAACTTCACTACCAAAGTCAACTTCTCCTTGTGGAACTTCGTACGCACGACCGCGATTAAGTATGAAATCCGGAAACATGTCTTCACCATTGGATTCCTTGCCATGGTCCACACGGTTGAAGTCATCGTAGTGATTTGTGCCATTGCTCTGATCACCATTAGATTCTGCAGTAGAGGCGCTACCATGATAATGCGGATCAGGGTTCTTGTCGTCGCTTACTGATGGCATATGACCAGACGCACCACCAGCAACCGCATCGTTCAGATCAGTACGCCACCTCTCCTCAGCAGGATCGAGGTTTGTTCTGCCTCTATTTGCCCGCGGATCTGTTTCGACAAGATAACGCGCGGGGCAAGCCAGAGAAGCTTGGCCGTCGTCTTCACTCGCAGGGATTGGCACCGCTTCGACTCTGTGATACCTTTGTCGAATCTCCTCGGCATGTCCTAATGTGAAAGGAGAGCCATGGCGGACGATGTCGTCGAAACGTCCATATCGCCTAGATACAGCGTTCACGGTCGGACCATCCCAAACTTCTCGGTTGTCAGGCAAGATGGCATCACCAAGAGGATGATCAACAGCAACTTGCATATCACCAAATCGATCCATGCGCTTCATACCGGGCTCTCGCCGCTCACCATAAGGGACGTCTTCGCCTGTGAATGCAGCAGAGATGGGCTGACTTGATCGCACGACATCCATAGTATGGGCGACGATTTCGGCCTCTTCTGCAGCGACAACATCGCGAATAATGTGCTTCTGTACGGCATATTTCGCACTGAACATTCTGACGAAATCTGCGCGACTGAGGAGGCCGTCACCATCAACGTCGTAGCCCTTGAGGACACGATCCATACTTTTCTGCTTGCCACTGGCGTAGGAATAACCGGGAGGGTGGCGCAAGTAAGACAAGCCATGAACGAACTCTTCAAACCCAATAAGTGAATTGTTGTCGGTGTCGTAGAACGTGAACATGCGATCGAAGAGGAAATTTGGCTCAAGCGGCGCTGGCCACTTGTCGCTGCTCATCGCCTTGTTGAATGCACGCCTGTCGATTGCCGCGCGAATTTCAGCTGGGTCGTCTGGGTACGCGACGTTCGCTATGCAGGTAAATTGCTCATAGTATGCTTCCAAGGCCACATCTTCAAACCCGGTTTCCGAAACGAGCCGCTTTCGTAAGCTGACCTTGAGAGGCGCCCAGTGCCGCTGTGGATCCCCAGGATACCAAAGGTCATGGACCTGATGCGGTTGTGCCAAGGTCGAGATAGGTATTTTTATTTTAGCAAAGACGTGGGTACGGGGATGTACGCTGGGGGCCTGGCTTTCACAATTGGAACACAGATCATAGTCTGGGCAGTTGATACAGTGCCATCGTACACCTCGTATAGGAAATTCGCCACATGAATCGCACCGAGTGCCGCGGTGAATGTAGGCAACACGCTTAGCTTGCTCTTCGGCGATGGTATAAAGCAAGCCTTTGATTCTGGCGTAGACAATGTCAGTGATTGCGATCAGTCCAGAATACAAACAGCCTCACCCTTGTCCAGGTTCGCGAGTCTGACCACCGGCATCGGATTCGATGATTGTCTCGGCAGGATCTCCATCAACTGCATCAGCATTGATCGGGGAATTGCCGCCACCTCTCGCGACATCAACGCCGCATCTTCTGGCAAAGGCGAGGGCTACATTGGCCTGCTCAAATCTCCATTCACCTTCCGCATCAGCTTCTACATCATCTCTTGCTCTGCCAGCAAGGAGGTGGATGAAGCCGAGTAAGTCACCTATGTTCCGATCGCGCAATGGTTCGATGAGTGGAATGAGAGAGGAATAGGCGGGCGCGCAGGAGTTGAGTAGCTCTTCGGCATTGGGTTCCAGTAGACGATCAACGACAAGATCAAGGAGGACGTGTTGCATGTCTGTGTGAATTCGAAGTAATGTCGCCCCGGTGAGATTAAAGTCGTCTTCTAATTGCTGTAGAGTTGGAGGATTTGGGCCAATTTGGTAAATAGCCTCACCTACGAAGGTTAGCCAGGTTTTGTGTGAAAAGTGCATGATGGGGGGCTGTGATACTCACGGTTATTAACTTGAGCCGTGATTGCACCAAATGGTGACGAGAACTCATCCCCGGATGAAGGTTGCTGGGCCGAAGCCTGCATATTAGCGGATAGTTGCTGAACATTATGTGGCGAACGACGTCTTGATTGTCGAATAGCACCTCTCCGATGTAGGCCAGAAGCAGGGGAACTGGAGGTAGAGTCCCAGGAAGACCAAACAGTGTATGTTGCATACGCTGCGGTCAGGCCGGTGAGCAACAGGACCCAACGGGGATATCTTGTGAGAGATGATGATGGTGAGGTTGTGGTCGCCATGATTGCACTACGTATGAGAGAGGCAGGAGATGAGAATGGTCAGGAAACGGAGGATTAGAGCAAGCGATCATATCGGAATACAATCAAAGGCGGCAACAATGAAGTTTATGCGGACGAGAAATAGTGTCAGGGCTCGCGGACGCTTTTGAAGCAAGTTTTGAAGACAGTGTACCACGTGGAGGTTTGTTCGCCAACGAATTGGCTTCATAGAAATCGATGCATGGTAGATCGAAGGGGACTTTTCTGCAACTGCGGGTGACCAGAAAAGAAGTATTTGTTCCGGGCTGGCTATGATGCAACGAGGTAATACCTCGAGATATGGGAGGGCAAGGCCAGGCACAGTAGGTGATGATGCTTGGCGAGTTATGTCAGATTCCAATGATTTGATGTTTCTCGCATTCACGCGGGGCAAACGCAGCCGAGCAAAAGCCACGCTTGTAGATCACGCGACATCAAGTAAATATTCTGGAAATGGATTCTCTTATTAATGATTTGATGGAATCACGGATAAGAGGTCTGGTTAACATTCACAGAATCCAGACATAAAAGAAAAGAATTGTTCATGATGCCGTACGCGATGCCCTGAACGCCGACACGTTCATAGGTTGAAAGAGTAGAATATTTGTACAGAAGCAAGCAGGTCTCCTTGGCAGACCTATCGCCTGCTTTCCCATAACCTGGCAGCAGCAGCAAACACACCAGTCTGGTTCCTCGACTCACTGGCCTCGAGAGCACTCCGCACGTTGCCGCTACCATCGCCTCTAATGCTGGACTCGAGAGCACGCGCCCTGGACTCGTCAAGACCCTTCTCCTCGGCAGCACGTCCTTGAGCAAGCCTCCTTCGCATTGCATTAAACTCCTGGTCTTCCTGGTCTCTGATCTCCAGCTCCTTGATCCAAGCCTCATGCTTCTCCTTCTTTTTCTTCTCGTCTAGCAGACCGTCAAACTCCTTGCGCTTGGCCCTGTCTCCACTCCAGTATGCCGAGCCGGCAACCATGGCCAGTAGAGTGAACCCTTGAGCGTAGATGCGGCGACGGAACATGCGGTTCGTGCGGTGGTGGTCACCGGCCTTCATCGATGCGGTGGCCTCATAGAGGGCCCAGCAGGTCAGGGCGCAGCCAAGGGGAATGAGCGGCTCCTCGACCAAGCGCCGCCTCAGCTTCTGCCATCGTGACTCCTCGTAGAAATCGCTATCCAGGTATTAGTTGGGCAACTGTTGGGCAGGGCGGCTGAAAGGTGCGGCATACCGATCATTATCAAAGGACGATGGTGGGGGTGCCGAGTTCATGGCGAAGAATATGTAGAGGGGTTGGCGACCAGCGCGGAATGTGCGGGAATGGGATGCAAATGTATGTAGAACTGCAGAGGAGTGCAATCTGCCTATAGCGGATGCTGGAGTATGCAGATGATTGTATAAGACACGGCAGTAAATGTTCAAGCTTCCACTGTGCCAGAAAGTGATGATGTCGACGGTCCGAGCTCAAACTTGTCCTCCGATGCAGGGACAACTCCGGACAGAACAGGCTGACCGCCCGCTTGGCGTCGTGAAACTTGAATGCATTTTGGTGAAACGTGCGCGCGGTTTGGTCAGAGTTGAGTTGAGTTATGCCATTGCTTTGAGTCAACGGCCATTGGTGATATTGCCTATTCCACCTTCTCGTACTGATTTGAGGTCCCTCTCTTTCCCACTTGCCCAATTGTCCTCCCTCGTAGTCTAGCCAATCTCCTCACAATCGCATATTCTCCAACATGTCTGTCTCTGCGACGCCCAATGGTGTTTCGCGCCCTCAAACCCCCGCCATCAATTCCTTGAGCTTGACCGAATACGCCGCCAACCCTTCTCCTCCCTCGCAAGAGAAGAAGCTCAATGCTGGAGTTCCCGAGGCCTTCTTGCTGCCCAGTGGCTACCCAGATGTAATTCATGACCTTTTCTTTTTCCTTCTTAATCCCTCTCTCAGTCATCACACCCGAGTCATGTTCTTTCATGTTTCTCTCATACATTCCATTCAACTCTCCATGCTATATGCAAACTAAAGACATGACAGTATCTTCGCTTGATCCTAACTTCACGCGTATACGATGTGGTCGAAGAAACCCCCCTCACACATGCAACCAATCTCTCCAATCGACTAGAATCAAACGTCTTCCTCAAGCGCGAGGACCTCCTCCCTGTCTTCAGCTTCAAGCTGCGAGGCGCATACAACAAAATGGCTCACCTGACTCCCCAAGAGAAATGGAAGGGTGTTGTTGCCTGTTCCGCTGGCAACCATGCTCAGGGTGTCGCATACTCGGCCCGCAAACTCAAGATACCGGCCACCATTACTATGCCTACAGGCACCCCTGCTATCAAGCACAGCAATGTCTCTCGGTTGGGTGGAACTGTCGTCCTCCATGGTGCAGACTTCGACGAGGCAAAGGCTGAGTGCAATCGCCTCGCTGACGCCCATGGCCTCATCAACATCCCTCCCTTCGACGACCCCTACGTGATTGCTGGTCAAGGCACCATTGGAATGGAGATTGTGCGCCAGGCAGATCTGAGCAAGCTCGAGGCCATTTTCTGCTGCGTTGGTGGTGGTGGCCTGATAGCTGGAATCGGTGTCTACATCAAGCGCATAGCACCCCACGTCAAGATCATCGGTGTCGAGACGTACGACGCCAACGCCATGGTGCAATCTCTCAAGGCTGGCAAGCGCGTTGTTCTGAACGAGGTCGGCTTGTTTGCAGATGGCGCCGCTGTCAAGACTGTTGGCGAAGAAACTTTCAGAGTCGCACAAGAGGTCGTTGACGATGTCATTCAAGTCACCACCGACGAGATCTGCGCCGCTATCAAAGACGTCTTCGAAGACACTCGATCCATCCTCGAGCCCGCCGGAGCTCTATCGCTTGCCGGTCTCAAAAAGTACGTCGCCAAGAACCCTTCCCCGGATCCAAAACGTCAACTCGTCGCTATTGCCTCCGGCGCAAACATGAACTTCGACCGCCTACGTTTCGTTGCCGAGCGTGCCGCATTGGGTGAGAAGAAGGAGGCCCTCCTCTCAGTCACCATCCCGGAAATGCCCGGTGCATTTGCCAAGCTCATGTCTGTCGTCTCCCCCATGGTAGTGACGGAGTTCTGCTACCGCTACTCTTCTGCCGCACACGCCAACATCCTCATTGGTGTGCAATTGTCCGCCATGTCCCGTCAAAAAGATCTGCAAGACTTGATCGCCCGGCTAGCAAAGGCCGACATGACAGCAGTTGATTGCAGCAACGACGAGCTTGCCAAGTCTCACATCAGATACCTCGTCGGTGGCCGTAGCAACGCTGCGAATGAGCGCATCTTTGCCTTTGAATTCCCAGAGCGTGGCGGTGCTCTGTTCAAGTTCCTCACAACGTTGCAGCCTGGTTTCAACATATCTCTATTCCACTACAGAAACTACGGCGGCGACGTCGGAAAGGTGTTGGCAGGTATTCAATGCCCTCCTGGCCAGGAGTCTGAGCTCGACAAGTTCTTGACTCAACTCGGCTACGGCTACAAGGAGGAGACGGACAACCCAGTCTACAATTTGTTCATGAGGGGTTGAAGAATTATTAGGCGAAGCCAAGCGCGAGTTGCATGACTTCGTGTTTGGTGAGATGAACCTTACACCAGTGGGGCGTACTCTTGGCATATACAGCACCCAAGCGCCAAAGCGAGTCAATGCACAATTCTGCAATGGCCCTAGGCGCGGGACAACATGATCTAGTGATGAGTGGTTCAATGCCACTACACAAGCATTAACAGCCAGAGCTGTGAGCCCTTGACATATAGACTGCGACTTTTGGACTACTCATGGTCTGACGATGTACCACACCGACCACGCGAGCGTACGCCATATGCACAATTGTTCGAAAGCCTTTAGCAAGACCCTAGACACACCCCCGTCGGTACAGCTATTTTGGACCATTTGAGCATTCGCCAGCTATGCATGGCATTTTCCGGTTCTACATTTGTACTAGCATAGCAGAAATTAGATCACTTGTACTTTTGCACATGAAAACGCCCTGCATTTATGTTATCATGTCTATCTTGATGCCCTTCAAGTTGTGGTCTCTGTTGTTCGGAACATGAGTCCATTCGTACTGAACGCTGCCCATGCCCCAAGCCTTTGTACTTGAGATGATCAAGCCTTCCCATAGCCACATATTAAACCACAGTACCAAGCATTCAATACTAGCTTGCGAACAAATGCGCAACATCTGCGACGTGCTCAGCCACGTGAAGACATAAATATCGATTGTCCAACTCGTGAACAGGGTGGCCCTACAGGCTCGCAAAACAGGACGGTTTTGCCGAGTTTGCCATTGATCATGCCCTATTGTACAGTACACCTGACAACAACCACAATTTGTTTCCCGCTCACTCTCCCAATAACGCCCCTATCATACACAACCAAGATCTCATCTTTGTGAATGCAATACCGTCTACCCAATCCGCCTTGTGATTTTTTTCGAAATCGTTCATCCTGCATCCAGTACCTCAAATTTTATCTCATCCGATTTCATCTCTTCCCGCATCCGCCCTTTGATCTGACCCCGCCAATCCCAAGTCTTTCTCATCACCTAATCTCCTCTATCGCCGAACGATAAACGAGGAGCCATGTCTTCCCAAGCCGGAACAACAGATCTACGCCTGCTACTTAAAACAATGCATCCCTCCCTCCAACCTTCGACCTTTGTCTTCTGCACTATCCCCTTCATGTCATCCCCTCATGATACCACGGATACAACGCAACCCTCTGCTCTCCCACGATTTTCGTCTCTGCCGTCTCTGCCAGCTGGTGTGGAGGTACAACATCTCTTCCGGGAGTCAGAGGGCTGGACTGTAGTCGCCACAGAGCGCAGTCTGCGATCTGCCTTCCTCTGTTCGTCACCTTCTGCATTTTCCGTACCCTCTCCCAAAGGCGTAGGAAATGGCGAAGAGGGAGAAGGGCAGGTGGAGGTTGGACTGGAGGAAGGCGAGCCAGCGGGGTTGAGAAAGCAGATCCTGGACGAGAGTAACAGATGGAAGATGGTTACGCTAGAGGTTCATTCTTCGCTACTGGCTGTGGGGTTTATCGCTGCTATATCTGCACGGTTTAGAGATCGAGGTATAGTTGCTTACCCTCTTCCTCACTCCCTCCCTCCCTTACACACACCTGAGAACCCGATGGTAACAGTCTTTGTATGACTTCATCTGGGCTATCCATGTATACAGCTTTTCGGTTCTACCACTTTGTTTCATTCTGCTTGCAATTTTGTACTGACAGACTTGGCGGCAGGTATCCCGAGTAATGTTGTAGCGGGCTATTTTCACGATCACATCTTTGTGCCCGAGGACAAAGCACAGCTCGCGATGGACGTATTAGCGGAAATGAGTTCAGAGGCATAGATCGACTTAGATGAAAGCAAATACACTATCCTAGAATAAAGTTGTAGACGGCTGGTATGCAATATTATACATGATGGGGGTTGCTAGCATGGTTCCTGCGTCGGAATTCCGAGCTCTTCCCCTCGCGCACATATCTGCGTAAATACCAAGCTTTCGAACATCGAACCCAGCACGTCAGAGAGAAGCAGACATAAGAAAATGGTAGGAGCTAGAGAGTAGTGATATGGAGGAGGTTCAGGGGAGATCTATATCATCAGCTACGTACCAGCCGAACATGCCTGTCAAAGCCTCCTCCACACCAACTATAGTGACCCCAAATGACTGGATCCTCGTTAATAAGCCATCGCCTCGCCGTTCAAAAGCCAGAGATCAAATCTCAAATTACATTCAGAAAATTGAAACTCCAAAAGAAATAGCTTCAGAGGCATCAGCCCATGCAAGAGAACTCTTCGAAAAGTTCCCGCAAAGGGCGATGTCAAAATAACCAACCCAAAATCCAAATGGACAAGGATTGCTTTGCTGGGCTTGCACTCAAGCCATAAAACGTACAACGCTCGTTATCGGTCAGCAGCCGTCCGGTGCAAAATCTCCGCCGCGCCCGCGAACAAAAGCGCCCTCGTTTCTGTAAAAAGTACAAGGGGCGTTCAGCAGGGCAGGGCAGCTCCGAGGTCCGGGTTGGGAAAAGAACGGAAAAGACCCTACTCTCCTTTTCTTACATCCATCATAAGATGGGAACCAGAAAAAGAAAAAGTGAGTGCCTTGTCCTGTTACAGTCTCAATGTCATCGCAGACGCACGGGAGATACAAACACACTATAGTTGGACGGGCGAATGAGCGAGTCATACCCCTTATGTCCGGCTCGTGCCGTCGCGTCAGCCCCCCAGGTCAAAAGTGTAACCACACAGTGCATCGCCAGCTTTTTGTCCTTTTATTTCTCCTTCGCAGACGGGTTCCGGGCCTGGTCCAGTGCACGGCACACACCACTTCCTGCAGCCTCTCGAATTGCTGGTTCTCCCGAGCGGGCTTTGTGTGAGGTAATGTCCCGGGCAAAGCACACAGAAACGCTACACAAAACAACAAAGGCGGCTGGGACAATAATCGAGGACTGGAGGTCGAGGTGGGCGTAGTGAGGAAAAGGGCGGGAAGGCATCGAGGAAGGTAGGTGGAAGAAAAGCTGGAGGTATCTGGGGTTGTTTTCTGGGTCCTGGGGGGAGGAAACGGTAGAGGAACGGGATGGAAGGGGCGACGAGTACCGCGACATTACCCCTGTCGAAACTCCAATCCGTCACAGCGGCTTTTGCCACGTTTTACGAAGATATGCACTACTTCTGCATGACCATCCTGCTTTGCCTGATTGCTACCGGAACATCCTGGCCCGACCGATTTGCTCGAAACATCCCCGAGATGAAAGGGGGTAGGTTTGAGGATGATCAGAGGAGATTCAGGGTAGGTCCAGAGGAACAGGTTTGGCAGGGTAGTTGTAGTAGTAGTAGTGAGTGCACCTTGCTTCGTCAAAAGAGGTGAGAAAAGGCGAACGGAGAATTTCAAAGCAACGCTTGCGAATATCCCGAAGCAGAGCACAACACATGCGCTCGATCAATAAAACGTTAGTCCTGTGCATTGGAAACACAAGACTCGTAACACCAGTTTTAACATGCGTAGATCAAGAGTCGAAAGACTCGATCATCATGTTTTCTTGTTTTTGTTCGAGGAGCGAATCACGCCGCTCCCGTGAGAAGGGACGGGGACAGCATCAACTCGAATGTATAAATAGAAAAGACCTTCACCACATGAAGGCCTGAGCGTATTTAAAGAGCTCCCATTTGCAGGCGTCGATGCATATAACTTTATCCCGCGGTTGACAACAGGTGATTCACAGCTGCAGATCCGGATTCAAAAGGTCATGTGCGGGACTGATCTGCAAGGGAAAGCAAGGCAGATCAACGAGCATGGTCGGCAAATGGATTCTCTACGTGGAGATAATTTTCTTTCTTCTTGTTATTGGTTTGTATTGGCGGAGAAGGCTCGTCGGTAGGAGATGTGACGGCGAAATTGCCATGACTGCTGGCACGAATGTGTACTGGACGGCGTGTGGCGGCTTCCACGTTTTGACTGCCCACGAACCCAACCTTTTCGTCTGGGCTAAACCCAGAGCTTAAGATTGGCGATGTGTCGCCATTGATTTGAAACTGGAAGCGGCGTGGTGAGAGAGTATATGCCTGACCGTGATACTTGTTCGCGTCGTTGCTCCCATCTCTTGTCGCCGTCGCTTGTTCGTATGTGGGGACTCTGGTCAGCTCCGATGATTTGTTGACATGAGGGAAGAAACCATGCAGATGATCCACTTCCTCCGGAGATGAGTGGTTCTTGGGCGATGGGAGTGTCTGCATAGGATATAGGTCCTCATCCTCGCGCCTCGTCATAAGGAAGCCGGCTCTGAAGACGCCGATAAGGACAATAAGTACCCAGATCATTAGCACACAAGTCGAGATGATAGCTTCCTGCCTAATGGCTGCCGCTACCGCATGTGTAACGTGGGCCACAGCAGAGGTGATTTCTTCAGAGGCAGTGCTATTGGGTCCAGTGGCGAGCACAGAACCATTCGAGCTCGTTTCGTTGCCAATTTTATCCAGAGTTCCGAGGGAGAATGTGTCGTTTGCCAAGAGGGGAAAGTCAACATGAGCATTGTCGCTGACCCATGTCAGCCCATGCTCAATGCCCTGCACTTTCAAAAGCACAAGACAGTTGAGAACTTCCAACACAGGCTCGTAGAGGATGGTGCCACCAAAAGTGACATTCAGTACATCCATCATGCCATCAACAAATAGATTGAGAGTCGTGTTGACAGCCCCTGTTGTTGTGTTGACCCAGCCGAAGACATCATGATTGATTTTCGTGTTCGTGTCATTGATGACGTGATTAGTCCCCACAGCCCATTGCATGGAAGCGTTGTTGAGTGAGGCAACCACCTTATCGGCGAATGCGTCGACTTCCTGGGCCAAAGCTGGAACTTCCTTTTCGATTGCTCTAAGCAGAATGTATTGACAAAGACAGCCGAGAAGGCCAGCGAGGGCTAGACACAGGACGAATAGTGCTGGAGTCGTGGTGGCATAGGCGACAGTCCATCTGACAAGCACACGTTGACGGGTTGACGTAAAGAACTCGGAGAGCTTCAATCCTGCGGTCGAAGTGTATGGTCGAGACACGAGGTAGACAGAGTCCATGGGATCAGGGTTTCCTTTGATCAGATTCGCCCGCTCTCGCATAAATTGATAGCGACGAATTTCGCGATAGGCCATTGGAACGCAGACCAGTACAGCTGCGATGATAAGCACTACTAGAAAGAAAGTCTTCGCGACATGTTCAATGTGCACAAGGTCATCGAAAAAATCGTCGATGCCATCATTGTCGGAGCAAAAGGTAAGCTTCTCCTTCTGCGGCACAGGGAATTGCGAGCGATTTACAGTATAACTCCCTCCCATCGACTCATTGAGTAGCTTCTTCACTTCCTCGAACGGAAGTCGTATTGCTTGATTGGTGAGGTTGTGGACCTGTGCGAAAGTAGGGATTGACGAGTTGAGCTTTTGGAGGTCTGCATCGTACCCAGACGGAAGTTGCAAGCTATCAAGCTTCGCGATAGAGCTGTTGAGGTCTATGGTAGGTGTGGTGACCGATTTTCCGCTAAGGAAACTTCCAACGTCGTCAATTGCGCTAAGAAATTTGTCCATAGCGGTCTGAAAGTCCTTAACAGCGTCACCGAGGTCGTCTCCTACGCCTTTGACGGTGGAGTTAAGGGCATCTCCAACAAACTCTGCAATGTCAATGGCGACGTGTAAGCTGCCACTAACAGCAAAAGTGATCAGGCAGATGTAGGTAGAGGTGAGAAGATTGATCATGAAGACTGCAATCTCCTCGACACCGGTAACGGTCAGCAGTAACATGGACATCAGCCCATCAATTGCCTTCTCAATACCCGCGGCGGTAAGTTCGTTCATGCCTTGGGACATGTAGTAGGGCATGCTAGCCATTGCGCTTCCAACATTTTCAACACCTTTACATGCTGACAGTGCTTGCGCTCTGGCGGATGTGAGGTTGGAGTCCATGCTGGCGATGGCAAGCAATGTTCTAGCAAGAACAAGAAGTAGAAGAATTGTCCAACGATTGATCCAGACCTGCGAGAGTCTAGCTCGAAGGCCAAGATATGGTGTGAGGTATGGTGTTTGATCCGAGGTAGGTCGTGTTGCAGTCGGTGCCGCGTAGTAGTCGCGCATCTCATGCTCGCCAGCGGACGTTAAAGGAGGCGCAGCCGCAAAGATGTGCTGTTGGTTCTCTGCAGACGACATGATGGAGGTCGTCAAGCATGAAAGATCTGAACTGAACGTGAGTACAGGGCCAACCAGGGCTGTTTGTTCTCTTTCGAATCAAATAATAAAGGGAAATGACAAGAGTCGCAGACCCTCAAGACAGCGGTGTAGTGTTGTACAATAAGAGAAGTTTTCGAAGCTGAATGTACTATGATCGCTTGACGAAAGACAAGGAACAGGGAAACCACAAATGAGGTGGACTGCGTGGTGAAGAATTGAACAAAGGCGTGAACAAAAAAAAGACAGCACAACAACAATGACAGCAAATGAACATGTGACCGGAAACTCACCATGTTGTCAGACATGGCCACTTATGCGACCTTGTCGTGTCTCGCAGACTCCCAGGCGCAAACCTGGTTCGTAGCGTTTCATGCGACATCCACTCATTCATGTCTCCATTCCTGGAGGTGAGGATCTCTTTGTCAGTGCGCAAAGGTAAGCGCCCTGAAAGCTGACGAAGCCGTGCGTAGCTGGTAGTCAAGTCCTCGTTCGAAACATATGCGAAAATGTCGAACAAAGACTCCTGGCCAGAGAATCCATGTAGAAGATGCTGTTTCGTCAGCGTCCGGAAGGAATGTGTCTGTCGCGAAACAACTGTAGAAGGGGCATCAGCATCCCCACCATCAGAGGTCACTGCAAAATGACAGTCATATCGACTGTCACCTTGAGGCCGCGCTGTCCGCACGCGCCTACGCGCTGCGGAAGGGCAGCCCAGGCAGTACAAAAGACGAGTGGATGAGGTTCAAGGTATGTGGCTGGAGAAACGCCAAGCCTCCGCCACGTCCGCGTCCGCCACGTTTTCCTTGCTTTCTGAAACCATTTGCGACCACGTCATATCACCACTCAGCTTATCATTATTGACGAATGTTCTATTTTACTATAGCTTATTGCAGTCATCTACTGTTAGTTTCGTAGCTGCAAATCCGACATGACACGATTGGTCTATATGTTACCGCTGCTGAATTTGCAGCGCAATGTGAGCGCTTACGGCGACAGTCACAGTAACCAATCATGTTGCTGTATCAGGGAAATCATCCCACCACCTATATAAAGATGTTCTCGGCACGAACACAAGGTTGAGTTCCTGAACTCTCTCATCTAGGCATGTCAACGAGCAGCAGACAACGTATTGTTCTTTCTTTCTTTCCTCCATGTTCAGCCAGAACTAGCCGAAAGAATCATGTAACACCACGTTGACAAGGCCTCTTGGCAGCATCATAAGTCAACCTCTCGTCTTAAAAGTTTTCTTCCTTCTCTCTTCCTATCTGGTCATGAATTCAACTGCAAGCGTGCTTTTCAGACTTAGCAGATACAAGCACATTGCGCAACATGGGAAGGGCCCATAAAGCAGCCCGACATTTTGTTTGCTCAATTTCCCGAGGAAAGCCCGGACTACCAATACTGCGGAGAAGAATACCTCACATGGTCGTCCCATATTAGCCTCATGCCAACTGCTCGTGTCACTTGGTTAGCTGGTCTGAACAGGACATATGTGTATCATGAGAGCGTCTTGCCATTTGTCACACGCAGAGAGGCATGCCTTCCGAGAACGAGCAGGATCAGGCAGGAAGCTTTCTCGCCTTGTTTAGCGCTGTCATTCATCAGGTAAGAGCCCGCCTTACAGAGCTTCTCTACTGTAGCCCTAGGGTTATCTGTGCTTGATGCCTGCTTCGGAGATCGCTGTCTCGACGATTGCAAAACCACCTTGCCTCGAGTAAGTACATATGCGACTTACTGCATACCTATATACATGACTTGTTAGGCTTGAGACTTCAAATCCAGGTTGTTTGCCCACTTGCCGTGCATCGCGACAAACATTTCATGCTATAGCTTTCTGGGCAAACACCAGGATACACGCGACATCAGCGCTCCATCTTACCGATTTGCATGAGATTCCAGCTACTGAGTCCTTCTTTCATAGTCCTTCATTAAGTGTCGTTCAACTCTCATAATCCTTGAGAAAAGCATTACTTACACCTCTGCTTGCTGACTCCCTACATTTCGTGGTCACATGCGCATCTGCATCATTACCAAGCCGCAGTCAGTGTCAGGGGCCCCTTCCGATCATCGTGACAGCGCCGAGTCTGGTGCACAAACACGACCCACTGTAAGCTCCATCAGTCCCGCTCCCACTGCCGCTCCCGTGTGACTACCGACGAGGTCTCGCGATCACAAGCGAAAGAACACAAGTAAATCGACTATCCGTCAAACTGTCAAACATAATCACACCTTTTGGTAACGGTCACCTCGAATCACACAAAGCAGCTCACCCGTCTATAGTGGCTGGCACGTGGGAGACAGCGCATTCCTACATACCTCCGTGCCAACAGGACGCATGATAATATCAGATCTTGCTGCAATATCGTGGCATCGAGCCGAGTGATCATCGGAACCCTATTCCAGCCTCACGAATTTGGTCAAGCTCAACTACACCACATGAACCGGCTGTTCCTGTCCCGGCTGCTGCAGTTGTAAGAAGACCCCTATTGTTACTATTGTCGACTCTAATCAGGCAGCAGTGAAATTGTGCGACTTCAGGATTGGGGCCCATTCTCGACTCTATACTGGAAGTCTGTCGCACGCAACGGTATCAGCTGACACTTCGATTTGCCCTGGAATACTTCATCAAGCAGGCACTGTGCAGTATACAACTTATCTTGGTAGATCGCCACAGCACCCCAGGCATCTTAACACTCATCTAGCAGCGTATCTACGAGATGGCAGCACACGGTAAAAACAAAACATGGGTTTCGGACCACGTGAAGACAGAGAGCGCATTCAGACGCAAATCAGACATGCGCAAGCGCGTGATCAAAGGTTACCCGCAGCTGGATCACATGCCTCACAGCCAGGCCGAAGAGGTGCAGCTTACTTCGGATATATTGAAAGCGAAGGCAGCCTATCTTAGTAGGAAGCTCAAGCAGGATCAGGAAGTGACAAAGCACAAGTGGAACATTCCAATCGCGCCTTTCAAAGGAAAGTATCCCCGAGAGATCAAGCCAGTGCCGCGGATGGAGACACTGCTGTCGGATGCCACATGCTACCAATACCCAGGCCCAGTGTGGACTATGCAACGCTTTGGCAAAGCCGATCTGTTTCACAGAAGTATGGTGCTCGCTCAGCCCACCATCTGGCTTCCGCCTAACCAAGGTCAGTTATCCAACAAAAATACTATCTCATCAGCTTCAGGACTTTGGCTTCATGAACTCGAGGCAGAAAAGCCGGACTGGCCTGCGGATGCAGTTCACGAGTCATTGGAAGCGGGGTGGCCGTGTGCTCAAGAGCTCAAATACGAGGGCGACGACAGAGTGGCCACAGACGTCAAGCACGGCCGCTTCCTACCAGTGCCCCGAAGACCCGGCAATGATACTGTCAACTGGCAGCAGTTGTCCTTCCTTGAGCAACATCCTTTCGATCTCGTATTCTGCGGGGGTAACCGGAAGAAGCACTCCGAGGAGGAAGTCTTCTGGAGCGCACACGACGTATCTTTTGTCGTCCCCCTTGTCGAGAGCGACTTTGTGGAAGTACTTGGCGAGACCTACGAAGAGACACGAGCGCGGATCAACCCCTTTGGCGAAACGGATGCTGAGATTGAGAGGCATCTAGTCTCGAGCGACTTGATGGAGGCGTTGGAACCTGAGGGGATCTACGATGTCCATCAAGATTTCTAGCGCTCGTGCGGACGGTGGCGTCTTTCAATCCAAAGGCAAAGCATAGGCGTACGCGGGGCAGAGCCTTCAGGAAGAGGGGAGATGCCTGCGTATGCCAAATGTGGAAGACGGCGGCAGGGTGACTCAACTCGTTCTGCGGCAATCTTTCAACCATCTTTACTTTGTTCATTTCTGGCAGCTGAGGATTGTCAGAGTCTTTTAGTCATGCCTTTGCAGGTCTGGACGTGGGAGTCTCTTCTGCAACACAGCGATTAGTGGAGGAAACTCCTTAACCACGAAAGCTATTTTGAGATGGTACAGAAGAAGCCTCATGATCACTATCCCCTATTTTTCCTTACACTCATCTCTTTATTCCTTTCTATATTCTCTTCTATCTATTTGACAAAAGCGTACTGCAATGATCAACCATCAACAGGGGCCAGGCCCAGCATGTCGCCACAACTTACCAATGACAGAGTTCACGGAAGCTTCTCGACAAGCTGACAGGCTCACGGAAAGCAATATCTGAGAGTTGAAAGTAATTGGCTGTGGGCTCAATTGCTTGTCTATGTCTTTACTTATCCACAAGTTTATTTGCTTGCGTGCATGCTTGCTCACTTACTTAGCCACATCTCAATTACCATCACAACATCATTCAGTCCCAACCTCTGAAAGCTTTGACACAAGAGCAGTAGCATTTATCTGGTGGCTATGATGAGCAGTCGTCGCGCGTGAGACACCAGAGCGTGATATTGAGGGCTGTGAGTAACTAACTGCGCCGCCATGCAATTCAAGTGTATTCCGGCCACAATCAATTGGATACTTACTGGCCTACCCTCCAAATACTCTCATCTCGACTTCTGCATTCGATTTCAGAGCCATGAGTAGCTATCTGAGGCGGTCAAGGATGCTCAAACTAGGAGGCAAGCTTCCGCCATCTACCGTGTATATCCAGTTTCGTGAGTGATCGTTGCAAGAGAGTATTCTGAGCACATTGTCTATCATGACCAGCTTACAGCAGCCCACCTGGCAAGAATCCTACTGCATCGAGCGCAGACCTACCAGCGCTTCTACTGCCACATGTGTAGGGGGGCTTTGAAAGCAGGTCACAGGAGAAAAGACCGGATGAAGGTCGAAAAGTTGAGTAAGCACATTCTCAGCTTGGTCATGCCTTCCGCATTGAGGCCCTATCTCCTTCCTATTCATCAACCCTCTGATGTTTGCGACCGAGGTAAGGAATGTGCCAAAAGAACATGAACCTCAGCTAAGTCAGCAAAGTTTCACAGTTTAGCTTCTGCCCACAATCCAGCTTGGACACCGACTGGAAGCGATAACGGTAAACCAAACCGATGCGCCATCACATGACCTCAACGTGGTTTACAATCATGAAATTTGGCAGCATCAAGTAATGTCCGCGTATGGCCACAGGCAGCTTAGAACAAGGCATGCCGTTCGTTCTGCCAGAGAGTTAAGCAGTTGACCGGCAGCTTGGTACTCAGGTTGGTGACGACTGGGGGATCACTGCTGCTGTACGAGGTATATCCTATATTTTGCTCAATGTGTGTCGCTTTGATACCACTTTACCTTTTATTCCAAGACAGTCGGCAAGTGGGAGCGTGTTCAGTACAAGCAGCCTCATGATGTCTGAGCGACTGACAATGAGAATGCACAGAATTGTGCGGCGGACACATCAGAAGAAGGACGGTTACAACAAATTCGATGTTTCTCCTTGTTCTTTTTCATTTTGTATAGACTACCGGTCCCATCCCCACATTCTTTTGATGCTATCTCCAAATGTTTCGCGTCCGCGCTCTTTGCGATCAGCCCTCAGCTTGCGCTCATCGTCGTAGTAGTCGCGGATCTTCTCGGCGTACTCTACGCTGGCGTTGCTCTCCGCGACGAGCAGTTGAATCTCAAGTTCGCGCTCCGCTGGAGTCTTGCTTGCGAGCCTCTTCTCAATCTCCTTTTTCTTATCTGCGGCGTAGATATCAAGTCCTTCAGTTTTCGGCAATTGAGTAGTAGCAGACTTCTTCGTGGCGGCCTCGGCCAATGCTGATGTGACGGGAGCGTTGGAGGGAGGTAGTCTGACAGCCATGGCATCGGCAGCGGAGGCATTGTTCAGCAGCGGCTTGTATGTGGGCTCTGGCAGTCCCTCCTCCTTGGCCTTGGCTATGGCCCTTTCTCTTGCAATCATCTCTTGATACAGCGAATCTGCGTGCATCTGGATCCGCTCCTCCTCTTCTGCGGTGCGGTCCATTCCCAGATAACCGAGGGCCTTTAGGAATCTGCTCTGCATGGTGTAGCAGCGATTGAAGGCCTTGTTTTCGTCGCGACACATCGTCAGCTTAGCGTGCAAGCCACCCTTACGGAAACAATCGTGCTCTGCAATTTGCTCGAAGACGCAGTTCTCCACTGCCGCCCGCCCAATCTGCGCTTTGCGCTCGTTGAATGCATCGATAACATCGGTCAAGCGGTCTTGATCGGATCGTTGCGAGGCCTCAATGTCGGACAGAGGAGTGTAGTTCTTCCATAGATGTGCATATCGGCCGTCTTGGTAAAGTGACTCTTTCGGGACTGCTCGTGCTTCCTCCGCCGCTGGAGTTGATGATGCTGCTGGAGGAGATGATGCAGGGACTTCAGGTCTTGTGATGCCAACCTGTGATCGATATGAATCTTTTTGATGTGAGTCTTGCCTTGGCTTTGGCGCCGATTGATATCTGTATGGGCTCTCTTTGTCGAGGAATTCTCGCAATGAAGGATCTAATTTGTTGTATGCCTCGTCCTTCTTTGCAGAGGCATCATCAGATGAGCCCCAGAACCAGCCCATGTTACAAGCACACTCTTGTTCTCTCTCTGTAGTTGTGTCGACACGCTCAGTACCCCGAAATGTCAATCTCAACTGTCGTCATAGGGTTTGGAAGCTACTGCACTGTGTCACTGGATGGGCATGTAAAAGCCTCACACGTGATCTCGGAGGTTTGCGGCGAGGACTGTTGATGATTGGCTGCCGGCACTGTGGGCGAACTCAGGCTGACAAGAAGTTCTTTCTTTGGCCGGTGGCCGGTAGGCCGGATCTCCCCACGTCTTCAGACGCTGCCCGACCAATCATTGTTGCTAGTTTGACCCGTCCCCGCGGATCAAGAACGCACGCCTCTGAACCTACACCTCCTGCACATCATGCGTCGAGAGGTGCATGTATCTTTTTCGGAACAGAGATACCTCCTCCGCGTATGTGCGGCTCAAACGTTGCCATGAATCTTCGTAGCTTAGGTACGCTAGACTCAGATCCACGTGCCACGCTACGCGGACTCTCCGAGCCCTGAGATGTGTCCATTCGAAACTATGGTATCAACCTTACTTCGTTTCCGAGCCCTTGAAAAGGTGCCGGCCATTAAGCTCTAAAGCTGATCTTCAATCTGCCGGGGATGTTTAACGCCGCTCACTTTCGAACCGCTGTTGATCCATTTCCATGTTGTACTCATACGTAAATTAGGGTGAGATCGACACATTGCTGCATTCATGGCAGCTCGGCCTCACTACCCAAAGTGGTAAGCGCACATTGGCCAACGCTTCGCCTTCTTGTACAAACTCTACCATGTTATATCTTCATCTCTTGATATTGTTGATACTGCGTGACTGCTTGGTATTGGCAACCTCGCGCTTATGTACCCGCTTTGGCGCCCACCTACCTCATTTATGCAGGTGCCGGGTTCTGTTAGTTCTGGATCATCATCTAGAGCGCCAAAATCATGACCGCCATTCCGCCATTGTCACCATTTTTATGTCCTGCCTAAAAAGGACACGCTCATGACCACAAGGAATCGTTTCATTGCTGATCATTCCGGTTCAAGCTCTGGAAAAACTGTTCCGGCCTCCCCTGATCCTGGGCGCAGTAAAAGACCAGCGGGCCAACGCGGGCGCAGAATTCTTGGTGAATTGCATCTCACTATCGGATCGTTGATTCGCAAGAGCAGACTTGTGGTAGCAATGGCGCCATCTAGCAGATCGAGTGGAACGTCTCTCCACTTCGCCCTGGACCACTCCCTTGGTGCATATCATGACATTGACTTCTGTCTGAAACCTTGTCAGATATTGTACAACATGAAAGCAACCATCGGGTGCCAGAGCTTGTCACTTGCTTCGTCAATGACTCACGCCGTTGAAAGTCCGGTACTTTTCCTCATGAAGACATGGTGGCCTGCGCCATCTTCGGTGGCATGATTCAACACCACAATACCATCAACCGGGGGGCCAGATCGTGACTAGCCACGCGACAACACATCAACCTTGTTTGAATCAGCCCACACGCCTTGTATCTAGACGCAGGGTAAGCTCCTGCACGCGGCACGATTTTTTCATCATGAGATAAAGTCCACAGCAAGTCTATGTCGTTGAACCTTCCTCCTTTTGAAGGTCCATGAAGACTTCTAGCCGAGTTAGCAGCGCATACATGTGGTATGGGACGTCAACATTCCAAATCTTCTCAGAACCTATGGGAACACCGCGGACACGCCCAAGTGCTGTGTGACGTGGCAGAGGCAACTGCACAGTGACATTTCGGTCACGTGCATCTGTCAACGAGGAGTCTTGATGAGTATGCATAGCTCCTACCAGGTTCGAGCCGTGCAGGCAATACATAGTCGGACAGTCCTGATAGGATCAAGGTGCGATGAAGGCTTGTGCAAAATCATCTTCTGGTAATATTCATATCGTAGAATAACGTAGAGCATGAATCGAGCATGAGTCACATGAATGTCGTTCTGTTTGACCATTAGAAAGTGGCATCATGAAGAGACTCCTCGATGAAGCTTGGGGAAAGAAAACAAGATGCCCCCTTCGCTGTTGTATCTCGGTTCGCAAATTGAATCAAACACCACAAGTCTCTGAAGTCATGAGACACTGACTAATTAGATGGTAGCAATTAACACATGTTGCACATGAAGGAAACGTCAACTCTACCTCTAAAGCGCAACAATCATGCTCATTATGGCAGGCAGGTAAGTAACAGCACAACTCGTGCCTTCCTTTCTTGATGAACTTTACACCATCTCGTGTGATTGGCTCAACTTCTTACCAAATCTACCTTCGTGACTTTTTGTCTTGTTGATTCATTCCTCTGACGACACAACATTCAATCAACCTTGGCTCTGTACCACTCAAGTGCGACGTAGAGGCTTCCAAACAAGGCATCATTTGCGGAATTGGTAAGGCTCGTTCCATCGGCGCAATGACGATATGCCTTCCAACCTGTCAGTCAACAACCTGCGTGTACACGATGAACACATCACTTACACTCGTCAACGTGGAACCATGCCTCCTCCGCCTCCTCCTGAGCCAGACAGACAAGTTGCAAAAGTCAGTGCATCAGTTCCCGCACCCAAAACGGTCGTAAAGAGCACCACGACCAAGGCGTCCTCAGTTAAACATGTTGCTACTCCACCTCCATTTCAACAAGTGCCGCCGAAGCCACGCAGGCAGCGCGTCGAAGCTCATGCTGAAGTCTGGGTCAATGATCGTCTTTATTCAGTGCCAGACTCTACAACCAAGCCTCTTTCTCCAGCCAAATGCTCTTCTGCTCAGTTCAAAGCTCCTACGAAGACCCCCTCCAAGGCACCAAGTCAGAATCCGCGACAACTCTCTCCTTCCGGGGTCGCAGCTCTTAAGTCTGCTCATGCCGCCGCCATCCACCCAACACCCACGACCAAGGCATGGGTGCCTCCTCCACCAGTAACGGAAAATATGGCCCTTACTCTCATGTCAAGCGCGATTCCGCTCTCACCCGGCTCAGCTAAATCAAGCAGTAGCAAAGCTTCAAACGCGAAGACCAACAAAGGCATGGAAGTAGTCAAAACCAGCGCTTGTGTGAGGACCACCCCTTCGCACGTTCCCGGCGCTGCTTCTATGATTAGTAGCAAAGCGCCCGCAAGCCAAGCGGGAGAAAGCCGTCAAGCCGGCAGTGACATTGCGAAAAGCAGTATGGGCGATAACAAGCAGAAAGACATGATGGTCACTATTGAAGAGACTTACACCCGCAAGGTTTCTTTCCCGGTTATCAAGGGCGAAAAGGTCAAATACGGCGTCAGACGGGGCGACATTGGCGGTACCAGAGGGTTCTTCATAGATGGTTGAGAGAGCGGATCGTAAGCGGTTCATTTTCATGGTCCCTGGCTCCTTACTTATCATATTCTAGAGTTGAGGAGAATTCTGGGAATGATGAAGCTTTAGACTGAGCCCTGACCAGTCGACGAGGCGGATTATTTCCTGGTCCGCTAGTGCTTCCGGCATGTTACACAGCCACGACGACATGTGCAAAATATGACAATGCGCTGGCGAACGCTGCCTTGTGAGCCCAACTCGAAGTGCGTAGGCTTCGGAGCTACAAAACTTATCAAGGAAGACAAATTCAGTATGTTGCGGACAATGAACGGACGCTCGAGGGACGAAAATACAGGGTTGAGCATCCCACAGCCAAACATTCTGCCATCACACTTCTCCTTAGTAGATTATTTGCTGATATCATTATATCATGTTCTTCTGTCCTATTGCCATTTATAGCTGATTAGTTTGGGAAAGTAAGTTTACGTATCAAATGATACGTATTCATGGACGGAGTAAGCATCGATCGTGCGACTATTCTACCGAAACTCGACTTTCTCCCGCCTTCACGCTTCTCCTCCCGGCTACAAAAGCTTGTCTTTCTGTTTTCTTCCTGAAGATTGCTTATGCGTTCCCTTCGATGCGATCGGGCAGTCGAAAGTAGAGCTCTTCTTGACTTCGTGTCCTGGTCGTACAAGGTTTGATACAGTGATATGTCACTGAAGCATCGACCAATTATGTCGAGCCTTAGCGATGAGACATGTACCTTCCTGATGTACCAACACTGTAAAGCCGGCACGCTCCATGAGCATAGATTTCTCTTTTCATCTTTTTTCTTTTCAATTGGCACTTAGTCCTACTTGACTGCGACCTTGCCTGGAAAACCTGCAAGCATCACATATTGGCAGAACTATGTTTGTTCCACGTTTACTTCGCGACCCTCGGTCTGGTCTCCTCGTATTGTTTCGCTTTCCTGCCCATACGTCCTGCATCTCCTTTGAGTTGACAGACTGAGCGCTCGGCTATTCGTGAGTAATGTTCGTTTTGGCCCATCAATTCAAGCCTTCCAACTACGATGTACATGCTCTTAGGCATGCTTCCACATCTCTGTGCTTGAACTTGCATGCTGATCGTGGCATTGTAATTAACGTATGCAGCTCGCTACACTATTATACACACACAGTACCCATATTACTTCCATGTGCCTACTGCTACACCTGCGCAAATGGTTCAACATCGTACAATGCTTCTCATTGCAAAGCGATGCGACTGGCACCTTCCCACATTCAGTTCTGCTTATATTTTCCCCTGGTACTGGTATCTTCTTGAAAGCGGTTCCGTATCTAATTGCCCTTCCAACGATCAAGCACCCGGAAAAGAATCAAAGGACGTCTCGGGCACTCAAGTCATGTCATTGACCTGGTCAAAGCTACCAGTGCTGCTTCACCAGGAACAATAGACTTCATGCAGGTAAGCGCTCCTACGATTCCCATCTCAATGATCGATCCTGCAGCCATCGACACTCATCTCAAGACAGCAAGAGTCCAAACAGCCAAAACTTCCGTCGATCTTCGCAGCAAGTCAACTGAAGTGACGACCTCCGCTGTCCATACGTGCGAAGAAGAGCTAGGAGAGAGGACCAAGAGACTGAAGCGAACACACATAATAAGGCTTGTCACGTCGCAAGTTGACGTGTTCTGCCGAGCTTCCGATTCACATCGTGTCAAGCCTTCCTGTCCGGTACGGCTCATGTCTATTATGCTTGCATGACTCCAATCTTAACGAACAGTCTTTGGCAGACTCGAACTGCTCTTATGAGAAGTGTTACTTCCACTATGACCACTACGCCTCATCGACAGCCAACAGTCTGCCAATCATGGAAGTCATCTTTCCAAGCTTGCCCGTCGTCTACCTCGGTCATGTCTGTCCAAATCGACAAGGTAGTGTCATTGCACGAAGAGAGACCAAATGGTGCAATGTGTCGATCACGGAAACTCTCGGCAGCAGTCAAGGCGAGTTCACGACACGTGAGCGTAAGAGTTGGTTCTTGTGGGGCGACTCAAAGAACAGAGAGCACAACCGCCATGTAGTGAAGGACCTGGTCTCGGCCAGAGAACAAAAGCCGCGCAAGGTACCACGAGCATAAACAGGCTCGGGATCCCTAGTGAAAGTACAGAGAAAAAGATATAGGACTGGTAATCCCTTTACCGAGATCCTTTCCAAGCTCTACCTCGCCGAATTCGCAGCTTCATCTCACTAGCGCGTTACGAGTGCGGTCACTTCTCGCTTTGAAGTCACCCTGTCAAACAGTGCTCATTCTCGCATTCAATATGTGATCCTACGACCGTCGGACATCAGCTTAGGTTACAAGGTAGAATAGTAAGGCAGGCAGTCACAACACTGAGAATACTACAGGCTACCTTATCAACAAGATCTACTACCAGCATATGGTCACTCCTTATATGTGGCTTTCATATGCGCGCAAGACCTTATTGACAAGGTATACACTCTCAAGCGCACTTCGCGCAGGAGCCCGCCCATGGCGTAGTTGATCCGTAACTCTCTACAGTCGTCTAGTCTAGGTGGAGGTAAAGTGATTGAGTAAACGTGCTTGCGAATGCCACTGGTCTGATGCTGGTTGCGATCGCATGTCTTAGACACGAGGAACAGCTTGGGGCCAAAGTGTTAGAGATAAAGTGAATGTGTCCCCTGTCTTGTGGCCCATAGTGGTGACAAGGCTTGTTTTGAAAGGTCAAAGCTGACAAAGGTTTGGGTATTGGAAGAGAAGTAAGTCCTGGACCGCGCGAATCGGCGTAGACAGAGGTGTAATCGTTGGCTACAGCTCGAGGTTGGTGCACGATGCAGTAGGGTACAACGGACAGGTTGTTGACACGGGCAAGAGGAGCACTAGGACGGCAGAAGCGATTCATGGCGATACCAGATTTTCTCCGCGCTATTCTTGGACCTAGATTGTGAGGGCTGTGGGCTGGTCATGGAGAGAATGCATCTTGACACGAACAAGTGGTCCAGATCAACAAAGGTACGGCTGTTGTTAGGGGACTGCAGATCTCTGTCCTCCCGAGTCTTTTAGCGCTTGTGAACATGTGGTGAAGGACAGTGTTGAGGGTGGTCTCGTCGATATAAAGGCTGATGCTGGCTGTGTATTGGTAAGCTCAGTATAGTGGATACGAGGGAACTGTATTTCTGCACTGGTGACAGAAAGTCATGTCAGGGTGCTTGGGATCAACCGTCGAGGGAAGGGTAGGCTCTGGTTGCGTGAGTTTGGGTCCAGCTGATTGACGACTTAAGAAGGAGTACTGTATTCTCCATTCAGGGACTTATGAATGACCAAGGCTGATCACTTGGCAGTTGAAAACTTCGAAGCGGTAGGACGAAGCTATACAGTCTATGAAATCATGTCACTTGCTGCGAAGACTGAGGTGTATCCATGTGAGCCTCTCGTAGTGCACTGGTGGTATTATAGTATATGGTTCAGCACCGTTCAACAAATGCTGAAGCCCATGCTTTCCAGATCGACGGCTCCTTGCGAGCGCGATGCACAAGTGTCGCTCAGGCACACGAATGTAATGTCCGCCTGGTTGATATGCTACATTTAGATCTAAAGTACCGATATATGAGTTGATCTTCCTCTCACAACACAGCAAAAGGTCTCCTTTCCTGACACGCGAATCGGGTTCGAGAAGTGGTTCAACACACGGTTACATGCAACCCAGCCGCGCAAGCTTACTGCCCACTCCTGCCACTCAGGTCATTCTGACGAGTACTCTAGCACCCTTGACTGCATATCATTCATCATTACATGGATGTCCACCGAGCAACACAATCCTGGCCAACTCAACAGTCCACTTGGTGTGATCACGTCTGAGCAGTACAATGGTACCTCCTGAAATTGCGAGTGACGAATTACTAATTTGTTGAGTGTAGTCTTCATCGTGGAGAAGTGATTATTGGCCCTAGTGTGGTATGGACTGACCGGTCATTTGCGAATCATTAATCCAATGAGGTAACTAGTGGCGAACAAGATTGAACGTCGCTTCGATCCCACAATGGTCTTGAAAATCTCCAAGGATCAAGGTTCAGATGTAGTCGCATGACTGTTGTACTTTCGATACAGCCACCCATGCACGTCCGGCGGATGTATTGTACAAATACCAGCAGAGGAGACCTTAGTGTCCGCCGAAGGGGTTGTAATGCTGATCTGATCATTACTGCCTGGGCCATAAGCTGGGCTAGAATAGTCTGTGTATGTGCTGTCTCATGGCGTTTGATGGCGTACAGCACAAACTATTACACTTTGACCTAAGGCAATTTGAAAGACTTGCAGCGGCAGTGGCCTTGGCGCATGCATATAGATGCACAAACGAGGAACGAGGTGAAAGGAGACGACAATGTCAAGGTAACAGAAGCAGAGCCAATGCATGGTCAGTTTCAGGTAATGCAAGTACACACAGACTGTGCAAATTACGTATCAATTTGCTCACTTCGCCGGCCTTCTGGCAGAAGCAGATCTGTTTTTGGATCAAACCCCGAAATGATATTGGTGGCAAATCTGGTCAGTTGTCAGTAAACGGTCGGACACTACTGCTCTGTTTGCAACTCGCGGCCCAGGACAGGACCCAGTGACGGTTCTGGTAGGCTGGAGTACATAGTGCACATCGACGAAGAAGCACAGGCTAAAGGCGCTTGTGATTGATGTCCAAAGCCAGGATCCTCCCAGCTAGTTTGTTTTGATGGCGCCCTCACAGTCAGGCCTCGGAGGCAGTAACAACGCAGGAGTCGCGTCCGCGTCGTCTTACAGATCTCTGCATTGCAGGGCCACTGTGAGAGCCAATGAGTGGGTCAAACGCTCCGCCATCCTCCGCGGATGATTCTGAGGGTCTTTTGATGTCGACGGAGGCTGGTTGCGCTGAGCTAAGCGTTTCTATTTTAGTACATGTATTTGCATCCTGCCGTCTTTTCTGCTGCAACCTTCACAACATGCGAGAAGCTAAGCATTGAGATAGACCACAAGATATCTGCCTGCGACTAACGGGGACTACTTGTCTTTTGGGATAGCCGTTCTCCGGCTGCAGACCCTTCGGCGGGTACACAACCTAAATGAAATAATTGCCGAGTCGTCAACTTGGCAGATCGTGGAGCCATTTGAATTGTCGTTAATGGGCCTAGTTGGTATTGCTAATGGTCCGGATGTCAGGCTTGCTTTGCCCGATGCACTATGTTCGTCAATATTGAACGCTCGTTCAATTTCTCGGTTGTATTATCCAAGAACGGGCAGTCAACAGTAGGAAGAGCGACCCACCACAGCCACTCTAGGCGGGTATCGAGTATCCTGTCGGTCACTCGCGATGCTGCCAACGCTCGAGATCGAGTGCCAAAACCTTAAATTCTTGAGTCGGCTTCCCTGGCCGGCACATTTCCTATGATTCAGTCAGCACAGGAGCAGCACTAGGCTAAAGGGCTACAGGGGTCCAACAAGCCGTAGCACAGATACCGGACATTGAATAGCCATTGTAAGAATTGTGGTGCGTTGGCCAGTGCTAGATCTGGATGCCACCGATCGTCGCACGGCCTTGAGCTGGTATGTGGTCAGTGACAGACGGGCGGGCCAGAGGTCCGTACGTTGATCGATGTATGTCTGCGGAAGTACAGTGCCTTGAATTGCTAAAGAACAGAAAATTGAGTGATCCTCGAGGTATCACGTAAGACAACGCTAGTATGTAAGGTGAAGTTGACAGCTCGAACCAGATTCGTGGAATGGCATTGTGCCGACCGTTGTATAGATACCACTTTGACCAGGCTGTCGGAATAGAGGCTTTGCAGTACCCCATCTGCCTGTTGTACTAAACTCTGATGCTCTTGTTCCTGTTTCGTCTACGAAGTAGTCCCAATGCGAACAGATGTCGAGTGATGAGGTCGACAATCGGAGATTCCGTCGATAGGGTCATGGTGCGAAACACCCCTACACATGATCGATGTCGTACCAAGCATCACGTTAAGATACAACATCGGCCAAAACTCCGTTAAACTTTGCCTCTTCCCGAAAGGTCACAATGCATTGACGACTGAAAGGACACTCTTCGATTAAGCTCTTGTAGAGCTGTGTCCGCGTACATCCTTGGTGTGTAGAGGGGGCTTAGAGCCGACAAGGATCTACGACGCGTGGGATGGGTCTATGTTGCAACGAAGAACAAGGTGGACAACGGGGAGTTTCATGTTGCCACCCATTTGATGTCTCAGATATGACTGGGGTAGCGCGGGCTGCTTGGCACGTCGGTGACAAGGCAAAGGGTTAGCGCAAAGTAAGCTCAGGACGGCTCGTAAGACTTGGGGATTCGTTGTCGAAAGCTTCGCAATCCAGCAGATCGAACTTGTGGTCTACATGATGCTTGCTTTACCAAGCTACCTTAAATTATGGTCGGGCTAGAGCCATTAGTACACACTGATTAGCATATTGTTCTTATAACGAGCAATAATGTATGTGAATACGTCTTTGGTAGACTCAACGAGATCAACGCGAATTGAGACCATGCCATTCTACCTTCGGCCCTTCTGATGGATGGCGGGACCACGAGTTAGTATAATCAAGCGCGACCCCGAAAAAACGTGGCCGAGTACCGAGGACGATTCGTACTACACATGGCCGTGCCAGACAGAAAAATATGACCCCGGTGCCACTATTTCTCATGGTTGAACTGTGCGTAATAACATGTAGACCATAGAATGCAGGTCGGGTTCAGGTTCAGGAGATGTCGAAGCCCGATCTGGATACGCGGCCCGGCGGCCCTTTCCTTGCGCGTTGAATACCAGACTATCATGCTAGATGTAATTTAGGAAAGAGGTCTGAAGTGAAAGAGGCATTTGCTTCGTAGAGCTTAGGCTGATCTGAAGAGAATGTCGCCATCACTGTTATGGCGGACGACTATGCGGGCCATATGTTTCAGCTACCAGGCCAGATAGGATAGAAGGCTGTTCAAGGGCGTTGGTGGACACGTCTCGATCGCACTCCCCAGCTCTGGATGTTTTACAGCTTCTGGGTGCCACGTTTGCCAAGAGTATAGGCGCTTTCAGAGTTCACACGCTCACAGATCTCTCTCCCGTTCCACGTTTTCCACGTCCAGACCGGTCTCTGCTATGAGGCGAACTCTCGCCTTCAGTCCGAATCTCCCCGTGATAATTGTAAACACATGGGAACGTTGTCACGCTGGTCATAGCTGCGGTAGCTTGCAAGTCAGGCGTAGTGCATAAGCTCACAGCTGCCGTTGTCATGATAGTCTCATCAGATAAGCGCACACACCGGCACAGCTGCCGATCGAGATGCGATCAGATCAGACCTTGGCGGAAGTCTCACCTGTCGTTATGTGCGTCCTGTTCAGGATTGAATAATCCTAGTTGAGGTTGTCAAATGCCTCTCACGCCAGGAGTCAGGCGTATTCGGACGTAGCCATGTGATGTGGTTATTCCAGCCCTGATTCAGGGCAAGCAGAGCCTCATGACGCTTAGCCTCGCCAAAGGCACCTGATTAGGATGCCCCATCTTTGGAAATGATGTACCGCTGTAGCTTGAAATGCATCCATAATCAGTTAGCACGACAAAGGGGACTAAGAAACAAAAGACAGAAACGGGCAGGGTGCTTTCGGCTGTGAGTTCCGACCAGAGGAATGCAGAAAAGATCTACAAGAGATTTACGGCTGGGTCAGGTACAGTGCGTTCGGAGCGCAAAACCTTATTGATCTTGACTCGGGCTTTGACAACTGCACAACGCACAGCCGAGGTGTGCAAGGGACAGCGTGCGGTGAATATGGAGCTTTGTTAGCTCAGTAACACTTCGCGCCGAGGTTCCAACAACTAAAGCATGAGCCTGGACATGTCTCGAGGGTGTGTATTCAAGGAGAATTCAGCATGTCATTTGGATCGACAGACCAATTGCTTGGGACCGTAGTCTGCCATGATACAGTCATGCGAACGGCGATCATCAGTCGCCAGCATTGTGGAGCGAAGCGCCATTCGCAATGCTAGGGCGGGCAAGGGGATTGTATCTCGTATCGGCAGCCACGAAGCCTCTCTCACTACCACGTCCAAGGATACTTGTACGAGACTAGGAACGCGTATGTCACGGACAAAGGCTAACAGATCCAATGAGAAGCTTGAACGAACCTCGACAGGCAAGAATCCGAAAGATCATGCAAGCAAGTAGAGACATGACTCGTGCTCTGCAGAGATCCTACGGCTGCGTTCCGGCGAACAAGCGTCGAGCTTAAAGAGTGTAGGGTGGAGAGCTTTTTAGTTCAGCGTCGGCTGAAAGCCAGGGCCCTGCGCGACTTCGGACGTTTACCTGTGGTGCCCGTTATACAAGTACAAAAGTCCTCAGGAAAATGCGTCACGAAGATCTCAGATCAGTTTCGAATATAAAGCTTAGACACTTTAGTTCTGTGATGGGATTAGCCTACCTCTTAAGGGTTAGTGTCAGATGTGCCAACATGGCGCACCCAGCAAGACATGACACCGCTAATGCTCATGTGATGCACCCAAGTCTGTGGCATACGGGAGGAGCTAAGGCTCACTGGTCGGATCTGGAAGTACCGTTCTACATTGAAGAGCGTGATGTACATCAGAGTCAAGACTCGGTTCGTCGCCCAGGCATCAACGGTTGCTTGCTCCAAGATCTTTGCTCAAGCTAGGGGCATTATAGTTTTCACGGCAAAGCACAGTAGACGGAAGAGTGTATTGGTGCCAGTGAAGGAAGCGGTGTGCCACCGGCGTGGAACGAGGTAACCTGATTGCAGTAAATACATTAATTATACAATATTATGGAGCGAGTGTATTACAGGGGTATCTTTCCGCCAAATCTCTGTGAAATGATATAACGCCTGGAATGAAAATGATCAAGGTACAACCCAGTACTCCTATACACGACCGACGGATATCCAAAGAGGCAGCAGCTAACTGCAATCATATTGCCTAGCCAATGTGATACGTATGTATTGTATGAAATAGCATCATTTGAGGTTCAAAGGAATCAGGCAGGAAAGGCTGCGATGGATACAGTAATGGCGGAGGCTCATAATGTCTCTCAACGACCTTGTGGGGGTCGACTAATGGGGTCATAGCGTGATGCAAACGGGTTGTAGGGTCCAGTCATTGGTGGAGCCTGCATCACTGGTGGAGGCGGTGGAAGGCCAGATGCTCCACTGTAGCCAGACATCTGAGAAGCTGGAGGAAGCATCGTAGTAGCGGATGCGTGCTGGTGAGCCTCGGGATGTTGTGATTGTGTACCATAGCTCTGTTGCTGAGCTACCTGCCCGAACGGCTGTGGGATGGTCGCAGGCGCTTGAGCCATCGGAAAGCTTGATGTCCTTCTTCTCACTCTTCTGTCCGCGTCTGGACTGGCGACCGTAGACTCTCGGCCAGTCGTGTAGGCGTTAGAGGAAATGCCTCTGGTTGATGAAGAGGGATTACTGGCATGCCTTCTGACATGCGGTGAAGGAGGACGTTTGGAAAGTTGCAGTTCTCCACCGTTCATGCCTCTGATAATTCCAGCAAGTACATCCCGCTCCTTCTTATAGAAATCGGCGTCCTCGGATACCTCCTTCACTTGCTGTTCAAGCTTTGAGATTGTAGAAGTGGCCTCCATTTCCTTCTTTTTGCGTCGTTCTCTAAAACGAGCACTAGCACCTGCGTTGCGCTTCCTCTTCTCGTCTGCAACTCTAGAAGCTGCCTGCACATCCACGGGAAATCGCACATCCCCCTCCGTGGTCTTGAGAGTCATCATCTGGTAAGTGCTTTGGCCGGGCGCAGAAGTTACTGCATGATTCAGCTGCGGACCAGAACTCGTCGTTGATGCAGGCACACTCATGCCTCTGCTCGCTCCTCTGAGAGGATCGTTGATGGTGAGGTAGCCAGGTCCGACCTGATCGTACCCTGAATATCCAGAGGGTGAGTTTTCGTCGTACGGGGAGTATCCTCCAGGGCTTGGACTGGCACTGTATCGCTGGATATCTGGGCTTAGCATTCTTGGCAAGTCTGATGGTGGAGGGACAATGCTCGGAAACCCATAGTGACCCTGATGTATGTGGGTCGCAGGTGTAGGCAGAGGAGGGGCACCAGAGGTTCCAGGCTCGATAATGTACGGCCGGGAGTGAGGTGACACAGGAAAGGGGTTCTGTTGCGCGTTGATGCTGCCGCTGGCGGGATTCAGGTGGGAGAGACTGATAGCACGGCGAAGGGGTGACTTGGGTGTTAGTACCTTCCTGCCTGGGCGGTCCGTGGATTCTGAATTGTAGATTGGTCCTGCCGATCCGGTGGCGGTAGGAGTAGAAATCCTCGTCTGGGAGTTGCCGAGCATAGGTGGAAGGGTAGTAACGCTGTCTCGAGGAGACGACAGCTGATCTGCCTTGCGTCTTCGAAGACCTTCGTCGGGCGTGGGGTTCAATACAGAAGGTAGAGTTACTGAGCGTGGGTTCGATGGAGACACGCTGCCAGAGGACGGTGCGGGAACTCTCAGAAGTGGTGGAAGCTCATAGTTCCTCGCCAATGGTGGCGGTGGTGGGAGGTGACCACTGCGCTGATCCGCTGGAGAAGTAGTTGCTTCCGAGCCATGTTGTTGATGAGAATGGCTAGTAGAACTCCGGTTCGGGGGATCATAACTCGACGGGTAGCTTTGAGCATTGATGCGCTGTGACATGAAATCTTTCCCTTGAGCCTGCCTGCTCTCCCACGACCCAGACCATGAGCGTGAATGGTCGCTACTGGACACGCTCTTTGAGTCAGCTTCTTCTGCGAGCTGCAACAGAGGCGAGTCGTGTCGGGGCGGCCTGGTGTCCGGCACAGCTCTGTTGAAGTGGTAAGGAGAATTATGACGTCCAGGGTCGTGAGCGAGCGGGTAGGAGGGTCTAATGGCGAACTGTGATGCAGCCAGATTGAAGGTTGCCGTGGAACGCTATGGCGCTCACGGATGAATTTGGGTGGGTACTTGAGGTCTAGTTGACAGAAGAGATGGTATAGCGTCTATTCAAGACTGCAGAGATGGAGATTTTGATATTGGTGACCAATGGATGTACGCTTGCTACCTTCTGGAAATTTGAGATGATCCAAGACAGTGCTTGCGGGAAGAGGAAAATGGAAAATGCAGGGCGGCAAGGTTCAGAAGAGGTTGAGCACACGTGAGAAGGGTGACGAGGTAAATGGGTGAATACACTATTAGTCCAGGACACGGCCAGTGATATAAGAGGATCGGCAGGTCACGGCGTGAAATGACATGACAGCAAATGTGCCCGGACCAGACCATGTCCGACCTGGCATGGTAGCACTCATTTGCCAGGAGCCGTAGACGGGGATGAGGCGCCGGAGTGAGCGAGTTAGACTTTGGTACAATTAGTTCACCTGGGGTGCGGCCGCGTGTGGGCAGCGGGAACCGTGCTTGTGCGTGATGCTTCCTAGTTCCTAGCTGCTGGATTTTACTAGTGTCGCATTAATTCTTAAGCCGGAGACCATAGCTCAATGCGGGCCCTGTCTTAACGCTTGGGCGGCAAGTGCGCCAGGCACCGACTGCTTTGACGGGAACCCTAAGTTAACCTGTGCATCATCGGTCGCTTAACGGGCTGCATCTGATGAGCAGACTGCCTAGCCGATGTCTGGCTGCAGCCGCGCCGCTGAACCATGGAATTGTGTGCGAGGACTGGGGCGGCGGGCTCTCGCGTTCGCAAGTGTCAGATCTGTACCACGAGGCATCCGCACACCATCCCTTCCGACGATCTCCCTCGGCACTTGCACGTCTTTTGAGCGAAGCGACGCATGATGATGTGGCCGTGAGTTCATCTAGACATACCGTGATGAGAGACGCAAGCAGTGCACAGTATTGCCTATCAGACGCATGGTGGCGCGCTCTGGCTCACGTCCGTGCGTTTTCAATCTCAGTCATAAAGAGAGGGGAGACAGACCAAACTCAGCGGTCACCAAGGTTTCGGTGCGCTCAACCTTAACCACAGCTACAAAAGTACTGCCAAAACGGCCTTGCCTGTCCAATTAGGGGCAGGCGCGGCGGCGTCCCTGTGGCCGGAAAGAGAGCGGCATGACTTCACACAGACTACTACGCACACCGCACAGATTGGCACAGTTCGCAGTGCTCTGATAGGTAGAGGGTCCAGCCAGACACACAATCGCCCGCCCTGGGACAACCACTGCGACGCCCATGCGACGTGGCTCTGTTGATTCGTCTTCATCTATACCAGTAGAGTTCCCCATAGAGCAAGTCAGGGTTTGATGCTAATGCCGGCAAAACCAACGTTCGTCAAGGCTTTGTTGAGCATGCACTTGCCAGAAGTCTGAATCTGTTTACGGTGTGCAATGATGGGTCACGCTGCATGGCCGTTTTTGGGCGAACGAATGGCCACAAGTTCGTGCACCCCATATACGCCGCCTAGTGGAGCCTTCTGGCCTTGCCCAAACAAGCCGCAAATCGTTGATATCTCGCGTTATGTTTAACCCTGATTTTAAAGCAATGGCAGGGTGATAACGACATTGGTGAAGGCCCTTGCGGCGCGCCAGATGACTCGTACAGGTCTCCACCACACTCAATTATTGGTGTGATTGATCAATGCGGTGAGGGCATCCATCGGTGCGTGCATTTGGGGATTGATGATGGAATGATCATCGCCACTTGTCTGCCGTGCATTGGCCGCTGATGGCTTTTTCTTTTATTAAAAAGCGACTTGCTCAAGTCCAAGCGAGGCAAGTGTGGTCGCAAAAGTCACACTTATGAAAGAGACGCACTCACATGGCCAACAACGACCCCTGACTCTCACGGACGATTACAACAATGAATGTGCACAGCCATGTCGGGGTGTGGGCTGATGGGTCGTTGGCTTAGTCTTCTGCATATGCAGCGCATTGCAGAAGTGTCATGTGAGAGGGTTGGGGTAAGGCTCTGTGTGTATGTGTGGTGCCAGCAAAGCATCGTGTTTTGTGCCGTAGGATTTTTTGATTGGTCGCATGTACGTATTTCCTGTTTCTACTACTGCATAAGCGCCCAACACCACTCGCTCATGCCTACGTGCATATACTCCCTGCCAGCATTCGCGCTGGACCGAACTCTCAGGGTTGATAGGAGTGATTCGTGTTCTTCCATTGCGTGAGAATGTTTCACTTACTAGACCGCTACGACCTACGCTACAGGTCGAGGACCGCCGTATCCCAGTAGATTAATTACTTTATTAGATTGAGGCGTCGCTGGTACGATTAGACGTGATGGGCCACTGATGGCATGCATGGGTCCGCGTCTTTCTCTGCTTCCGCTAGAATGTTTCTCGAAGGAGTGGAACCGTAGTTTCTTCATTGAACATCGAGTTCGGAGTTTTGCTTGAAGCCGCGGATCTAAAGGCCCGCGGGAGGTGGCACAGCACACGGCTCCAGAAATGTTTGCGAACGTTTGCCATTGTTTCAGGTTGCGAGCATATCGGAGTTATAATGCTTTTGTGGTTGTTACTCGGTTCGACTCGCCTCGCATGTACTGATGATATCGTCGATTAGGTGCAATGGTGTAGAAAACTTACCCTACTTTGCGAGGTGAACAATGTTTCAGCAGGTAGCTTATTCCAGGTAGCCTTCTTCATGTCATTCGGACAACCACGTGTGAACTTCAGATTAGGTAAAGGCAAATTGGGATGATGGCGGATGTGGCGGCCACGAGGTGACTTCATCCACGCGGGATCGGTGAAGACGCCACTATGTTGATCAAGGAGCGGACATCGTTAAAAGAGAAGGTCGATATAAAGATGAGAGGTGGAAAGCACTCGAGCCGAGGCTTGTAAGCAATCTCCCCGCGTCACGTTGTCTTTAGTTGCTGCACATCATCATCTGGTGTTCTGACACCGCTTGCACAATCGCAGAGCGTCTTCGAAACACGGACGTCTCTGCGAGCCCCGCGTGGCGCGTTTCATTCACTGACTGTTCCGCTTGTCCGTGCCACGTGCGTGCCCATACCACATGGCACGAAAAGTATGAGGTGGCGCCTTGGTGTGCTGAAACGACGAAATACGCCTCGTGCATCACTTTCCCTCACGGCCCGCTATGTGAAGACTTTGTCAAGTGCGTGAACTTTATACCATGTAATCTAAAGCTATTAATAATGTTGTAATGTCGCGATTAGGATAATTAGGAAATGTCCTCTAAGGATCGTCACAGGGTACATGACGACGATATCACATCTCGTGAGATTCAGATTGACTCACTTCGATTCCGATCGAGCAGACTCCTAGAAACTTGGAGTCTAAAACGCTTCCCCAGAATTATCAAGCCATCCATCATTCTACCATGGAAGAGACATCGTTATTCTCCAGCCACGTGCGTTCTAGATTCGTCATCTCGCCCTACGGCCCGAGACCTCGTGTTCGCAATGGCTTCGCAGCCTCTGTTCTTCCCTTACTGGAGTGCTGGGGATCCTATTCTATGGTCCATCAAAGTGGCTCCTGGGAGTTGGGGGCAAAGTATTTCTGTTTCCGTTTCATTCAAACGTTGATCTAGTCCCGATAAAGGATCATCTTCATTTGGCTGCTCATGCTTTGGACACCATCTTGAATTTGTTCAAGGGACTGCCCTTCACACCAATATGCACCTTGAAGGTTGCGCCTTGTAGTTTGGTGCTCTCCGGATATTTCTCTGGCTCTTCATCCGCCGCGGACGTGATGTAGAGGTCCTCACCACAGATACCGGGACAAGTGACGCATCTGGTAGGAAGTTCAATCTCCGCGATGATTTCGCCGTTAGGGTTGATGCGAACCACCTTCCATGTACCGTGCATAGCGACCCAGAAACAGCCTTCGGCGTCCTGGCAGTGACCATCCGGCACCCCTCCTTCAATCGGACATTTGAAGAAGGTCTTTCCGGCTGTAAAGTCGATCTTTCCGGTAGATACATCGTAAGGATAGCTTCTGATCTCCGTGGTTGGCGAATCAGTCAAGTAGATTGTTTTGTTGTCCAGCGTCCATGACATGCCATTGGGGATTGTCACGGGCTCCAGTACTCGGTGTAGGCTCAAATCTGGGTCCAGACGGAACAGAACACCTGAACACGTTAGCCTATGTTCTTTCCAGCTCATACACCAAGGGGCTTACCCTCTGGGCTTGGCTCGTGAACCAAAGGATCGTTCATGGTGCCGACATAGAAGCGTCCTTGACTGTCCACTGCACCGTCATTGCTCCTCATCCGATGTTCCTTGTCGTCTTGAGCCTCTTCGTCTTCCCACATCTTCTTGATATATCTCCACTCTCCAGTCTTCTTGTTCATAATGCCGTAGCCGGACTTGCCGCCAAACACGAACTCTTCCTCATTGCCCTCAATGTTCGCCGTGGTGCCAACTGAAATGGGAAGATCGATTGTTCTGAGTGAGGACGGCCCTACATTCAAATCGACAGTGTGCATTTGCTGTTTGATGATGTCGAAGAACCTCAATGTATTGGTAGCTTCATCCCAGAACGGAGCCTCTCCGAGGCCGCAATCGGTCTTAAGCCACGGCTCAGTCACTTTGTACTTCTTGATTCCAGTCATGATGGTGATATAGCCAGGGTGTCTCGCGATAGTACCTGTAGTAACAAAAGGATTGCGATTCTGCTACCTTGTCATCGGAGACGTGTCGTCTAGAAAACACGATAGCGTCATCGTGATCTCGTGAAACTTGGGGCGAATGTCACCCTCAATTGGGACTCGGGCGGAAGTCACCCGCTTGTTGGCCGACCCCACATTATACTGTATCTGAACTTCTGACCAAGAAGATTTCATAGTCTTTGTTTATCAAAGCACACCATATGCATGTCCCAATCGAACAGGTGTAATTGCTATGGGCCTACGGAGCATAAATCACTGCATTCAGTGTATGCGGCACTAAGCTAAGCGCCACGCAGATCCATGCAGGCCTGCCTCTTTCCTGTTAAGCATGCACACCCTCTGAATCAGAATATTGCAACTATCAGCTGTGTCCTCTGGCCGACAGCGGTCCGCAGGAAATGCTCGGGCTTGAGAGCAAACATATATTTGCGCTTTTCGCACTGCCAAGTTTCACACATCTGATCTGCACAGCGCCCAAACACCAAGTTATTGCATGCGCGACATCTGATTGAGGCGCGACTCCTGCAAGCAAGATTGCCACGTGCGACCCAGAGGATGCATGCGTATGTAACCATTCCCGGTGACACGTCACGTCTGTGACGACAGCCGGTGACCGACATGAGTCCCTCTAAGGGGCGCGTATGTTTACTGTAGCAATCATGATGATCGCTATTCGCAAAGTGGCAGTCTTTGTTGCATGTGAGTATACAAAGTATTCTGTACCGCATTGCCCAGTTGGGGTCGGCATGCAGTACATGCTTCTCGATGAGGTAGGCTATTCCTTGTCAACAGTCGTACATATTGGAGTCAAGGCCTATCGCCTGTGCATCCGTCCGAGGCCTATACCTCCAATTGAAGTGATACTCGTGGTGATGCGGGATCTCTGCATATGCGTTGCGTTGTATTTGTCACCTTCGGGTTGCTGCACTCGAAGCCCTACGGACAGCGCAGTATGCGCAGCTCGAGGTACAGCTTGACGGGTTCAATTGAGACCACCAATGCTGTCTGGACAAGGTGCGAGTCACACCGACTACATTCGAACTTGACTGCACACCGACCGCTTACTTGCAGGGTAGAACGAGACAAACAAACTGATGTCTCGGCTGAAAGCAAGTCGACAAGCTGCAACGTTTCATGCAGGTGCTGTCATACTTCCGCATGACCCCTTTGATTGTCTCAAAGACCGATGAGACGTTCAACTACAGCACGACGTAAGATCGGGACCAACTTTACAATACTTTGAATATTTCAGTGCTCTGTGAAGTGGTATATCTGTATCGGTGCCTTATCAGTTAGCCTGCTAACTGGCTTAAGGTCGCTGATCGCCCAAATATCGGCAGCACAAAGCGTCCGAACGTTCGACTTCTATGCCTTACTCTCGTCACCTTGGTAGCTTTGCCTAGATCAGGGGCCTCATTTCCAGAGCCATGGACGTGGATGCACAGGGGATCCTAGGAAAGCATCGCTGGCCAAAATTTCGCTTTTGGACAGATCTGCGACCTTTTTCGACCGTTCCCGATCATTCCGGTCACAACGAAAGCCATTTTATGCGGCCGAACGAATGCAGCGCCGTTACTGACAACCTAGACACCATAAATGGATGTTGTGGGTCATACAATGCCATGTCCATCGAACTCAGTCAGGATCTGATTGCGCCAATTCCGCAAATGCACGCACAAACACATGGAGGCCTGTCCACGCGTGGCACGTCAGCCGTGGTTCTACATGTTACACGACCTTTGTGGTCGCTTTTTGATGGACAGGACCGAGCCAACGAGTACATTTAGTCGTATCGAGGGTTTCACTCAGCAGATTGACATACGTAAGAGACAATTGTGTGGTCAACAACAGGTCACCTACGGGCGAAAACGGTCCACCTTAAATACCCATTCTATTGCAGAGGCTTGAGCCAGACTCTATCACCCAGGTTTTTCCCGATTTGTCTCACTTTCTTGTTGCTCGGAGTGTCCAAGTCATCGTTGTGAAGCCAATGACATGTGGATGTTTGCTACATGACCATGCGGCTGAGTCTTGAGGCATACCAGCGTTCAATGCACGTGGTCAAGAGCTTTTGACCCACCTGTATGACTTCTGACCTACCAGCCATCATGCCCTATCTTATGGTGACTCAGGAAAGCTTCTCATTGGTGATACATCCGCTACCTGCATGCTTACCATGGGTGTGTAGCATTAGCATCTATTGACCACGGTCGGTTTCATGTCTTTGTCTAATGTCGTGTTCCACTTCAGATGCAACGACGTAACCCAGTGATGCATGGTTTATCTCGGCAATTCGCTGGTCAGAAAAATAGATTCGGTTTCTTATGGTTCAACATCAAGCGCCTCGCGTTTAGGCCTGCCCAAATGCTTGTCGTAGAATGCACTGAACTACCTTCAATTGTGTGTACGCGATATTGGGCATACTCAGGACACTGAGAACACAATACTGGACAATTAAACAAGTCTAAATCGAATACCATAATAACGAACAGGGTCGCCCTGTAGCAGCTAAGCGACCCTGTAGCAGCTAGCACATTCCCTCAATCGTAGTAGTTCACAGCCGCATCCGTAGTCTCATCAAGACTCATCTCAAACTCATAGCAAGGGCCGGTCTCCGATCTCCAACCTCCGTTAGCCCAAGCCCAGACTCTGTAAGCACCGGCCTCTGCACAAGCAACGAAATGTCCGGTGCCTCTCACACCGAATCTCACAACAGTGCCAGCATTGTCGTCTTGCTCGACATAGAACTCGCCGTAACTAGGCTTGGTCGTGGATGCGCTGTTGTTGGTGTACACAGCTGAGTATTGCATCCGGCCGGGGATGTCCGAGTAAAGGGCTTGGCCTCCATCTGCAAGAATACCCATCCAAAACGCGGCATTGTCAAAGGTACTCCCGGTTGGGCCAGATATGATGGTGGTGTTCTGTGACGGGCAGTTGGGGTCCCATGAGGCGCAGGTCGCGGTGACGGGTTTACCAATCCAAAAGGCGAGGTTGTTGGCTGCAATGGGCTGGTTGTGGATCTCAGGAACACTGCTGTTCCAGGCGTAAGGGATGTATGCTGGAGCTCCTAGAGCAGCGGGCAGGGCGGCTGCTGCCACGGTTCCAATGGCTGTGGCAGAAGTTCTCATGTTGTCGAGACTGTGAAGAATGTGGGAGATATTTTGGATGAAATGAGAGAAGAGAGATGATGAGCTGACAAGAAGTAAGAGATGAGGGCTATTGGCCTTTTGTACCATCGCCAGGTTCTAGTACAGTATACACACATTGAATGACTCGCAAAGTGGCAAGCTACAGTGATCCTACTCGTGTCTGCAAGGTCGTAGCCGGACAAAACTCTATAAAATTCTATTTTCAGGTACGAAAACATAATTGATCTGCAAGACCAGCCGCCCATTCGAGACATGCTAGGTGATAAGGCACTTTACGGTCATTGTATATAGATATGTCGGTTCGAGAGGCATAGGTGAGGAAATAGTGTAAGCAGTAATGTAAGAGACAGAGAAGGGAGATATATATGTACCGAGTCTACTCATTAAGAAGGAACACAGGCACGACAGGCTGAATAGGAAGGTGCGGACAAGATTGTGGGGAAAGCTGTGTGCCAAGCCCCAGCCACGAGGTATCGGTGACTGAAACGGCCGACTGGAGTACCTGACGAGCTACGACATCGACTTCGCCTCCACATCAAGTCTACCACCTTGATCCTTCAGTCTCTACCTGCCAAAACCGAGCACGTGCGCAAGGTGTTCACTTGGTTGTGACAGTGTAGTGTCCTCTACCCTTCACTCTTTTGCTGTTTGGTGTACTCCTGATCCATCTGCTCACGCAGGACTGCACAGCCACCGCATTCGCCTTATCAGTTGCGGTCTTGTGTTCCGCTGCGTTCAAAATGCGTCAACGGTCATGGCTCACCTATGCCATACCGCTGATCGCGTGTGCCTTGCCGGCATCGGCTTCGATCAAGATGAATGCTTACACCACATCTAACGACCTATTCCCGCAAGATCAAGCGTTGTTTAGGACCTTTGACGACCGGCCGTCGGACTGTCCACCCTGCTTCAACTGTAATCTGGATGACTTTGTATGTCACCAATACGCCAACTGCACACAGTCATCCGGAAAATGCTCATGTCCTTCTGGCTTCGGTGGCGAAGACTGCAGTGAGCCTCTCTGTGGCTCGCTTGCCGATGGCCGTAATCGCCTTCCTCGTCAGGGTCACGACTGCGAATGTAAAGAGGGTTGGGAAGGCATAAACTGCAATGTATGCAAGACGAACAAGGCATGCAATGCCATGATGCCTGAAGGTGTAGACGGGATATGCTACAGAGAGGGCCTGGTCGTAAACGAGAACTACCAGATCTGCGACATCACCAATAGAAAGATCTTGGATCAACTGAAAGAGAAGAAACCTCAGGCGACCTTCTCGTGTAACGCTGAGAGGGAAGAATGCAACTTCCAGTGTAAGCGACTCTGAGTTTTATGACACTGCCTTTGCGAGATTATCGTACTGACACTCTCCCAGTCTGGGTCGACCAGAAAGAGTCATTTTATTGTGCGCTGGACACCTGCGCCTGGACCGCTACTGCCACGGATACCAGGAACTCGACAAGTTACAAGTGCGACAATATCAAGTGCCGATGTATCCCTGATCGCATGCTGTGCGGTGAAGATGGTTCCATTGATATCAGCGAGTTCCTAGAGGAGAGCATCAGAGGTCCGGCCCAATTCAGCTCGATACATACTGAAGGAGGAAGCTCCGAGGACGGCAGCAAGTTTCTTGAGCCTGCCATGAACGAGCTCATTTCAAGCGTCTTTGGTGATGAGAGCATTCTCCTCAAGTGTCATTCTGGCGAATGTCTGTACAAGACCGACGTCCCTGGATATGAGAGACCTGTGAAAAAGATCAACACGCCGCTGATTGCTGGTGTTATTGCTGGATGCGGACTTTTCGTTGTCGCCATCATCCTCCTCATTTGGCTCTTCTCCCGCAGATCTGCAAAAGGGTACGGCCCTATCCATCTTTCCGACGATGAAGAAGAAGAGAACGCAAGACTATTGGCCGAGCACAAACCTGCCGCTCTATCCTTCGAAGAGCTGTCATATCAGCTCAAGGGAAAGCACATATTGCACGACATTCAGGGAGCAGTTCACCCCGGCCAGCTGATGGCTATCATGGGTGCATCTGGTGCAGGCAAGACCACGTTCCTTGATATATTGGCGAGAAAGAACAAGCGTGGTACTGCCACTGGCAGTTTCTACATCAATGGCGAGAAGGTGTCAGACGACGATTTCCGTAGCGTCATCGGGTTCGTCGATCAGGACGATACCATGCTGCCGACCTTGAGCGTACACGAGACCATCATGGACAGCGCCCTGCTTCGATTACCCAAAGACATGAGCTATGCAGCCAAGGCCCAACGTGTTGAAGATGTGGAGAGACAACTCGGTATCTACCACATTCGCGACCAGGTTATTGGCTCGGAAGAGGGCAATGGCAGAGGTATCTCTGGTGGTGAGAAACGTCGTGTTGGAATTGCTTGCGAATTGGTTACTAGTCCAAGCATTCTCTTCCTCGACGAGCCCACAAGCGGTCTTGACGCCTTCAACGCTTTCAACGTCATCGAGTGTCTTGTCAATTTGTGCAAGACGTATAACAGGACGGTTATCTTCACCATTCACCAGCCGCGCTCTAACATTGTGGCCCTTTTCGACCAGCTAATATTGCTTGCCAAGGGCAGAGTCGTGTACTCCGGGCCGTTCTCCAGCTGCCAGTCATATTTTGACAATCTCGGATATCCATGCCCTCCAGGTTTCAACATTGCTGACTACCTTGTCGATCTTACCATGCATGCCAGTACCGTGCATCCCCAGATCCCTGAGGATAGCTCCATGTTTGCTCCGGACGAGGACCACCAAACACGCGCAAGTAGCACTATGGCTGTCAAATCTATACCCAGTATATCAAGCTTTGAGCGAGGCTCTTACACATCTGAATCGCATCTTCGCCCAAAGAGCAGCCGCAAGGGCTCTGTCAGACAACAGCAAGAACGAGCGCTCTTCACACGAAAGCCTTCTCAAGGTCCGAGCACCATCAGATCCGACGCTTCATCCGTGGAGAACAATCACGATGCGACTCAACAATGGCTGAAGCTTTCCAAGCAGCAGGGCGCACCTCCACCTCAGATTCTTGACGATCCCCATCAACTACCTCCTGCTGCTCCAGGCGCGACTGGCACTGATCTCGATAATCTGGTGGCCGCATTTGCCATGTCAGATGTCGCGCAGTCTCTACAAGAAGATATACATGATGCGATCAATGACGCGAATCAAGCCAATGGTCAGTCAAATGGCGCTGCAAATGGCGACGTCAATCATGGCACCATGAAGGGTTATAGAAAGGCAGGCATCATTAGCCAAACTATGATTCTCAGCAAACGTACTTGGCGTAACCTCTACCGTAACCCCATGCTCATGTTGACTCACTACGCTATTGCCATCCTACTTGCCGTGTTCCTCGGCTGGCTGTTCTATGGACTTACGGACGACCTCAAGGGTTTCCAGAACAGACTCGGATTCTTCTTCTTCCTGCTCGCACTTTTTGGTTTCTCCTCCTTGACTTCGCTCACCGCATTTGCACCCGAGCGCCTGCTGTTTACCCGCGAGCGCGCAAAAGGCTACTACTCGCCTATCTCATACTACATCAGCAAGATGATCTTCGACATTGTACCTCTGCGACTTATTCCACCTTTCATCACTGGCTGCATCGTTTATCCCATGACAGGTCTCTTGCCGACTGGTCCGGAATTTGGCAAGTTCATGCTCTTCATTGTTCTATTCAACCTTGCTGCGGCGACCGTATGTCTCTGCATCGGTATCGTGATCAGAAATCAAGGTGTCGCCAACTTGGTCGGCGTATTAGTCATGCTTTTCTCTCTCCTCTTCGGCGGGTTCTTGTTGAACCACGAAACCATCCCCAGAGCACTGCGGTGGTTGCAGACTGTAAGTTCATTTCAATTATGGGAGATGACCCCATACTAACCTCGAAAACAGCTCTCTATCTTCCACTATGGTTTCGAAGGCCTGATTGTCAACGAGGTCCGCTATCTCTCCCTCATCGACAAGAAGTACGGACTTGACATCGAAGTCCCTGGTTCCGCCATTCTGTCCAGCTTCGGCTTCGACGTACTCGCACTATGGGAAGATGCTGTCGGCTTGGCAGTGTTCTGTGGAGTGTTCTTAGTACTGGGATACGCAGCTATGCATCTGTTGCTTGTGGAAAGACGTTAATGTGTTGAGACGGAACATAACTGACAGTGTCGTCCTGTTCCTTGCGAAAATATCAGCATACAGCGCCTGGCGACTAATTAATCCGTGTCAGCTTTAACAGTTGCTGACGCCAGTGGATCCCTAGACGTGTATAAGTTCTCCTAGTATAGCTTAATGAAAGTAATACTTGTCGATGCATCTATATATATATATATATATATATCCACATTTGTTCAGATCAATGAGAAGTGCTCTCTCTCCGCTGCCTCACTGACCGCGATATCTAACGCAATCGCCCTTTACACATCCCCAGACAAGGCAGCGCAACTCAACATGGCTAAATTGTCCCTGTCTATGCCAACCAGGATAGCCAAGATGCCAAACCCTCTCCCAACGGACACGGAGTGCAGCCAAAGACAAAGCAGCATCTTGATCAGAAGCATCACCGGATGCGGGAGAAGAACCACATACAACGAGGCCTTCTTCTCCAGCGTCGGCAGCATAGAGACGACCGTATCATTCACATAATAGTATTCCCAGCGGGCACCTGATCTCCTCGACCCCGCCTCTTCGCAGCGCCCATTCAGTGTGGTAGCGGACTGTCATAGTAACGCCTGGGCATTTGTCGACTCTCCATTTGTGTGGGAGCCTACGATATCGTACAATACCCGTTAGCGGTCTATCTAAGCAAGGAATTTATCCGATGGAGGAAAGTGATAAGGTCGCAGCTGGCAGACAGGCTTGACCATGAGATACCTACCTGCGAAGTACAACACCCATACTCCGCCTCAGCCGTGGTGGTGGAAGTGACACGAACAACATGTCCGTGGTCAGTGAATACGCAGCCAAACTTCCTTGATCAAGTCATCATTCACAGACGGTGTCCGCTTCAGTAGTGCGGGGTCACAGTGTACTCCGCCACAATGTACCCACATCAACAAAATAGGCAGCAATCCTGCATGTGCCAGTGAGAGTCATAGGATCTTGAGATCTTGAGATCTTGGCTTGAATTTGAACTTAAGTTTGTGGTCGCGTTTCTCTGATTCGAACCTGTTTGACCGTTTTCCTACAACTTCGTATCCTCATCATCATGTCGCAGAAGACAACACTATCGTCCTTGCCAGTCGAACTCCGATTGGACATCATCTCCTCCCTCCACAACATCGAGGACCTCGTGTCCTTGACTTCATCCTGCCGAGCATTCCATTCAATCCAAGACTCCGTCCCCTCAGTATCACTGTTTCGCTTGGCCGCCGCATCCTCCCGAATCTTCTTCCGTCCCTCTCCTCACTTCCTAATAGCAGCAGTCGCTTCTCAACTCGGCAACTGGGCGAGGACTTCTTCAACAAATGCTCTCCGGCTGAAGGAGACTTTTCTGGGCGGCATCGATGCCGTGTTAGATTTGTGTCTTGATCCTACAACTCACTGCGGACTAACACTTGATCGAATCCGCGAGCTCCACGCTCTACGATTTTCCACGCTGAACCCTGTCGCGGACCTGATCGACAAATGTATAGGCAGCCAATGGTACTCGACCCCCAACTTCTGGAACGGCGGCGTCTCTGACGCATACACCCTCGACTCGGACCCAGACCTAGCCATTTTCCACCTAGCCATCTACGGCGGCCTCTTCCTAGGAGACCTAGAACTTGTGCTTGCGGGCAAACATGCCCAGCAGATATCTGACCGACAGATACTGGGCGAGGAGGTCAGGCTCGAGTATATCAAGTACTGCGTTCCGGACTGGGCATGCTATGGCTGCCAGGGCCGCGCACGTCGCGTCAAGATGGGAGATGGCTCGATCGACCCCAGACGAGCTGTCCGTCACGATATCGGGCCTTATGTTGCTTTCGCAAAGGGTAGGGACAGGAGAGAGTTTAAGGAACATGGGAACCAGATTGCGCTGTACTGGTTGCTGCAAAGCACGCGGTTCAATACGCAGTTGGCAAGTGTGGTGCGAGCGGCAGGGCTTGAGGATATTGATGACAAGGGGTGGAGTGTGCTCCGGGAGGACAAGGGTTATGGGTATGAAGACGAGGAATTATGGCCGAGTTGGAAACAGGAGATGTGGGAGAATGCGGTGCTTTGTCAGGGTCTGGATAGCTTGAGACTGCTGGCTTGTGCAAAAGCTAGGTGGAAAGGACCAGACAGGGTGGCGGCTTGCGGGGAAGGAGATGGACAAGAGGAGAGTGGATCGAAGAATATGGTCGAGGTTGATCGTGGCGAGCCGGAGCTCGAGAAGCTTGATTATCACTTGGTTGAGAGGTTGCGTGATCTTAGGGGAAAAGTCGTTGCCTTGACTGACAAGCCGAGTTCTACTCGCGTTGGGACATATGAGACCTACGAGTACCCTTCACTCAAGTGGGATTTACATATAACGAAGAGCGGGTACACTGGCGATTAGAAGGAATGACTTCCTGAATCTGGAAATCAGAACCACCCTATAAAGGGGAACATGCTCGGGAGCGTGGTTGCCAATATGATCCTCACTGGACTAATACACATGTTGAAGCATTCGCCTAGCCAGGCGAAGTACAGTATATCAAAAGTCCAACAGTAGATCCTAAGGTGTCATTAGATTCTCCAAAAGCTACCAAGTTTCCAATCCTAGGTCATGATGGACCAGTCAGATAGATCATTCCAATAATACTCTCTTCACACAACCACAAACCCAAATCAACCAAAGGCCTTCATCTGATCAGCACCCTGCACAGCCTTCGCATACCCGAGTCGATCCTTGGTATAAAACTCCACCTTGACCCCATGATCCGCCGCGCCGCCATCCAACCCTCCACTCTTCACACACGTCATATCAGGCATGACCTCCAGTTCCGTGTACAGACTGCTACCGCAATTGCCGCAGAACCAGTGTTTGTTGATCTTGCCCGAGTCGCCTTTGGCGTCGTAGGATTTGGGGCTGCCCTTGGTCACCTTGAAGGATTTGCGCGGCACGACTACGTTGGAGGTGTAGGCTGCACCGGACCATTTTTGGCAGTCGGTGCAGTGGCAGAGGGCGGTGGTTTCGGGCTCGCCTATGGTGGGTTAGTTCAAGGAGGGTGGTCGGGGAGGGAGGAGAAAAGGAGGGTGTAGGATGTGGGGTATATGATGCTTGCTTACCAGTGTATTCATAGGCAATCTCCGAACACATGCAGCTTCCTTTGGCCATGATGTCGGTATGTTTCTAGCAGGTTTGATTGGTTTGGGTTTTGAAGGATCTGATATGGTTTGCGGAGTGGGAAAGTACCTTGATGGGCATCCAGCAGTATATATAGACCTTCGAGTACTCCCGCCCCTCACTAAGCTGCTTATCAAGTTGACTTTCATGCTCATCAAAGTCCGCACAAATGGAGGGTGATCGTCATTGTATGTTGCATGTAGGGTTTAGATACCCCGCATACCCCGCTGGTTTGGAGATGGTCTGGAACCGGTATCGGGCCCTCCCGAAGGTTTAAGTTGGATGGTGTAGCCATCAAGTCATTCATTGTCTTGTGTGATTACCAAATTCGTCATCTCCTTGTATCGGAATGGGATGATTGTCCTAGAATGACCATTACAATCTCCAAGAATCGAACTCATTGCAGGGGTCGTGGACCAGTGAGGCTGTTGCTAGAAAAGTGTGCATGTTGACTAGGCAGCTCTGTTATTCCATTATAGGGCGCCACATCTTTCTTCCTTTATACATCTTGACCCCCTCATCTTCCATTGCGTCAATGGCCAGTCGGCCTGTGACAACGCTTCTCTCGTAATCTCTGCCCCGTACAAAGAAAACATCCCAGCCAGCACTTTTATTTTCCCCGGTGTCTGCACTTACAGGATGCTTCCATCTACCTGTCCGTGCCGACTTGACAAAGCCAGAATTTTGTTTGTCAAGGGAAAGAAACCATCGTCGTTGATGTACGGATCCGATGGTGTTGTGAGCACCGGGGTATGCATTGTTGGATCTGATCAACTCATCTTCCTCGTCTCCTGATGCTACTGCTGCTTCATTCGCCTCATCGAGCTCCGCCTTGCCCGGACTCGTCAAATTCTCTTGGACCTTACGTCTCTTTGGGTCTTGGACTAAGTTCTCAGTCATGGGCTTTGTGTCCGAATCCGTGGTCTCTACATCATGACTGGAAGCCTTCACTGGACTGGCTAGCTTCCGGCGCCTATATCTTGGTTTCTTGACCGGTCCCCCGCTAGTATCGTTTACACGTGGAAGACGTAACGCAATCGTGTAGCCCTCCGGTAAACGTGTCCCATGAAGTCGAAGTCGGATATGCCGTCTCTTGAACGCTTGATCTAATTTCTCGCTGTCGGAAAGCCCATTCCTGGCTTGAGCTGGGGAAGAATCATCAGAGCAACCTGAAAGCTCATTTTCAGTCTCCGGCTCAGATTTGCTCAGTACTTGAGGCTGTAACACTTCATACTCTCCAGTGTCCCATATCAGGAGAGACCCTGTAGCATGTGACGCTGACTCTATAAGATGGTTCTGTCCCAGGTGTAAGCTGCAAGATCCCCAGGCGTGTCATTCGAACTGCACAAGATTAGCAGTATTCTCGCGTGGACATTACTTACCCAAAGACAATGTACTCGAGTCTCGATAGCCATCCTCATCGGCCGCAAAGAATTTGCATTGCCAGGCAGACCGTATGGAATGGCAAAGCTGATGGAGCTGTCCTGAGAAATCTGCAGCCGGAGATCGTAGTGTACACCTTCAACCAGAATGCGATCGTCAGTCATGGATACCAATTCTTCGTCTTTGAAAGCATTCAAAAGTACCGGAATGTAGCGACGAATGTGGATAATGGAACGTGAGATCCTACCTGAAACCGGATGATCATGCTGATGCACAACAAAATGTCTTCCTTGTGAATGTTGATTGCGAAGATATAGTTCCCTCCATCCCGCTATCTGCAAGCGTGGAACATTATGTGGTACTGGCCGGCAGGCAGCTTCCAAGTGGGTGGCGAAGTACTCCAGATGATCACGTATTGTTGCCTCACCGGCTTCAATCGCGGCAAGACTTGGTCCAATAGATGCTACTAATTCCGGATTCTTCTTTGGAGGAGTTGATGTGCTGTTCGTCGACCGAGATGCTTTTCTGACGGGAGGCGGCGAGATGGAGCGTTGCAGGGACAAAGGCGTTGACATCCTCCTTACGGTTTGGAAATCGATACATACATCCTTTCACAGCATAGCTAAGAGAGAGGAATAAAGTGAAGCACTTTCGCTTTTGTTACGAACCGAAGACTGAAGCAAGCAGACATTCCATGGCAAACAAGGATGGCAGGGTCGTGCCAAGAATACTAGTCCGCTTTCGCTTAGATGTTCATGTCTATACTGCTCCTTTGTCTCGCTCCATAGAAAATACGAAAGAGATAAGGGGAAGCATGACACCCCGTGAAGTCACTTCTTTAACCTCTGGTGGACTACAGCGTTAGGGTGCACGACTGGGAAACGTGACATCTGCACAGCAGCGACTGGTATCTGAGTATGATAATTGATATGCCCTATGAATGAGCACACTGACAATACCAACCACCATCAGCACGTCGTCTCTCGATCTACATGCTGTCAAGCATGCAACAACCCAACGTCAACTCGGCCCAGCTTGCCGGTCAGCCTGACATTTCCATTCTCACTCGCTCAAGAAACCGGCCATATCCTCCAAGGATCCCGACACCAAAAATTAACAATCATAGTAATACAAGTGGTATGAAACAGAAAGACAAAAAAAGACAAAAATAAAACATGTTTCCTTTTAATTCATGATGCGTTATGCACCCAATCATGGCGCCTCCAGCTCCGTCGCTTGTTCACCAAACATACTGCTGTGATGAGAGGGTAATGGGTATCGCTTCGATCTCTCTTCGATCGCTCCGCGCGAGTTGGCTTTGATAAACAGGTCAAGTGTTACATTCTCGCCGTTTCATCCTTTACTCGGTGTGCTCGTATTTCAGAACCCCAGCATATGGCGAATGTAGGCTCAGGAGCCGGTTCAAGCCTTGGTTGCGCAGAAAGGGTAGCTTAGAAGTTCGTCCGCAGACGGTCGCTTCTCGTGCTCAATCTCAAACGTCTTCTCCAAGAATGCCAAGGCATCTGGACTACAGTTCTCAGGCATCTCCGGACGTGCGTCGTTTGGCCGCTCTGCGCTTCCGATCTTGAAGATTGCTTGGAGCTGTGTGCAGTTGGGGTGGGGATGACTACCCGTGAACATTTCGACAATCAGACAGCCGAGTGACCAGATATCTGCTTTGCGGGTGTAGGCAGTCTGGCGAACTACCTCTGGTGCCATCCAGAAAACCGAGCCTTGCATGGAAACACGAGGGCCGCCACGCTTACCACCTGGTTGGTTGGGCCCTTGAAGTAAAGAACTAGCTTCCACGCGCTTGGAAATGCCAAAATCCGATATTTTGACACTCCCGTGGTTGTCGACAAGAATGTTGGCGCCCTTGATGTCTCGGTGAATAATGTCCTTGGAGTGAAGGTAGGCGAGTCCTGTCAAAATCTGACGAACAAAGTTGGAGATGAGGGCCTCGCCAAGAGAGCCGTAGTTAACAAGCATGGTAGCGACGGACCCACCAGCAACATACTCGAGGAAAATGTTCAGATGGCTCTCGTCAGAGTTTGAGCCAAGGTATTGGACAATGTTGGGATGCTTCAACTCGCGGAGCAAGCCAATCTCGCGCTTCAGAGCTTCCACCATGTTGTTCTTCTTCGTATCAAGGTGAGTACCAGAATTGGATGGCATCTCGACCTGTTTGAGTGCCATGAGTTCTCCAGTTATGGCATGAAGCGCGAGATAGACTGTGCCAAAGGAGCCTTGACCGATCATTGCGCCCTTCATGTATTTCAGATTCTCCCACGAGTCAGCAACGAGATGTTCCATGAGCTCTTCATCAGACTCCTCGCCATCTTCGGCGATTGCCTGGCCAAGGCGGGAATTCAGTGATCCACCTGCCTCGGTCGCGGCTGGACTAGTACTGCCTGTGTCATCAAAGTAGCTCTGCATTATAGTATGGCCATCTGGATCAGTCACAGCAAGGGGGTTAGAACCATCGTTCGAATTTGAGCCGCCGCTATCTGCACCGAATGACACATAGGACTTGCGATTCGGCTCCAGAGGAGACTCTTCGTCTAAGCGTTCGAGGACTGATGAGGTTATAGAGTCTCTATATGCAGACGAAGGTCTGTTGTTGCCGAGGCGGATCACAGATAGCGGACGGAGACCTTTGGCTTCCTTGGGCAAGTCTTTGACGTCCTTGAGCCAAGCGTCGGCAATGGTAGGTAACGGAGGCGCATCTCTCAGACTAGACGCGATACTGAAATTGCTGACTGTGCTGAGGCGACTCACAGCTCTGCTCATTCTTCGTGACCGCCTTATCGACATGCGGACCGTCTTGTCCATCTCCTCTTTTTCCACATCAGGGAAGTAAGAAGTGAGATCTTGTGTGATGAGCTCAGTAGGTGGACGGGCACCGTAAAAGTCCTTGAGCTTGCGTGCGCGAGCACTGGTGATGGACGAGGCGGAAGAGGCAGGTTGAGAGGCAAAGTAATTGGAGCGCTCTCTTTCCAAAGCCGAAGCTGGCGACATGGGATAGGCGACAGCAGCGAGAGGTTCACCCGTGAGCTTCTCGATCTTCAGTTGACCCTTGGTCTTCTTGTTGATGGGCTGTTGAACCTCGATTGCAGGAGGAGCAGGCATTTCTACCTCTGCAATGCGTGCAGCTATGCGGAGCTGCTCCCCATCAGGTTCGCCCGTATGTATCTTTCGAAGCATCAGACGTGCGCGTTCACCACGCATCCGGTCTGTGCATATCCGCATCAGCTCTGTCTCGTTGAGTCTGCGGCAAAACTTGGACTCGGGCTTGACGCCGTCCAGGATGTAGAAGCAGTAATTCTTCAGATGTTGTTCATTCAGCTGGCCCTTCTTCAGGGTCTTGACAATGACATCGTCGGCCGAGGAGCAGCCCTCGATATTGATGACGGACGAGGTGCCGCGGTCGTAGATGACGCGGATGACGGCCTTGTCGGCTGGCAGGGTGCTGTAAGTGTGCAAGTTGTCGACACTCGGGCTGGATTTGATGTGGCCAGCAAATCGAGCGGTCTGAGGAGTGTCCTTTTTGGACTGGCCAAAGTATGATGGGCTCTGCTCTTTCTTTGCACTCTCCATCGGACTGACACCCGCATAGCGTTGTCCCCGGGCCCAGTTCTCTTGGTCGACCATAGGGGAATTAGGACGGGAGGCTGTCTTGCCTGACAGGGCACTGTATGCAAACTCGGGGCCGTCCATCCGGCGTGACAGGCGCTTGTCGGCCCGCGAGGTGACGTTGGATCGTGCCGAGTGTAGTGCGCGAGGGGACGAGTTGGTAGGGGTGGTCGACTGGGCGTTGCTGTCGAGCATGGCGAGCGAGTTGCGATTGACGACGCGTTTCGACGTGCGGCGGTGAATCGAGTTCCTGAACTGCTTTGCCTGTGCTCCTATGCGGACGCGGTCGCCCACCTTGCTTACTCCCATCTCTTTGAGGGTTGCTTGGTCCATGTCCATGAGGTTCTCGCCAGTGATGTTGTTTTCTGCCGCCATGCCTTAGTCTCGGTCCACTTTCCTTTCTTTGTACCATTTCTCTCATCTTGCCATGTCCTGCTACTGTATGCTTGTCATGACGTACCTCGGAAGGTGGCTACATACTGCCCACAGCCAATGCTGATGAGCCAGTCGGCCACTCTGTTTTCATCCCAGTTCCTGTGCCACATGTCAGATCTCCCGCCATGGCACAACGGCCGTGCAGCAGCTAAGCTTGCTCGCAGACTACGCACCTCACCGAGTCGGACATTCTCGACGACTCTGAAAACTCCGATTCTGTCGGGCTGGAGAAGACGCCCTGGTTGGGGTTCGGTCCCAGGATTGGGGGTCGGTATGCCGCATTGGCCGACGTGTATTGTGCGTTGTGACCCATGCCTCCCAATGGCATAGGAAAGGAGGGTTTCGAGGCGAGCATAGCCATTGTGGCCGAATGGTGTAGCCACGACTTGGCGTCAAAGGGGGGGTGGCCGCGCAGACGCTATTGAGCACAAAGAGTCATGCGCCACTGTGCTACACTATGTCGCAGTGTATACAACAACGACCAACGCGCACAATCACCTCTTCATTCTCCTCCGCCACCAGAGGGCGTCCGCGGGCTGCGTTTGGGAGAGTAACCGGTGCCGAAAGAGGGTGAGATTATTACCGCCGGTACTACCCCGAGGGCTCCACTGCGCACACTATCGTGTACTGACCGAACTCTGTGGGAAATTATTATTGGCGACCGCCCGCAGTAAATGGTTGCAGCTGTCGTGTGTCGACTGAGGTATGGAACCGCAAAGTGCAAATGTCGTCCTGTTGTCCTGTTGTCCTGCCCTCGCAACCAACAGCTGAACCGCCTGCTCGATCAATGACGGGCCACGCCTGCTAATATGCAACACCTGTGCTGACTGATGGCGGCCCACTTGAGACAATCTGAGGGAGCCAAGAGGGCACTTCTCCAGCAAGCTTCCAGAAATGTGGATGATTTGCAGACGATGAAACTCGCGAGTGGAACGCTCAGTCCAATCCCACCGACTATCACCGGATTTTCGGGTCAGGGGGTCCAGTTGATCAGCTAATAAGTAGGTACCTAATACTTGACTTTTTCCCAAAGCTGGATGCAACTTCGATTAACGTTTCCAGAGGGTCTAAATTAACATGGACGACATCTTCTGAGGAGACTGAAATGGTCTAGATAATTATGGTCACGTAATCAGTGCAGTATGTGCTTCTTCCGACGATTGAGCTCTGAGACTCAACGTCTTCGTGCCTGTGCGTCGTCGTTTCACCAGTGGTTCAGCTCACTCTTATCCCCGGCTCGCCGTTACACACTCTTGGCGACTGGCGGCATCGTTGTGCCTGCATCCCTAACCTGGCCCAACACGACGAACCTGTCTGAATCGTGCATGCACACATGTCTCTGAACTGTTATATACTGTAGATTTGGTTTGTCTCCAAGTCGTCAACAGAAACGCAATCTCCAACCCCATCATTCTATCAACGGGCTTGGATGTGCCCTGTTACCTGTCAAGACCAAGTTAGAAGGTACAAATACTTCGAAAGAGCATCTACACGACCCAATCAGTCTCTCCAGATCGAGCATATGCACAAGATAGCCTTCCTTCTCACAACCTAGCTACAGCGTCCATCCTGGTTGCTACCGCTCTATCTCCCACAAAAGCTTGCCCACGGGAAGACATGACACTCTTCGCCTATGTTCCCATCTAACCTGACAAAACGAGACGTATCCCATCAAGGCTAGAGTAAACCAGCGGGGCATCTTCTTCAGGATAGTCAGATCTCATGGGCACATGTTATGCCCATATTGTGCTTTCACGAGCGGAAGCTCATCAGGATTGCTACTGTACTATATGTAGAAGCGATTGATAATAAACAACATTACGCAAGACGACGCGGTCGTGTGCACCTACCTGAAGGTCAAGACACCGAGACCGATCTAGCAAAGTAATCATTCTCCATCGCGGCATGGCCCAAGACGAGAAAGCTAGTCGTCGCCCCGCAGAGGAACAACAGCTTCCATCTCGGCAACTGGAGATTCGGGCCGTTGGTTTCGCAAGAGTTTAGGAGGAGCTTTTTCTGAAAAGAGCCCCACCTTTGTGAATTGCCGGTCTATCCTTCCGTGTCAATAATCAATATGAGGCCCGATATTGTTTTGAAGTGTCCTAAATGGGGTACGTTCTGACAGACGAGCATAGTGCGACTTGAGCTCCACGATAGCCACCTCAACGCGTTTGATTTCGAGCCAACCGTGAAAAGAAACGTAGGATGATGGTGTCTGCATGTCCTAGAATATGGTAAGTTTGACGGCCCGCGACCGTTGCTCATCAACATGCGCCAGAAGCGAGTACGACCCTTCCATGATCCTTCTCCGAAATGAAAACTCCACGCGTGGAGACAAGGAATGGTGTAGTTCAGGGCGACAAGGCCAAGGCGCAGTTCGCCTAGACACCAAACGGACTCTGAGCCTCCTCGTGTCATCTCGAAGGATCCGCTGTTCGGTGTTTGGAGAGAATACGCCGACGCGAATCATGTAAAATGCATTGCAACAACTGAAACTAATCGTAAACCAGTCATGTTGTTCATGACATGATTAGCCTTTTGCGGACTCCCAAACAGGAGACAAGGTCGGTTGGAAAGCCTCAACATCATACATGTCCATTGTAGAGGCGATCTTCGCCGATTTTCGTGGCGGAAGACAGGAGTTTCGCGGCATGCCATTGGTCGCTTTCGATAGAGAGACGATATACCTCAAAGCATGGTCCGCGTGGTGCACGATTCAAGCCCATGACGTTTACCGCCAAGTTTCGATTTGCCTGGATTCCATGTCCTTACCACGTGCAAAAACGGATTCCCCTTACGTTGTCGCATCTTGTCAATACCTTACTTATGAACGCCTTGGCTAGCATGAAGCATCCACCAGACTATTACGACCCACACGATCCCCGCCGCCTTGTAAAATAAAAACAAGGCTGTTACACTGTGCCCATAAAGGGCCCTTGTCATTTCTCGTACCCCCTTCACCGGTCAACCGGTCTGGATGTTAGACACAACCTTCCACCATTGCTTTCATCACCCCACTGAAAAAGCAATCAATTGCTGCCTGACAAGAAAGTCTTTGTCCGGTGGTGTGGAAAGTCAAAAGAAGCTGACCCATCCACAACGTTTCTCACATACGACCGCCTGTGCACTTGCAACAGTTAGTCAGCCATGGCTAGAGATGGCTATCGCTCCTCCAGGGAGCCTTCTCCAAGTCGCTCTCCCAGGGAACTTTCCCCACTTCGTGAATCCTCAAAGCCGCGCCACTCATCGCAAAGGTCGTCTGTCTATTTTAACGAAATAGACAATAGGCTTCCAGCACGATCCCGCGCGGGTTCTACGGCAAGGGTAAACAACATGAACACAGACCCACCCTTGCACGACGCAATACAATCTGCAGTCAGAACCGCCGATACCGCGGGTCAGGTAGACCCGGACCTCATTGCACAAATCACAGAACAAGTCACGCAGAATGTGATCAACAAGTTCAAAACAGACGGTATACCCTCGGATATGTCTCATTCTGGAAGCTCGACTCCTGCCCAGCCACATCAACCAATACCGACGAGAGGTGATCCTCGTCGTGAATCACCATCGCCACCCTTTATATCACGACAATACACTCCTCCATCTCCAGGAGGACGTTACGATTGGTCTAATCAGAGTTATCGATCATCATCACCAGACCCAGCACCATCAGATGCTTCATCACACGCAAGTGCAGATATGACTAGAACTGCGAGGCGTCGCGAGAGTGCCCATTCCCCTCCACGTAACGAGGAGACACGGGAAAGGCCCAAGCCAGCACGGGTAGCCACTGCCATTCATGAAGCGACGACCCTTGAGAAGATTTGGGGCCCGTTGTTTGATAACGGTCGTCCTACTGCTAGGTTAGGTCAGTTCTTACGTGGCATTGCCATCCATCTGATCGAAGACTATGAACCCAAATCCAGCCTAGTTGTTACTCCTGGGAAAATGGTCAAATTCTTCAAGGAAGTCAAGCAACCCGACGAAATCTACCCCTTCCAAGACATATTCGGCGGGAAATGTACAAACGTGTCAATCTCCCGCATGTATCGGGGTCTTGCATGCCAACATCATCTCACTCAATTCAACCACAGTGATGAGCCAACCATTCCGGGCCTCACACCACATGGATTTGAGGTCTGGATGACAAATCTGATACTTGCTCATCCTGACAAAGAGTTTGAGAGACTGGCAAGGGCTGTCCTGCACATGCCAATCAGCAATGCCGATTCACGTAGTGAGCGCTTTCCAAAAGAATTGCCCCGTCGCCTGCTTCCTAGAGAAGACGACCGCGCTGTCCAACAGAAGCTTTGGACTGTCATTTCTGCTGATCGCAGCATTCAACTACGCAGCAGTAATCCAGTTCCTCCTCCCCCATCTCAACCGCCACCCCAAGCCCAGCCTCCACCTCCGAGCACATCTTTCGGGGAGAGAGAACGTAATCCTTACTCTGGTACCACATCTGGATCTTTTTCTGGAACGAGTCCAGTTAAAGATGATGAAGAAACCACACCACGGCCGCGAGTTCCCATCGAGCGGGAAAGACAACCCTACACTGCACGTCAAGGTACTGGCAAGATTTATGACGATCGTGAGCGCGAGCCAAGCTCGGCGACGAGCGGCGCAACACGCTCCAGCCGATCGAATTCCGCCACGCCAGCATCAGCGTCTTCCTACTCAAGCAGCACTGCCAGGCCGATGGATGTCCCGCCAACGAGCCAGCGTCAGCACCGGTCATCTATGACTGGTGTAAAGCCAGGATACGCTTTCCAAAACTCGCCACCTTCTGATGCAGGATCCTCCGGCACACGGAACCCCTTTGTCCGCTCCGAGGGAGCGAACTTGAATGAGATCCCACCGTCTTTCTATGCGTCCAACATTCCTTCTGCCACTTCCTTTGATGATGAAAAAAGAGGCTACTCAGGTCGTCGCCTCGACAATGATACTGGATTCAGTGGCAGTGGACACCGAAATTCAGTACCACCTCCTGCCAGGACTAACAGTACTGCCAGCGGCTACGAATACCTGAACGGGAGGGAGTCTCGCGACACCCGTGACCCCTATGATGACAGACGGCGGCCTCCTACCTACCCAAATAGTGGCCAATCCGGCGCGGGAACCGACGGCTATGGAAGTTACTCGGGCGGAGCGGGTGGTTCCAGGTACTAGCTTTCGTTAGACATCGACGAGCTGTACGTCAAAGCTGCCTAAACACCTTTCCTCTCCATCATGTTTCCGACTGCCACCTGGAGAAACGTTACGAGAAAGATGGGGAGTAACAGACGAAAAGATAACAACGCAAAAAACGAGACAACAGAACTAGATCACAGAACACTCGAATGCGACAAGGCTCCTTGGAGAACCTGTCTCAACGCCTACTACCATTACATCGGATCGCCAGTACACGATATGACGACAGGGAGCCAATCTTTTACAGCATCTACTTTCTCTTTCCTTCCTTTCGTCTTCAGATTGGCTGGCTCGCTGGCCGGCTAGCTGGTCTGCAATAACCTTTTCCACCTTTCTCACCATCCACTTCTTAGCAATTCCTGTCCTTTTGTTTACTGCTTGTTTCAAGAATTACGATACCCCCTTTTACCCCCAGAATGACATTTGTGCACGCTTGTTGGGTTTCTTTTTTTTTTGGACTACGCTACTGCTTGTCACGCACTATGTTGCAGTTTGGATCTTCCTCGTTGGTCTTGATTCTTCGTTGAGGAAGGGAGCTGAGATTTGAGACGATGGCGGGTGGAGCAGTACGCATGATGGACGAGACTTGGAGAGGTGGTTTCTTGTGGGAGAAACGTGGATGCGGCTGGAGTAGGCAATATACCCCCCTTTTACATTTCATCTCTTGGTCATAGCGAGCGAGCGAGCGCTTTCTTTGAGAATATGAAACAGTTCACGCTTTTTGATACAATTGTTTCTCTCTTCTTGTGCTTTTGACGCTTCTGTGCTTCTGTCGTGCTATCGTGGTTCAGCGCTCAAAGCAGCTTTGCTACTTTGGCATATCTACGCAGCACTGCAATTCATGTCCGTCTTGCACGCTGACAGAGTGGATAAAAAGGGGTACAAATGATTGCAACACCCATGTTCTCAATTGTTTTCGTGAAAGAAATATCATAGCTTATCCTACAAAATTGCCCCTTATACACCACACCCATCCAAATTGTTCAACCACCAATCTCAGTATCCATGTCCTTGCGTCCTCCATACCCCGCAGCCTTCCTACTATCATCTTGTCCCTCCTCATCATCAGCAGCGGCCGTCTCGCCATATGCAGAATCCTGGTTGGCGCTCCCCGAGGAGGTTGTTGTTTGACCACCCATTCCGTGCTCCGAGATGGCCTGGCCGTAGCGGATCTTCTCTGCGGTTGCGGCGCCTGCGTTTGCTTTCTCCGTGGCGGTCTTGGGTTGGGTTGTTGGGGAGTCGGTCTCGGGCTCTGTAGTGAGGTGAGGGGTTAGTGGTTGAATTGGGCATGGCTCAGTGGAAGATTGGGGAGAGCTATGGAATGGGGAATTGAAGGATTTTGAGCAGAAGAAGCCCACGGTTGTGAAGAAGATAGAGACGAGAGTGGAGGAGAGAAACAATGGTGAACGGAGGATTAACGGAGGGGACGTACCGCCTAGTTGGCCGCCGGACTTCTTGGTGGGGTGTGTGACGGTTTTGATGCTTTCATATCTATTTATCACGTAATCAGTCTTTTATATCATTCAACTGAAGCCAGCAATGCTTCTATGGGCGAAAGCCAAACATACTGGGTAGACTCTCCTCCAGCTTCAGTGTCCATTAGTCCAGAAGACATGATTGTGATATGTGTAATTTCTCGAGGTGTTTACGTTTCAATATATGCTGTGATTGATGTATACAATCGGCGGAGATCCCTCGTATGTAGATCTTAAGGATATATGAACAAGGTTGAAATGGTTGAAATGTTCCTGCGGGTGAGGATGAGACGAGCTGCTTTTTGGGGAGTGGGAGGGGGGACATCATGACGTATGCGGGGAAGCTTCAACTCAACTATACATCGATTCGTGCATCAACTGTCGAAGCTATGGGCATGACTCGGTTGATCCCAGACGTCCATCGCATGGTCCTCACGTGTGCTCTCCCCCAGAACACAAGGCTAATGCTGTAAAATAAGGCAACATGGTCTCCTCTTTACCATAGCCATGGTGTGGCTGATCAACCTTGGAAGCATGTCACACTTCTATCGGTGTACACCACACCACTGAAATCTCATTCGTCCACGTTTTACAGCCTTCATTAATAGATCAGCTGTTGCTTATTTTGTACTCTTGATATATGAGGTGGGAGGCTGGGATTTTATCTCCTGCTCATAAAAAGGCAGCTGTGTGAGGTGAGAGATGTGCTTCTACCAACTTTGTCACGCGGAACTCTTGGCACAATCCATGTTACTAGTAAGCCCTGCAAGCACTCAATCTGGGCTTGACCAGTATGGCTGGAGGATTATTCGCGGCGGACTCACAGATACATTATTGGTACTACCTCCGACGAGCCCCCCATAAGTGTACCACATGTCAGTATCTCCACGCTTCGGACACGGGTGATAGAATGACAAGGACACGGGTTGGTCGCTCTTTATGATCGGTATGAGAAGCTTGAGGGGGCCAGAATTGATACAACACGGCATGATTGGCTTGCTGTGCATGTACTCCCTCAATATTCATTCCCTACAATCCGTACTCTCTACACCTCAAACCGCGTCCATGGATTCCCCTCAAGACTTCCAAGATGACACGCCTCTACCAGCATTTCTCTCCAATAGAGGAGCTAGATATCAAGTTTGGCACATGTACTATGACATTCCCTGAGCTTCCCCAAGGCGCAATCTGGCAACACCTGTACGACGGAGAATCGGAGTGGTTGCAATTTGAGTGGGCAGACACCGTGTCGGATGCAAAGAAACCAAATCACCTCGACCAGGAAGAGTGGTAAGACAGGCAGAAGAAGAGCAGTTTGTCGTATTGCATGATGAACGACGACACCAAAACTGCAGATCTGCCAGAATTGCTTCGTGAGAGCGGTTGCCGACCACAAAGACGCAAGTCTGGCTCGGATATTATGGCTTCGTAGGCGGCAGCTGTGGGACTGTGTGTGCTTGGATCTGCCTCGGCAGCATTGTGCAAAACGTTTTCTTCGCCGAATTTTTACTGTACGTCTTCAATTTGGCCATATGAGGAATCTGGTAGTCTAGTATTAAGCTGTTGCCGGATGATGCTTGCGACTGCTTGGTGCAAGACAGACTTCATTCATCATAGCGTTATATGTAAAGGCAATGATAACGCAGCAGTAAAACTGATAACGCAGTTGCGATAACGCAGCAGTAAATCTGCCGTTTCATAGTTGTCTCGAAGACAGTGTTGTCGTTCGTTGCCGTTGTCAGTTTGGAAGTTGTACTACCATACGTGCCAGAAACTCATGATTGAGACGCCGCATGCAACTGTCCTTCGAACATCCTGTATCAGTCGGAAAAAAAAACGACCGTGGAATTTAAAAGAGTTGTTCATTACCAGGTCACCTCGTCCTAGTGATCGTCGAAGCTGTCAAACGGGCGATCAGGACGATTATCTCAGCTACAACACTAAGTGCCGTTTGTTAGATGACTTGATACCGATCGTCATACAAGTGGTATAGTAAAGACAATGGGCCGACGTTGAATGCAAATCTAGCGTCAGGAGCCAGATGGTATTGAAGATTACCACACCGACTCTAGGGAGCATCAAATTTGGGACTGGTAATGACAAAAGCTATTCATTTCGATTCCTCCATCTGCAGAGATTTGCGTTCGTGGGAGCAAAAACATTCAGCGGAGGTGTATTGCGAGTGACTGAGAGCGTCAGAGTCATCGATAATTCAGTGCTGCACAAAATCTGGATATAAGCTAGTCTACTAGAGAGAAGGGTAAAGAAAAGGACAGGCTTTCCTCAGCGAGCAGATCTATTCTGAAGATATTTCCGAGGCGTATGCTATTATACGTTGAGACTCGTACTGTTGAGAGCAGAGATAGTCAGCGCCAGAATATTGTGAGCTTTTTCTTGTTCAAGACAATGTGTAGTCGAGAGTATTGTCAATTGTGAAATCGGGACTCCATTGATACGAAACCAGAAATCAGGGGCCGAATCGCCAGCCCAAAGAAGTTGAGAGGCACCAAAAGCAACTTGGTGGCCAGGTCACCGTCAATCGAGAGGCCGAACAGGCTCCGAAGGCAAAGAGCGCGAGCGCGACAACAACTCCGGTCAGAATAAAAGGCAACATAGCGGCGACGTGCTTCGAAATCTGTATGAAAAGTTGCAGCTGTCCGGGCTACACACAGGAACAGAAACAAAGGGCAAGAGACTGAAAGATTCCGACATCCCAGGTTGCAAGTCCAAAAGCTATAATACTGAAGGAAGGCACGGTGAGTCGCGCCTTTCCTACTGAATTCCGGGAGTCTTCACCAGCGCATAATTGGTCCTGGCCTACATTATCGTATCCCAAACTGCAAGAGGTGGCAGTTCATCTATATACTCCTTGTGTTAGATACACCTCATGCTTGAGATGCACTTGAGATCCCCTCTCTTTTCATTCTGGAAATGATGTTAACAAGATCCAGAATCTTGAAACATCATGATCTCGAAGTACGCGAAGTCGAAATTCAACTATACGTGCCTTGATAACTATAGTATGAGCTTGAAAGACAGCAGAGAGCCTTTCATTTTGTGTGAAGAAATGCAAGCGTTAATTCTCATATGAATGCAAGACTTAAGAGCGCCTGGATCAAGCACCGGGTAGTTTCAAAACAGCAACTTCTTTGTATTCCTCGCTCACCACTTGTCCCTTGTCGTTGAAGACCTTCTTGGCCCCCATCTCGCAGATAGCCACGCGATCAAGCCGTACGTTCTCTGCCCAAACGAAATCTTTGTATCGTTCCAGCACATCTCTGGCGTCCAATCGTAGCGGAACTTTGGCGTCTGGACCATGGCCTTGAGAGCGATCGTCTGCTTCTTCTGATTCTTCGGCAGGTCCTTTAGGCTTTTTAGATTGATTCTTCCGGCCTTTCACATAGATGGTGTTTACGATCGTCGCGTGAAGCTTGAGCGGTCGGGTATCCTCGATCAGAAGACCAGCGGCTTGGAACTTTCCCCTCAGAGCCTGACAAAGCGGTTGTAGACGATTTGAGGGATCTATGGGTGTCGTGTATAGGATGGATGTCTTCTGAGGCGGGTGCATCGAGACGAGTGATTCCAGCGATATAATGAGAGGTCCAATATTCCCGCCTTTCGAATTCAGGGGCGGTGGTGAGATGGGACGAGCGAGGGTCGCTGGCTGTGCAGAAGAGCTTATATTTAAATTCGAGCCGGGTGCGATTGGCTCCAAGAGTTCTGCATGTCTCATCTCATGCTGAAGTCCACGAAGAAGGGTGTTGATGTCAATGTGCTGTAGGTATTGGATTGCTTCGGACAGTTTGGCAGAATCGAGACTCATCACGCCAAGTGTAAGATGTAAAGCACCAACTGGTCGTACTGCCTTGTCCGCTATGGAAGTCCCGCGCTCACTCTTAATGGAATGTTCATCCTTCTCTGAGGAGGACAGAGGTCGAGGTGCAGCTATATTGCACACATCCTCCTTGAAGCTGTTAATACTGTGTTCCAATTGTGATTTTGACGTGGAATTGACGAGAGGAACGCAAAGAAAATGAGTGAGAGGTGCCTTCTTCACTGCCTTTCTTGTGCCTTTGCTGGTTTCTCGAGGCATAGTCTTTGGGCGTGGAGACCGAACCGAGGCTGCTACAGATTGGCTAGAAATGAATAATCTCCGTGTGAGGCTACAGACTGGCAGTGATATAGTTGATGCCTTGGTATAGAAAGTCTTGTAGCATAGCATTCGCCATACGGGAGAATGATTATGCGTTTAGATTATACTGTGCAAAGCACTCTTTCTGAGAGTACACTGAATCGAATCAGTATCATGGGGAATTCGATCGCATCACTGCGACTAACAGATCAAACAATATTCATGAGTTCAAGTTGATATGTGAATCGAAATAACAGTAGCAGATACAGCTGATTGATCGGAGTGCAAAACATGAGGCCAAGTTATGGTCTATGCCATATCTCAAGGTTACCATATTAGAGGTGTTACGCACGGTTGCTCCCACAATGACCTCACGCCCGATGCGAACATGCCACCGCGACCTCTCCAACTTTCCGCTGCACAAGTACAATAGACGCAGCACTTTACCGGACGACCACGACCACACAAGATGGCAGACTCAGAGACAGCAAAGGAAGAGTCGCCGGCTCAGCGACAAGCACGTCTGAGGCGAGAGAAGCGCAATGCGCGCATCGCATCCGAAGGGAATGACAGACTGGCCAAAATCACACAACTGAGTGGCCGACCTGCACCAGCACCTGAAGATGGTATGTCTTGACCTTCCTTTTCCCTTTTCTTTCCTTGCTTTACAGACACATCACCGCGTTTCTATTGTCTCCTCTTCAGCCATATAATCCAGACTAACACGAACAACGCAGTCCCTCTTGTAAAACCAAACCAGGCCTCGGCCTCGGCGCCAGACCCAGACGAAATCGACATTTCAGACCACCACTACACGCCGCGCATAACACCTCGCCCCTCCAACCCAGGAACGCCCTCCCAACAACTCAATCCATTCGGTCCACCCATGCCCCAAAGCTTCGAGGGCTTCGGCACACCACAAGACAACAACAGCCAACAAGATCCCATGATGCGCATGATGCAACAGATGCTCTCCGGCGCCGGCGGCGATGGTGGATTCCCCGCCATGGACCCAAACGAAATGAACGACCTCCCTCCCTTTATGAAGAACCTCATGCAAGCCCAACAACAAACCAGCGCTGCGGCCAACACACCCGTTTCCTCGTCGGCCTACCTCTGGCGTGTGGTCCACGCCGTCTTCGCTGTTGGTCTAGCAGCCTATATTGCCCTGACTGGCACATTCAATGGCACCAAGCTTTCCCGCTCCGAGTCCGTGGCCGGCTTCTCCTCTGGCAACAACACACCGAATCTCTTCTACGTCTTTGCGACGGTGGAGCTGGTCCTGCAGACGTCGAGGTATTTCTTGGAAAAGGGCAGACTGCAGGGATCGGGGTGGTTGGCGACGATTGCGAACTCGGGGCTTGTGCCGGAGCCTTGGGGTGGTTATGTGAGGGTTCTGGGACGGTACGCTACGATTTGGCAGACGGTGGTCGGGGATGCCATGGTTGTTGTTTTTGTGCTTGGGTGTATGGCTTGGTGGAGGGGTATGGCTGTTGCTTGATCTCGGTTTCTTTTTAAGCAAGCAGGCTCCGTTGAAGAGTCCTGGCATGGGTTCCAATAGATTATCTTCAAATAGGGAACATTCTTTAGGACATGAAAGCAGAGTATACCCTCGATCCATGACATGCACACCTTGTTCATGCACAGCACATGCGACAGACAAGCCTTCTCATTCTCGTACACTTTGTATGAAACAGTATCTTTTGAACATATACCTACACCCGACAACAACAAGACCAAAAGCAAAGAGCAACGCCCAGTAAAATGCCATCATCTACCATGCCACAGTTCCATCTCAACTTCTGAAGCACTCTCCGTGGTAAAAGGTCCGCCCCCAGACCTCCTCTTCATATGATATACAAAACCCCTGCTCATCTTCCCCTCTTCCCAAATGTTCAACTTGCAACACTCCCACAATGAAAACGACAGAAGTATTCATTTTTAAGCAGCAACCCCCAAGTCACCTCTAGCCTGAGCAAGCAAATCGGCCTCTCTCTTCTTGCGTTCCCTGACCTCCTTACTGAGCGCACCATCCCTCTCGCTCTTCTGCCTCTGTTCCTCGAGTCTGGCCAGCGTCTCCCGTTCTTCGGGTGTCGCCTCGACGGGCACCGCATTCGTTAACCTGACAACCTCTGCCAGGATCTCGGCCGAGGATTTGTTGTTCATGATTACGCTCTCTGTGCGCGTGGTGGGCGTGTAATCGCTTGGGTCCGTGTCGCCGGATGTGGAGGAGGTGGGCGCGGGGGAAGAGGTAGGTGAGGCAGAGGTTTGGGTCGAGGAGGTGGGGGCGTAGTGGATTGTGAGGAGGGCGGGGTCGGTGGGGAGGGCGGTGCGGTCGATTGTCATTGGTATCGCTGGGTTGTGGAATTTGAGACGGACTAGCTCGTGGCGCCAGAATTTGCTGAGAGATGTCTTGTTAGCGGGAGGGCTGTGTTGGTGTGAAGGAGGGAGTGATGGCCATACCGTGGACCCATGTGACCGCCTTCCATTCTCTGTGCGAAGCGCATGTGTATCCTTGAGACATCTTTCGGTAAGATTGCGGCGCCAGGACCTAGTCGGATGGAGAGGAGCTGTTGTGGGGATTAGCCAATTGATGTGGAATTGTCGTGATATATTTATGTTCATACTTTCTGCGGCGACTTTGTCAGTAACGGTCATGATAGGTGCAAAAGAAGAACATTGTAATTACCGTTTGCAGCTTTCGCATGCGCTGTAATAGTGACACCATGGCGAGGTTGTGGATATGGATTGTGGAGAGGTGGGAATGAGGAGGAGTAAATGGAGATATGCGGGCTGATCAGATGGCAGCAACCAGCTGAATCGTCGGAGGTGTCTTTCTCTCGCCGCAGAAGCCGGACTTCAGCCGATACCAAAATGCCAAGGCCAAGGAACGCGTTTCTTGAAGCTTGAAGTTCATTGATCGCATTCGAGACGGGGACTGCACAATTCGCGTTTGCGCCTTGTCATCACATCCTCTACAACTGCCGCCATCCCTTATACAGCACAACATATATCTCTACATTACAAAAGAGGAGTCTGATTGGCATTCTATACTGAATACACAAATTTCCACGGGCTGGACGAGACGCAGGTAGCTCAGTCAACTTGTCGCGTCGCATCACTTGAGCTCCGTCGCTACTACCCTCCGATCAATCAAATCCTGCTACCTCGAAACAAGTACACAACATGGCAGCCAATGGCGCGTCTGGCGGCATGAAGCCTGTCCAGCTCTCCGAAGTCAAAGGCAACTCGCGGGAGAACAGGACAGCAGCACATTCCCACATCCGCGGTCTCGGTCTACGTTCAGATGGCCGACCGGAAACAAATGCACAGGGTTTCGTAGGCCAGGTTGCTGCAAGAGAGGTACTTTCATCGTCTCCCACTACCCATTTCCGACATCCATCTAACAATCAATCAACCAGGCATGCGGTGTTGTAGTCGACCTTATCAAGGCCAAGAAGATGGCTGGCAAGGCCGTCATGCTCGCTGGTGGTCCTGGAACCGGAAAGACTGCCCTCGCTCTCGCCGTCTCGCAAGAATTAGGCACCAAGGTTCCATTCTGCCCCATTGTCGGTAGTGAAGTCTACAGCGCAGAGGTCAAGAAGACGGAAGCCTTGATGGAAAACTTCCGTCGCGCAATCGGTCTTCGTGTCCAGGAGACAAAGGAAGTCTACGAGGGTGAGGTTACCGAACTCACTCCGGAAGAGGCTGAAAATCCACTCGGCAACTACGGACGTACCATCAGCCACTTATTAATCACCCTTCGCTCTGCACGAGGCACGAAAAAGCTCAGACTCGACCCCAGCATCTACGAGGCCATTCAAAAGGAGCGTGTCAGGATTGGAGATGTCATCTACATCGAGGCCAACACTGGTGCTGTCAAGCGTGTCGGCCGCAGTGATGCTTTTGCAACAGAGTTCGACCTAGAGGCTGAGGAGTATGTCCCAGTACCCAAGGGTGAGGTGCATAAGAAGAAGCAGGTTGTGCAAGATGTCACTCTCCACGATCTGGATGTTGCAAATGCCAGACCTCAAGGTGGTCAAGATGTCATGAGCATGATGGGTCAACTCATGAAGCCGCGGAAGACCGAAATCACGGACAAGCTACGTGCTGAGATCAACAAGGTCGTCAACAAGTATATTGACCAAGGCGTCGCCGAGCTCGTCCCTGGTGTTCTCTTCATTGACGAGGTGAGCTTCATTTTTCTCTGCTTCGCACTTCCGCCCACACTAACATTGTAATAAAGGTCCACATGCTCGATCTAGAATGCTTTGCCTACCTCAATCGCGCCCTCGAAAGCTCAATCTCCCCTATCGTCATCCTCGCATCCAATAGAGGCCAAGCGACCATCCGCGGCACTGACAACCTCATCTCTGCCCACGGCATCCCGCCGGATCTTCTTTCTCGTCTTCTCATCATTCCCACCCACCCATACACTGCAGACGAAATCCGCGTCATTGTCTCTACTCGCGCAAAACTCGAATACTCGACCGCTGCACCTCCTGCACTCACTTCTGGACACGCTCCGGGTCAAGGCGTCCAGGCTGGTCTCGTTCAAACCATGTCGCTCTCTGCCGATGCCCTAGAGGAGTTGACCAAGGAGGGCGTGAGAGTCAGTCTGAGGTATGCACTTCAATTACTGGCACCTGCTGGCATTCTCTCAAGATGCAGAGGCGCCGAGGGTAATGTGGTCGAGGGCGAGGATGTCAGGGAGGCTGTCGGTCTGTTCTGGGATGCTGGTCGAAGCGCAGGTGTCCTCAGGGATCCTGCCACCAGCGGAGGTTTCATCTCATGAGTGGACTTGTTTTGCGTCAGAAGGAGTTTAAATCCAGTCTGAAAGGACGAGCCGCGGAAGACGTGTCAAAGGAACGGCTGGACGCTTTCTCATGTATTGGGTTAGACAAATGGACGGGCAGAGATGGAAGGCGTTTGTAGGAGTAGCGAGGCGTGGAAAAGGAGGGACTGGGGCGCGGAATATCTGTAAGTGTTAACTATTGACAAGAGTGCTCACCTTCCGTCAAGTCATGGCTCCAAAAATCATATCAGTCACGTAAAAAGCGGGCGAAAACTTTGCATCAATAACCCTGTCACATTTCATTCTTATTTGTCCTGAGGTTGACGAGCGGCCTGGAGAGGATGTCACAGCTCTTTCATGTACTCATCTGCCACCAGAAGAACCATGTTAATGCACACCTTTTTCACCTCGCATTCAGACACTACCTGTCGATAGCAATATGAATATCGCCCATGGCTCAAGCCCAGACTTGCAATCGGAGTGACCTGTCACGAGGCAGCACATTTCACAATAACGGCCTTCGACGTTGGAAGTCAGGTACGAGACGTGCCCAAAGAATGGTATTCAAGTTGACCTGACTGGACCTGACGAAAGCCACTTTGACAGGCAGCCCTCTTGACTCCATCATCTTTGCATGACCTGGCTGGTTTGTAACAATCTCGGTCATCTCCACTGGACGAGGCGGATTAGATTTCCCTCTCGTTCTGGGACAGCCATTCCTGTCATGCTTACCTCCAGGACCAGGGAGCGGCCATATGGTGTTCGCGTACCACGGCCATGAAACCCTATGCATGGATGCTGACAATATAAAAGCATTCGTCTTGCATCTCCACTCGGCAATCAAAGTCAACATTTTGTTCACCACATCCTTGATTGGTCACTCTGAAGTCTATACGAGTAGAAACTTGAATGGACAACAACTTATTGCACCCGTACACACCCAGTGCCAAACCTATTGCACCATGCTCTTTCCATCTTGTATAAAGCGTAGCCATTCCACTTCTTATAAGTCATTTCCGTAATTCACAGAAAAATACCATATAATCCCCCTTGAAATCACTACAATTTCTACAACTCATCCATCTCAAGCCTACGATACCAGCGCACCAGGTCCCTTGCTATACCGATACCCATCAAACTTCCGAACAAATACAACAGACACATGTGGATATCCGGCGTCTCCCAAGCTACAGAAACCACCCTCGCCACGCAAACGCCTCTGCTCACCAACCCACCACCACCACCCCGCACGCCCGAAGAAATGTCCTCGCCTGACTCCTCCCTCCCTGGCGTCCACCCAGAAGCAGACTCCAGCGCGCCCACCGAAAAGACGCCTCTCCTACCTGCATCTTCTCCTTCCCCTCCATCTCCCTCGCTGGATGAGGAGCAGCGTGCCTATCTCGCCTGGGTCCAGCAGTTCCGAGCCATGAAATGCAGGGATGCTCAGCTAGCTATAGCGAAGGAGAGGTGGTTGGAAGGGCATAAGGTTGGGTTTCCGGGGTGTTTTGTTTGTCGTGCTGACTCCTGTCTTGAGTCTGGACTAGAGGGACAACGGCTGGAGGGGGTTTCTGGGAAGAAAATGTTGGAGGAGGGGGGGAAGGTGTGTGTGGTTGATGGACAGGAGAAGGAGATGGAGATGGAGATGATGCTTGCGTGCTTGCTTGTTTGCATACTGATCAGTTTTGCGTGCTGGTGTGTCTGTAGGTGGTCGGGTGTGCTGCAGGGTGGTACTATCAAGGTCGACTTGTATCAGTTGATGGGGCAGAGAGGGGTGGCAGAGATGAAGACGGTCTTTGGGGGAGTGTATGACTTCTTAGGTGAAGATGTAGAAAGGAGTGTGGTTTAGTGATACAGTCCTTTCTGTGCAGCAGATGAAATGACTTTAAAAGTAAAGAGCACTAGTGGCTTTGAATTTAGGGGCAAAGTGGATTGTCAGGAGATACTCGGCGGATTTATCTGTTGGGTGAGAAAGTTGGTATGGGGATAATCTGAGCGCAATTTAATGCACTTTCCTCTGTATACTTTTATACGGTTCCTCAATCTTAACGTCGTATGTGCATTCACGAACTGGTCTACTCTCAGTTCGAGGTCCGCTTCGCTATCTCGTTGATGCAAGCGACCGGTTTCTCGCAGTAAAAGTAGTGGGCGGATCCTCGTCGTTCTCCCTGTCCATGCCTGAAGCCTACTTTTCTGGTCTCGAGACCATGCCTCTGTGAAACCAATAGAGCAAGCTCCTTGTTATACTCCTTTCAAGCTAGTCTTCAATGTCTGACATATGTCGCCAATCATAGCAATATAAAAAGGAACCGACTCCTTGGCATGTTCTGAAAAGAGGCGACCCTGGCCATGATTCACGAGACGGAACTGGGCTGTACGCTGCACCTTTTTCCCGAAAGCTAGCCTGACGTTCGTCTTCCTTTTTTTCTTCCCTAGACATGGCGAACCTAGCGGCAAGTATCTCTGACGGAACTTGTTCCTGGGCACTGAATCTCGTCATGGTTGGGAGAAAGAAAGGCCACCATTCTTCATCCTTCTTTCTAAGCCCACGCGCCCCCCTAACCGCCATTCGGCCCCTCCGTAGCCGTGAGTGTGTCTTGGAGCTTGCTCTCGCCACAAGAGAGTGGTACTGCTATGAGATTATGCAGGTTGTAAATTCTTCCTGCGCTTCCTGCAATTCGCAGGTTCCTCATCATCAAATCATAATGCGCACCACGAGGCTCTTCGTTTGTCAAGCGAAGTGTGTTTTGCCAAGAGATCTACTGGTTTTCAGTATCAAAGTTTCCAATGCTTTCTGACTTGAGTGAGGCCTACGTGCTTCCAAATAGATGACTGTGCCGACACCTGAGGCCAACATGAATCAATGACGAGGAACCTCGGAAACCCGAGCAGCGTCTGAGAGAATACTCCTTTTTCTGTGAACATGACTTCGTCTCATATACACACATATTCCTTCCTAAAACTTTTCGGTGCCTCTATGACCAGAAGTGATAAATCCCCAACCTCACCCAAGTCTCGCTCTTGAAAGAAAACCCGTCTACGCAACCCACCCCCAAGCCTTCTCGACCCAATTCCTCGGTTCCTTGATCACATACTCCTCCTCCGCCCTATCCGCCTCCTCCTTCCCACTCCACACATCGATCTCGCCCACCCTGATCGCCCAGCTCGTTCTAAACCACGCTTTATGCCCCAGATACAACACGAGGAAAATCGGCAACGTGATGTACGCGACCAAGAAATCGGAGACGTTCCAGTTGGCCGGCACGAAGACGTAGAAGCCGTTTGTTAGGGTCAGGAGAATCATGACTGTGAGGGAGAAGTAGGTCGTGTATGGCTGGAGGGGCGTGCGGTAGGGGAGGGTATCGAGGAGGTTGTTGAGGATTAGGGCTTTGCGGAAGCGCTGGTGAGTCATGTCAGTTGATTTATACTGAAAGGATTGAATGTGCGTGCAATGGATGGAGAGCAAGAGTTGATGACCGATGAAAATGGGCAGGTGGAAGACGGTAGACTTACGAGATATGTAATGAGCACCACGATCCAAGCGATAAAGCCCGAGATGGTGGTGATGTTGGTGAACCAATTGAAGACGCTCGCACCGGAATTGGACACATTGAGGTAGGCCAGGCAGCCAATGGCGAAGGTGAAGAGGACTGCAACATACGGAACACCTTTCGCGTTGCAGCGGCGGAAAATCTTGGGGGCTTGATCGGTGCATGCGAGCGAGTAGAGCATACGTGAGCCCGCGAAGAGCCACGAATTACCAGATGACCACGCGGAGGTCAGAATGGCGGCATTGATGACGTGGTTGAGGCCGCTGATGCCTGCGTTCTGGATGGCGACGACAAAGGGACTGGCGCCTGCGCCACTGCCTCCGCTCGAGACGGCTGAGAGCAAGTTGGGGTCATTGTAGGCGACTGTGACTCCAATGACCAGCGTGCCGAGGACGTAGAATGCGAATAGACGGTAGATGAATCGATCGGCGGCCTTGGGAATATTTCGACGTGGGTTCTCGGCCTCTCCGGCAGCTGTGGTGATGAGTTCAGGTGACATGATGAAAGCGAAGCCGGACTTGATGAATGAGTACCAGAAGGCGAGGAAGCGGCCAGTATTGCCTTCAGTCACGAAAGGGTTGAAGGCTCCTGGATGTTGCCAGTAACGGAATCCCAGACGGTCATGATTGGGACCGCCTCCAAAGAACAGAACCACGCCGAGGATGATCAAGCCCAGAATAGCAAGAATCTTGATGGATGCGAACCAAAACTCTGCCTCTCCAAAGACGGAGACGGCAATGATGTTCAACAGGAGGATAACAGCGAGGACGATGGTGATCCAGACTGCGACATTCACCGATGTTGTCCAGTATTGTATGATGATGGATGCTGCTGTGGCTTCTGTCGCTAGAAGCATGGCAAATGTATACCAGTAATTCCAGCCAGTGGCGAATGCTAGACTAGGATCCACAAATCGATTGACAAAGTAGGGCACCGAGAGACCTTCAAGAGGCAGATACGTAGTCATCTCTGCTAGCACATTCATGACTTGGAAAGATGTCAGCTATGTGCTTCAATGCCCGCGGATATACTCCAAGATCTTACCTCCATAGACAACGAATGACATGAAAATATACCCCATCAATAAAGGTGCAGGTCCCACTTTCGACAGCGTTGCTCCAGTTCCAACAAAAAGTCCAGTACCGATAGCACCTCCAAGGGCGAGAAATTGAATCTGGCGACTCTTCAAGCCACGCCTGGTATGTTCTCGAGGTCCATGATTCTCAACCTCTCCAATGTCCTTGGTGACCGTAGTCGTGGCCTCGGGGAAATCCTTCATCTCCGGCTCTTTTGTCTCATTCATACTCGAAGCACAAAAATGACACGGCGGACCAACAAGCACAGCCAACAAAAAGGAAAAGTACTGACGAGAAGTACAAGGAGAAGAAGGAAGGGAATAAAGTTATAATCTGCCTACATGGTTTGGACAGCGGCGGGCGTTGGACATCTAATAAGCATATTACGAAGATCTAGCCTATCTACTACTCCACAAACTCTCTCCGCATTGATATAGAAAATTTTAGTCAAGGAAACTCGCAAACCCATGCGCGAGGGTGGTTTCTTGTGACTAAAAAGTTTCGTTTTTCTCGGTGCCCCGTTCGTTAGCATCTCGGTGGATCTTCGATGCACGCGGCACAGCGCGCCGATGTTGTAGTGGAATTGCGGGATGGAAGGCCGAACGGCCAAGACTTGACGTGGGATTTAGCCAAGCTTCAAACGTGTGTGCCGCGTATAACCGTGGGGGATAGACGGTTAGCATCGGTGTTCTCGTGCTTGTATGGTAAATGTATATGTATTGACGAGGCAGGTTTCGACACAACACGATATCAATACGGCTAGAAAGAGAAAAGTATGCTATATAGAGGGTAAACAAAGCTTTACAGACCGATTTCGACATATTGGGAAGGCTTTATACTGTATATCTTACCAAACTTGATTCGTGTTCTTTCAGTGTCTTCAAAACCTTTTATCACGTATAATCCATCTTCTAGCCCTAAACAGGTTTGAGTGACGTTTTATGTACGTCTTGCCCGCTCGCCGACCAAGATAGGCAGAGCAATAGACGGAATGATGATTCCGCTGTTAACAAAAACGCGAAGTTTGAGTAGAAGTTGAAGAAGATACGACGACTCAGGGGACGAGGAGCAGGCCATGCTCACCTAACGTTCTTTCCAGTCATTTATGCTCCCCTCTCCGCTCTCAAGCGATCGTAATGAACCACGGCGCCTGTCAGTACCTGAGCACCAATGGCACAGTCTTCCGGCGTGGAGTATTCAGCAGGATTATGGCTGACTCCATCTCTGCATGGGATAAAGACCATGCTGGTCGGGACCCTCTTGCTGGTGTAGACCGAGTCATGCCCAGCCCCAGATGTCATCCGTTTGGTGAGTCTGTCGGCCTCGGCTTCGCCAAACAGGTCCTTTGATGCTTTCGTTACACATTCAATGCAGTCATCGTGGAAGCTAATGGCGGGGCTGACACTGTCGGTGCGCCACTCCACACTGCAATGGCGATCTGATGGGGCACATCCATCGGCCAGACCGTCGACGTTCTCGCCTGCTGCCAGTTTCGCAAAAGCCTCTTTGCAAGCTGCTTCAACTGTGTCAACAGTCTCGTCTTGAGGAGCTCGAATATCGAGGCTGAATTTGACAGTTCCGGGTACGGTGTTGGTGGATCCAGGCTTCAGTGTGAGAATGCCAGTGCTGGCAAGAGCACCCTTCGCTGCAGCCGCGCGGTGTGAGAAGAGAATCATTTTGCTTGCAGCCAAAAGTGCATCTGCGCGATGGGCAAATGAGGTTGTGCCAGTGTGACAGTCGCGACCTTTCACTGTGACTGTAAACCACTTGTAGGCCTGGACACCTCTGACAATACCGATTTTCCTCTTCTCGGCTTCCAGGATAGGACCTTGTTCAATGTGTAGCTCAAAGTGGGCGGCCATTGGAACAGCTTCTGCACTGCAGTCTGTTTCGCCCAGATATCCAAGCCTTTCGAGCTCTGACTTCATCGTTGCTGTACCGCCTCCGACTTCTTGGAGATTATGGGCATGGGATAGTGGTATTTCACCAGCCCACACACCAGAAGATACCATGGATATCGGGAAACGGGCGCCTTCTTCGTTTGTCCAGTTCACTACGCCGACCGGATAAGTGGTCTGAACGTCGTTATCTTCGAGGACGCGTAGCATTTCTATCGCGGCAGTGACTCCAAGAATACCATCATACCGGCCACCCTACATTGTGTCTGTTAGTACTCGTCAGTCCAAAAAGTGGCTTGACATCATACCGTAGGCTGTGTATCCATGTGAGAGCCAGCATAGGTAGGTGGGCCGTCTTTCATGCCAGGTCTGACTGCAAATTGGTTCCCCATCTTGTCAACAGTAACCTTGCAACCGAGTGCCCGCGTAGTCTTGTCGAACCAGTCTCTCACTTCCTTGTCGGAATCAGATAGGGACAAGCGAGACATTCCAGTCTCCGTAGGAGCCCTGATGAGGCATAATAGTCAGCAAGAGATGTTATATCATTTTCAACACAGCTTCTCGAAGAAAGTGATGATTTATATGGTGCTAAACAAAGTAATATCCACATACTCTCCCCATGCTTCACCTATTCCCCACTGACAAGAATGATGGATATCCTCCATAAGCCTATCCTGCTTAACCTTGAGTGCAGCGACGTCTTTGGAGCTCATAGCCGTGGTTGCAATCCTCCATCCTGGCGAAGACGTAAACTTCCGTGTTTGGAAATTGGATGATCTGCTGCATCTTGGTAAAGTATGACAGGAAGTCCTTGCCGCTCTAAACAACAAACACTTGAACGAATGCATCTCTATATGTCTACAAAGAACCAAGTGGATAGAATGAGGTTGAAGTACTCAACGACATGTTATAAGCGGGGTGAGATACCTGCCGATTTTGGAAGTTGGAACCGCATCACAAAAGTCACTGATAGGGCGCCGGAGGGGCCGTCGGACGCCCGCCGCCTATAACAAAAGTAGGGGCGCCGAGCTTTGCGGAGACAGAGAAACATCTCCCGACCTACCTAAATCTGGGGAAAGAGGATGACCGCTGGCACAGCTGCTGCATCTGTTGTACGTAGTTCTAACGATCGATTCGGTGGGTCAGGTGGATACATAGATCGGGAGAGACTTCATCCATTAGTACATGTATCGACCACGCCAAGTTTACCCCACGAGATGATCCCCTCGAAGCGAAGCACTGAAGCACGATTCAATGGACCAACTGTGGGGCTCTTATACTCAATGCCTATCGTAAATGACAGCATGAACCGTGGAGAGACGAGCTCAACGGTGTAGTCGGGTGCTCTTTACAAGACCCAGACGCGTCTGGACTTGACGATGTCTGGAGATGGACGTATCTCACCATTCATCACCCCAGATCGGTGATGTCATGCAGTCACCCCAGGGTCTTCTTATCCGGGACGGTGTGGGAGAAATTTATGGAAGGGTCATCACTACCAGTATAAGAGACTTTGCAAAGGATCCCTGCATGTAGTGCAGTATCTCTGTACTTTTCACACTGTATCACAAGCTACTTTTCTGCAGTACTTGGAGCTTTCCATCTCCACTCTTCATCGTGCAATAACACCTTTTTTTTCGAAACTTCACGTTCGTGCAACGAGTTCTACAAGCACAATGCTCCGTTCAATCTCCAGATCGACGACGACATCCACATCTCATCTTCTCCGACCGAGCTCTGTCCAAATCCGCACACTAGCAGACAAACACCCCTCCATTGCCGCCCAAGAAGCCCACAAAGCAGCTCAAGACTACGGCAACGACAACACCAACCAAGAGGTACATACATCACTCTCCCACAACCGGCAGCGCAATTCTCAAGCTAATATCCCCTTTCCAGTCCAGCCCTCCCGTGCTCTCCCCAAATGGCTCAATAGGCAAACATCTCACGCCCGAGAGCTCCATCGGCCAAATCGCCTCCAAACTGGGCGCATCATCCGTCCTGCCTGGCCAACCGCAGCAAAAGCAAGACAAACAATCCTTTTCTACCCTCCAATCATCAACGCCCTCCTCCTCGCCAGCACAGTCGCTCCTCTCCTCGTTGCCTCCTTCCCCGTTTTCTCACCCGCTGTCCCCGTTCTCGCAACCGCTATCGCCTTCGGTTCTGGCGCAGCCGCCTGCGAGCGCTAGTGCCATGTCTACGCTTGCGGGCGTGGGAGCTGGGGCCAAGAAGGCTTGCCCGCCGATGTTTGGGTTGTACGTGTTGGATGTGGTGTGAGGTATGACAGACATACTGGGTGATGCCATTGCGTCGGAGGGGAGGGAATCATCTTATTTTGCTGGAGTGTTTTGTGAAGCATGAAGAGGACGATCCGCGCGGATGAGACGTGCACGGAACGAGGTATAGCTGTGAAAGCTATACGATTGAGAAGGCCGGATCTGGGAAAGTGAAGGAGATGGTGGCGATTGCAAAGCAACGAATGGAAGAACAAAAGCGCGGAAAGAAATAATGAGATATGAGATACGAGCCATGATTTTACGGTCATTGTATTTTTTTTATCAGTCATGGTTGCGGGAATCAGTCATTGTCTTCGGTCTGTTTTTAGTGCATCGGTCAGGCATGGAATGGAGTCCTATTTTAGTTGGGTTCCTTGGTAGTGAAATCATTGCAAGCGTGTATGCATTCAAATCATTTCTACAATTAGTCCTGAACAGTTCCGAACACCCAATTGAGACTCACATGAATAGACATCAATGCAGGCATTTGAGAATTTTAGTAAAGTTTTTTGATTGAGTTATCGATCACGTCGAAGAGGCGTGAAGTAAGCCAGCAAAGCAAGTATGAAGGTGGCCCCTGTCTGCCTAGTATCGCCATGACCAGACCTTCCTGATTACTGGCAAGTTGCACCAGTCTACATGCTTCTGCTAGCCCGATTCCGCTTTCCTTTTCCGAGATCCATTCCTTACGCCAATCGTCCATCTCATCGCCTAACGATCAGGCATATTCTGGGGAAGAGTCGGATCAAATCGAGTCCCTCCTTTGCCAATCTTGGTATCAACCGAAGCCTTGCCCCTCTTATGAGGCGGCACGTAGTTAGCAGGGAGATTAGCCCCGCCTCTGAAATGAACACCTGACTCCTGTTGTGGTAGAGCAACACCACCACCACTGACCTCGCCGTTTGTGCTGACCTAAACCAACGTACGTACCCCATCGACTATAACGGTCTTCTTATAAGTGGTACTAGGCCTGAAATCTTCAGCTTTCTTCGCTTCCATCTCGGCTTCGATGCGGACCTTGGCTGCTGCATTTGCTGAGCGGTCATTTTCATCCACATGGTTGTGGAAAGTATGCCAACCAGAAGTTTTTGGGTCCGAGTTCCTGGATTCGCGGGCCTGCCCACGTCCACGGCTACGACCACCTGTACGTTCTGTGCCATACTGACCACGTCTACTACGTTGACCATGTTGACCACGCTGCCCACGGCCGGATCCACGTTGGAAACGCCCCTCCCTGTGGTAGTCGCTGAACCCTTTCGGTCCAACGACAACGCACTTTGTGTCTTGGTCCGTCTTGGATTCGAGAGCACCCTTTGAGAGTATGCGTATCGCCTCATGCAGGACACGGCGTATGTTGTTGTCCGGAATGGGATCAGACTTGGTACCTACGAGCGTGGCGTATTCTCTAGCTGCAGGTTGTTCAGGTTCTCCACGATACTCCAACAACGTGGTCAGAAAGTCATTTCCAAGATGGTAATGCACATGACGACAGTGCTCGGCTGCTGGTGAGTGAGCATGTATACCGGCGTTCTTAAGCTGCTTCGTCAGATCGGTGGTGAATTCGAAGAGTGCCAAAGCATTACATCTCGCGTGAGGAGTGGTTTCTTCCGAGGTCGCAACGTGCTTGACATCAAACTTTTCCACAATTTGGATGATGACTTTTGCGACAAGAGCGTAATGGATGTCCTGGTTACCAGCTGTGAAACCAAACTGTGTTGAACAATTAGCATGTGCACTCATAGAGCGGCTAATGCTGATCTGCCAAGACCAACGCCATGGAGAGATAATGGGAGGTATTCACTTACTGCAACGAAAGGCGGCTTCATGGAGTCTACCCATCTGTCCGGGCTGAAGTCGTCTGCGTTCTCGCCGTATGTTCGCTCATCATGGTTTGCATAGGGTCCATTAAGGCGGAGAAGACACTGCAAGTATATTAGGATTCGACTTGGAGCACTCGCAGAGGATTCAACAGTACCTGATTTGGAATCGGGCCCGCGACGGTCAGAGTTTTCTTGGGCAAGTCCGGGCTGGGGAAGCAGTAATTGTCCGCATTCTTCAGGCGGTAGCTCTCGTGCAGTACGGCATAAAGATGAGATAGCTCATCCTTGCGGCCAACGAGTTCTTGCAAAGAAGGCGGTGTAGAGAGTGGGGGAATAAGATTGACCAGATCATGGCGCAATCCTGACACGGTTTCTTCGTGACAACTAAGGTGATACAGAGCTGCCTGGACATGGCCAGCAATAGGATCACCACCTACTAGCATGAGCGCAGAAAGAGTGGTAAGAAAGCTTGATCCGGGGCAAGGAGTCTTTGTGATTCCATTGAAGGTCGAAAGAATTTTAGACTTGGACACGACTCTGTTGGCATGATGGGAATCGAGATCGTCAAACAGCGACTCGTGAACTGTCTTGTGAATGTCAGGCCCAAGCTTCTCACCGATTACACGGTCAAGTAAGTCTTTGGTGTTGAGGTCCTTGCGAAACCGTGGGATGGTCGTCTTCAAAAGATTCGTGAGCCAAGGGTGGAATCTGAAGAATGTTCCGTACAGTATAGAGTAGAGCTTCCATACATGGATTCGATCAATGATATCCTCTGATTGCTTGTCGACATCCATGAATCCAAACACGCGTCCAACCTGATTGCAATTAGCTATTATGTAAGAATATTCAAATCGTGTGGTGAAATACCGAGGTGACTCCCATTACGTCCCAAGCATAACATGAAATTAATCTAGTCAGCTGTAGGGGAGTTTTAGCCTTGGCGTACTTGGACAGACTGGTGATCAATGTCTTGTTGCACTCATCGATATTCTGCTCATGGTCGTACAAACGCCGAGCCATCTTGTTGTCGTCTACTGAAAGAGCTTCTTTCTCGACCTCCGGAGCTATCGACGAGACAAGTGGTCCAATCGAATACTCGTAAGGACCAACACGTACGATATCGCCGTATTCCCTGTGGAGTTTGATGATTGCTTGAGAGTATGTACCGCGTACGAGATGGTAGACCTTCCAGAGGGAGGTGAACTTTGCAATAAATGGACCTGGAATCGGAACGGTAGCGCTGGCAATACAACGCACACAAACGACAAACCCTACCAAACCCTCGACAACGATGAGAAGAGAGTCGTGGTAACTTCTCAACTCGACGTCGGGAGCGAAGACCTCAGCTGCAGCTGCTGTGATGAAGACCGAGCAAACAGTGATGAAGACGAAATCCGCAAAGAGAGTGGTTTTGGCAGACCCACGATGGATACAGCACTTATAGATGAAATGCAAGACTGCGAAGATGATAATCCACACTCTAATGGTCCAGCGTGCTCCGACACCTTGAAAACCTGTGGTTTCAGACCTGAGTGGAAGCCAGAGATTGAGATGAGCCAGGGTGTTTGCCTTGGCTAGTTCAATCATTGTGATGACAGAGGGCTTATTGCACCTACGCCTTGTTGAAGGGCATAGAAGATAGTGAACTCGATGAGGAATGTACAATACTCGTGGTTGAAGTTTGAACTTGTTGTGGTGGTGAAGGTGGAGGACGTTGGAAGAAATGCAGGGTCTTATGACTCAGTTGTGATGTGAAGCGCCGTCAGACTCTTACTACCTTTTCTTGCGGTGTCGAGTGTTTGATGAGATAAGTGTGCAAACTACCTTGTCGCTCCTTCCAAATTCGTAGGCACGATTGTGAAGCTCCCAATATAAGGTATGCCTCGATGTATGCGTCGTGTCGGCTTATTCACATGCGGCCACACGGCATACAGACGATATTAGACCGTACAAAGATTTCACGCATGATTCCTCACAGAATGTAGACAACTATATCGTACCAATTGCAGACCACTCGTACGCTCCAATCAATCGATCAGGACGCATGTTAATACAGAACAGCTAAATGTAGTAAATCGTTCAGCCTAGAATTTCATTCTGAGCTACACGGTAATCATGCTAAAAGTATGCTGATAGTTGCTTCACGACCGCTGTGAGGCTCTTCAAGCAGCACCTGTATACTGTAGAAAGATCAGAAGTCCGCACCATGTCAGGAGATGCAGTGGAGCACGGTCACATTGGCCGAAGTCGCGGCCAAGACGGTTTAGGCTCATTGGACCCCAGTTTTCTCCAGTCATTTTATATCCACATCGCAGGCCAAGTTACGTTGCGACTCATCTGCTGTACTATAGCTCGTCGTGGTCCCCCGAGTTCCTATATTCTTACCTCTTACACACCTCTGACATCTCATCCACAATGCTGTCCCGCACCGCTCTCCGACAAGTATCAGCTCAGGCTCCCAAGCTCCGAGTGCAGTCTGTTAGAGCTGCATCTGCTTGGTCCCAAGTGGCCCAAGGTCCTCCAGTGAGTCACTTCAAGTGACAGCAACAACTCCAAGCAAAGCTAACCAGATATTTAGGATGTAAGATCCCTCTCGCTACATGCAGGCGACCAATCCCTAAAACCAATATAGGCCATTCTCGGTATCACCGAGGCCTTCAAGGCCGATAGCCACCCTGAGAAGATCAACCTTGGTGCGAAACCTTAGACCCGTCTCCATCCACTCATAGGCCAGCCATCCTAACACCTCGTAGGTGTTGGCGCATACCGCGACGATCAAGGCAAGCCCTACGTCCTCCCCTCGGTCCAGGCTGCCGAACAAAAGGTCATCCAGAAGAAGCTCGACAAGGAATACGCTGGCATCACTGGTGTCCCCGACTTCACAAAGGCCGCCGCTCTCCTCGCATACGGGCCTGACTCTGCCGCAATCAAGGAGGACAGAATCGCTATCACCCAATCCATCTCCGGCACTGGCGCCCTCAGAATCGGTGGTGCTTTCCTCGAGCGACACTACCCCGGCGCAAAGACCATCTACATCCCCACCCCATCATGGGCCAACCACAACGCCGTCTTCAAGGACTGCGGCCTGAAGGTGGAGAAGTACAGATACTACAACAAGGACACCATTGGCCTTGACTTTGACGGCATGGTCGAGGACATCAAGAGCATGCCCAAGAACAGCATTGTCCTCCTCCACGCCTGCGCACACAACCCCACTGGTGTTGACCCCACCGAGGAGCAATGGCGCGCCATCAGCGACGCCGTCAAGGAGGGTGGCCACTACCCTTTCTTCGACATGGCATACCAGGGTTTCGCCAGTGGTGACACTGACAAGGACGCCTTTGCCCTCCGCCACTTCATCAAGGAAGGCCACAACCCCGCCCTCTGCCAGAGTTTCGCAAAGAACATGGTACATTTTGACCCTTTCCTCCTTCCTCCTTTTCTTCCCGTATTCGTCATCCACTAACTTCTCACCTCAGGGTCTCTACGGCGAGCGCGTCGGCGCCTTCTCCATCGTCTGCGAGGACTCGGCCGAAAAGAAGCGCGTTGACTCCCAGATCAAGATCCTCGTCCGCCCCATGTACTCCAACCCGCCCGTCCACGGCGCCCGCATCGCCAGCGCCATCCTCAACGACCCCGCTCTCAACAAGCAATGGCTCGGCGAGGTAAAGGGCATGGCCGACCGCATCATCACCATGCGCGCCCTCCTCAAGGACAACCTCGAGAAGCTCGGCAGCAAGCACGACTGGTCGCACATCACTAGCCAGATTGGCATGTTCGCCTTCACCGGCCTCAAGCCTGAGCAGATGGATGCGCTGGCCAAGGAGCACAGCGTCTACGCTACCAAGGACGGCAGAATCTCCGTTGCTGGCATCACCACTGGCAACGTCAAGAGGCTCGCCGAGGCCATCTACAAGGTCACTGGTTAAATGGTTTTGTCTCGCTCGCGAGAGAAACGTGTGATGAATTTGTCAAGTTGTAGAGAAAAACAATGATTGTAGGATAGACTTATAGGGAAAAACAAAATATCAGCTGGGTATTTGACCTCATCTTTTACTAGAATGCATATATGCATGGTTGGGCTTCAGATCCAGCCTGGCACCTCTGTATTGTTTTCATGTTGTCTTGAACTGCGTAAACTTGTAGTCGCAAAACCCCGTATAATCAAAAAAGCCGCCCTCTGGTTTAGAGATCAGTAAGGAAAGATCATATTCTTTGGACACACACACACACACGATCGATGGTATGCCAGATGAACGCCTCTTTTCTCGGCGCTCGCCAAATTTGTTAAATTAGGCGATGCATCTGCCAGTGGACCATATGGTGTTATTGTACATTTTGTCAATACTCCGCGGGGCTTCCACCACCCTGGCTCCTGCATGCAAGTGAGGCAGTGACACGGAGGTGATACTTTCTGAATGTTCCTTTGTCGACCAGGAGTACTCAAGATACACTTGCGAATGTCGTATCTTGATATCTGAGCCAACCCTTGCTCTTGCATGAAAGTAGTGCGATACTGTGAAAAATTTATTGTGTAAACTTCATAGTTGGCTGTGGCTTTTAGGGTTTGCAGTCTCACTTTCATTTCTTGTATGTGGACTTCGTTGCTTGGATTGTGAGAATCTTCTGTTAGTCACCAAACTATCGACTGACCAGCACCAGGCTGGTGACATGCCAGATGTCAGACATGTACTCCGGATGTGCTCACATACTTCGTGTATAATAGAGCAGAGAATGACAATGGTGTGTATGTCAGCCAGTGCCGTTGGTACCAAAGAGCTTTTGTCAGCCAGCCATAGATTACAATCACATAAAGATTGGTGAAGGGCAACGCGAAGCATCAGCGGCTGGCTTGCTTCTAGCGTCCTGGATTGGGTGTGTAGGAAAGGAAACGTGGTGCCGGCCGTTTTCGGCTATCTCTTCGCGTGCTCAAGCACGCCATGGTCGATGCTGGCGTGCCCGGGATTGCGAAAATAGAAAGGTTAATGGAGAGAAATTGCCGCGTTGGGCGCAAGGCAAATCGACAGAGACGAACCATGACGGCCCGTGGATTTGGTATCAATTAGTGGTTGTTGTTGTTCGTCTGTTCTTCCTCTTGTCTCGAGGTATAAAGTGTTCGGAATTGTTCTAGACCACTATATTATCGTTCCTCGGCAGGGTCTGTCGTGAACAATGATGCAATACTTTTCTGATTGAATTGACACGGACGCATGACTCGTTCTGTATTTCTTGACAGACGACCGACGTAGAACCAGATTAGAGAACAAGTCATTGCGAGCATGAGCCATGCCCCGACGCGTACTATTTGGTGGATTTGTCTCTGGGAAGAAAAGGGAAATTGAGTGGCTTACTTCGCGAGCTTATGCACGAAAGGGGGAACATAGATAAACAGGCTCTTGACAGGGCGCTAGAAAACCCACGCGCACGCGGGTGTCAGGGTTATGAATTGCAGAGGTGAACGCAGGGAGAGTTGCGGGTGGGATGAATGGGGAAAATGGATAAGTGGATAAGTGGGTTGCATGCAGCAAGCTGAAAGCATCCAAGCGCATATTTCGTCATGGTACAGCTTGACTTGTGCACAGAGCAATAGGACACATGGAGACAACTTGATCTTTCAGTTAGCTGGATGGAGATATGGCCGCTCCAGTCAGAGGGGCAGAACGAAAAGGTATAATGCATGTCGCGTGCAGGCAGAACGGCCTAGTATGGCTAGTTGTAGCGATGGTTGGAGTCGAGGTTCGGAGGATGACTTGTGCTTTAGAATCAAGGTCTGATTAGCATCAACGGTCGGTGCTTTCAGACTACGGCGTTGTACGGCTGCGTGGGCTACAATATTCTCTGCCCCGAGAAAGAAGGACCCCACCTTTCCCTCCACCGCAATTGCACTGTGGGACTCTGCCATTTCCCTTTCCCACCTCACATACCAGTCTCTCGACACGTCCTGCCTTGCCCTCCCATCAGCCAGCATTTGCATCCTGTAGCGGCGTCGCAACTTGCACACTCAGAGGTCTCGTGTCACAAAGCTCCACGCAAAGTACGTCATAAGTCAGTCGACAGACTTGAAGCATCCAAAACCACACACCCCCAGTCCCCCGGAGTCAAGTCCTTTCTCGCCGCAACGCATCTTTCACTCATCTATCATCATTGTTCGATCTCCACGTCGTCGACTTGTCTGGCAGGCAAATATTCATATGAACATTGAATCTAACATGAGAACGACAGCAACACAGACATTCATCACCATTGCCACAACAACACATCTCCTTTGACAGGATAATTACAAGGCGCCTAACTAATCACATCCGTTCGAGTCGCAAGGACAATCATACGACTCTGAGAGCCGGAGAGCAAGGAATAAAGCATACGTGGTAAAGAAGAAAAAAAGACACGGAATAAAAATGCCAGGCACCACCACACAACACTCTGACGCCAGGGTACGTCCATACTCCGCATACCCCTCCCCAAAGCGGCATCGCGCCTGCTGCACCCTCCACGAATCCTACTACTCTGCCCCGTTTGGTCTCCCATTCGTATCTGCTTACACTAGTAACCTCACCTGATACTACCTTGCTTGACTTGCCCTACCATTGTCACCTCTCCCTAGCACACGCGCGCACACCTGGGAAAGCACACCCCTCGCTGACTTGTTATTTTTCAACACTTATAGAGCGAAGAGGGATCCGTCGGAATGCCGGAATTTGGCGATAGCATCGACTTTGTCACCTTTGAGCAGATTCTTGAGATGGACGACGACGAGGACGAGCGCGAGTTCAGCAAGAGCATCGTTTACGACTTCTTCCAGCAAGCCGAGAGCACTTTCCAAAAGATGGACGCTAGCCTGTGAGTTGTTGTCTTTCTCTTACCATATGTCAACACACCCCACCATTGTTAGTTTGCGGTCTCCACTTCACCCTCTCCATCCTTTAGTCAACACAAACACCACAACGCGCACTCAACACGAACAGCATGACAATTCTACTAACACTCGCTTCTCCGACCAGTGAGTCCAAAGACCTCTCCCAGCTCAGCGCCCTAGGCCACTTCCTCAAAGGCAGCAGCGCCACTCTCGGCCTTACCAAGGTCAAGGACTCGTGCGAGAAGATCCAGCACTTTGGCGCCAACAAGGACGAGACGGGCACCCACGACGAGCCCGACGACGAAAAGTGTCTCAAGAACTGCAGCACCACCATTGCACAGGCCAAGGAGGAGTTTAGAGAGGTTGAGAGGGCGCTGAGACGCTTCTACCACGACGCCGAGTAGATTCGGGAACAAAAAAGCTATACCACAGGGCCCTGCCAGAGCAATATAATACCCCCCCTTCCTGCCGCCCATTTGCGGTGGTCCATCACTACTACCACTTCTCCTGCTGTTCGTTTGCGCCGACATGTGCTTCTGGGGTCCGTTGATTTTCGTGTTGTTATCCTGCGGGGCTTTTCGCTGGGGTTAGATGAGTGTTGTATCTAGAATGCAAGACGGTGGCTAGATGGGACAGTACATGAGATGCAGATGATGGAAGGACGGGCGACCGGTTTCAGTGCCATCCTTTTGCCACGATTTGGATAGAGCGTGCGAGACTTGCACAAGTCTATTCGGGGAGGATTGGTAGGGATTGGATGTGTCTCCCATCAAGCACTTCTGCGAATGCGGTGGTCGGACAAGAGCCCCCCGGCCGTGTCTCCCAGCCGCTTCTCCTCTGGGCTCGTTCCGCGGACCTCACGTCGTCATCACCATTGAACGTTGGTTGGCAAGACAGGAGAGGCAGAGAGCAAGCACCGGTAGGTGGATGTGCGGCAAAGGCAAGGGCGCGATGGTAAAGCATATTTGGTTACTGAAGCGGGTGCTGTTCTTTTTCTTCCCTCTTGGTTGATGAAATAACCTCTGTCATATCAAAATCTCTTACTACGTATTTCCTCTTACTCAATGTCCGGAAATTTTCAACTCTACTACTTATGCGAATCGTTCACCACGGAGAGCCTCTTTTTTCCCCCTTTCTTGGTCATGTAACAATATGCATGTGTATGTGTTTCATCAATATCACTCGACAGTAGATTTGTCAGAGAGAGGCAGGGGAGAAAGATGAAACAATGATTATTGCGTGGTCCTACGTTCTGGTGGGTTTTTCTTATGATGGGTCTGTCTGCATATCTGCATGACATAGTGTAGGATGTCTAGTAAGTAATATTTGTTCGATATAGCGTAGGTTTAATCCTGACTATTGTCTCACTAAGACCCACCCTCTTATCCTCCACCTGCCTCAGCTGGGGGAGATTCAAGAATCGTGGCTCATATCAGTATATATCTCTCTCTTCCTCCTTCCATTTCGCTCCTCTCCCATCTTTTGTGGCAATCGCTCTTGCTGCTCCAGAAAATCTGTTGATCTAAACTCGCACGTCCATTTCGGCCCATTGTACCGCCCCGTACGCAAAATCCCGCTCCAATCTAAAGGCGTTCAAGAAGAAGAAGAAGAAGAAGAAGAAGAAGAAGAAGAAGAAGAAGAAGAAGAAGAAGAAGAAGAAGAAGAGGAAGAAAAAGGTAATGATGTCAAACCAAGAGGGAAAATCTTCCAGACCACTTCTGGTAAGGGTCTGGTTCCCAGGTTCAAAACTCCGTGTGTCGCCCAACGCCCGTCAATAGAAAGTTACCAGCCCAAATTCCGTGACGAGGGGTCATGGGCCTGCTGTGAAGGTGTCCAGCGCGAAGTGTCTGCAACCTTTGTCTTGTCTTTAACGTTGCAGATATTGGTATCCAGACTGGCGGTGCAAGTAGTCGGGTAGGCCATGATATGAATGCTAGCCTGCGCTCAGGCCGTGCCCGCATCTCTTTCCAAGGCAAGGGCGGAGTGTTGCACCTGGTTCAACATAAATGCCCACCTCGGGTCTTGTCCCGCGCTTTTTCTCGTTTCAAAGCGCACGCGGGTCTGCAGATTGAGAGGGAGTGGCTCTCATAGACTCCTTCTGTTCCGCGGTAGATCGAGTAGCGAGCGGCGGCTCAAGCTAGAATGCGACTATTGGGTTGCAGTCTATCGCTCACGATCTCTAATCTCCCTCCATCTCGTGAGGAGGGGCTGGATCTCCTCTTCGCAATTACGACTTGAGTCGCGGATGCAGCCGTGGAAGTTTGCGACAAAGTCGCCTTCGTTGTAGACGCCCTCGGCGGGGCCGGTGGTGTATGAGTTGAGGATGCGCTGGGGGACGAGGGCGAGTTTGGCGAGCATGGTGCCGTGCCATCTGTTTGAGAGGACAAGTCAGTGATTGGACTGGCAGATACAAGGCAGTATGAAATGGAGTGTGGAAGGACATGATGACAACATACTGCACAATATGCTCAAGCGCATGAGCCTCTGCCTTTTGAAAGTTGTAGCTTCGATAAAGAGGATCGAACCAGGCGTCGAGGAAGAACTTGGCCCAATCGCCGGTGCGTAGAATCATGCTTCCACCTGCAAGGCCCTCATTGTCCTGGGTGAGGACAAAGTCGACGCGGTCGCCTTTGAGGTGGGAGAAGGTGCGGATGACACTGTCCGGGGGAACGACAGGCTTGTCAACAATCATGAGGGACTCGAGTCGCGCGGGATCCATGATGTGAGACTCCAAACTCAGAGCGGGGTTCATGATCAGGGCAGTGCTCGTGAGGTAGAAGACGAGAGGTGTGTGAGGGTAAAGAGTCATGGCGTGTCGAAGGGCGGGGATGGTGGACCACGAGGTTGGAGCATTGTCAAGGGGGTAGTCGGTCGTGTTGGGGAAGAAAGCGACATAGCCTGTGGGAGATTGTAAGTACGGCGCCTGGTGTTGGACATCAAGGACGGGTGTATACCATGCTTCTCGGCGTAGTGCTTCCTGTTGGCCTTGATCGCTTCCCTGTAGCTGGTGCTCAGGCTTGGATCTAGCGTGGTGACAACGACCGCTTTCGGGGTGCCAGAGGGAATGGAGGGAGAGCTAGAGCCAGAGAAGAGCTTGGACAATAGCCAGAGAGTGGTAAAGGCACCGAGTACGAGGATGAGCAGTTGTTGTAGACGCGAGGTGCGACGGAGGTAATTGGAGCCGGGGTACGAGTGGTTTCTTGATGACCGCGCCGCATAGGCAGGCGGGCTGGACGACTTTCGAGGCGGGAATGCAAAATGCATGCTGGATCGTGCAACGCAATGCAATCCTATCCTGGTCAAGAGGTGGCCGAGTAGGGGTACAGTACAGTACAGTACAGCGCAGTAGGTGAGATTGTTGTGAATCGTGTACACTACCGTAGGACAGGGATGGCAAGGCCAAATACGGGCGGACTTGGCGTTTGCTGTGTGGTGGCCTCTTTTACTGCACCATTTTAATTTTGGGGACGCGGTCGCGACTTTTCAGGATTTGCTCTTGATCTTCTGCTGGCCTAGAAAGAAAGGAAGAGGGACCTTGGGTCAATGAGACACATGCACATTTGGTACAGGTGCAATTTCGCTCACTTGTTCATTGACCAGATTAAACGTTCCACCGCCAAGATTGCTGAGCTTCTGTCCCTGGATTTGGAAGTCACAGCCCGTCAATAATCAGCCTTACCTTAGCTTTCCACTCCCGATCCCTCCCTATCTCAGACCAACCCTACCGCAGTTCGTCGCTATAGTAAACCACTACCGCCCCTGAGAAACTGCCAACGGCTTCTTTCCCTTCGCCGGCGTGTTTGAACATTCGACACCATCGTAGGCACGTAGTAACGGTCTGTCGCGTAACCCAATGTACACGTCGTGATTTTATGCGCCTGCGACAATTGCGATGATCCTTCTAGCTTCTTTCTAGAAGACCACTCCGACGGGATCGTCTATTGTCCGTCCAACACTACTCTACTCTTCCACTTCACGAGTCTGCAATTATTCGCTGCAGTCAGATTTGGTAGGCACCTTAAGCAGTATTCCTCCTTTTATCTCCCATACATATTCGGACTTTAGATGCCGTCACGGTAGGTACGTCCGTCCGAGGAGTGGCCTTTGGGGTGAACATGACATCACAAATCATCACTTCCGCTGCATTACTCCAACACACGTCAATCGGGGAAGACTTGTGCCATTTTGACTATCTGTCTATTCTTTACTCCCATCTTTCCACCCATCCGTTCACCTCTCAACCACATCTACCTCACGAACTTCCATAGCAGCTTTTCGTCCCTTTTGCAAACGCAACATCAGAAACAGAACAATAACCTACAATATGGTCGACCCAGTCATTCAGGTCAAAGCCTCTTGCAACGAGTATCCTTGGGGAAAGACCGGCAAAGAGTCTCTTGCAGCAACGTTATGTGAAAAGACCCCTGGCTGGGGTGGCAAGGGCCCCAACGAGGACTTTAAGCTTGATGAGAGCAAGCCATATGCCGAGATGTGAGTGTCACATTCTTTACATATGCACCTCAAGACTGACATACAACAGGTGGTTCGGAACCTATCCAGAACTTCCATCATACACCATGGATGGCAAAGATCTACAAGATGTCATTGATGAGTCCCCGGAAGAGTACATGGGCCAGAGCGTCCTCAAGAAGTTTGGCCATTCAAAGCTTCCCTACCTCCCGAAAGTGCTCTCCATCGCAAAGGCACTTCCCCTCCAGCTTCACCCGAACAAGGACCTCGCCAGCAAGCTGCATGAGAAGGACCCGGATAACTTCACGGACCCCAATCACAAGCCTGAGATTGCAGTCGCCCTCACCAAGTTCGAGGCCTTCTGCGGTTTCAAGCCCAGTGACAAGATTGAAGCCCTCCTACAACTCGAGCCCTTGAAGAAATTCCTCCCCGACATCTCCAAGCCCAAGTTTGACGACCAAACCCTCAAGCACGTCGTCAACCACATGCTCAAGGCCGACGAGAAGGTCATTGGCGAGACCGTCGAGGCCCTTTACAAACTTGACAAGTCCTCCTTCGGCGCTGACACATATATCCCCGACCTCATTCCCCGCTTGGCCGACCAATACGACAAGACCGACCCTGGCCTTGTTGTCGCCCTCATCACAATGAACTACCTTGTCCTCCAGCCTGGCGAGAGCATCTACATTCCTGCAGATGGAATTCATGCCTACCTCTCCGGCAATATCATCGAGTGCATGGCCCGCAGCAACAACGTCCTTAACACGGGCTTCTGCCCCTCCGCTGAGCGCAACTCGGCCGACCTCTTCTGCTCCTGCTTGACGTTTGTGCCCCACAGCCCCGAACAGTGCATGCTCCCCGCCAAACCCTACCCCGGCAGCAAGGCCGGCAAAACACAAGTCTACAAGCCACCCATGAGTGAGTTCAACATGCTCGTCACCAAGCTTTCTGGAAGTGACAAGGAGACGCTCGCGGCTGTGGGTGGACCCTCGATGGCGATTGCTACCAAGGGCGTCGCGACTATCAAGGCCAAGGGCAAGGAGTGGACTATCAAGGAGGGCAACATCTTCTTCATTGCTCAGGGTACTGAGGTGGAACTTGTTGGCCAGGAGGGCTTGGAGATGTTTACTGCTTATGTCGAATAAGCAGACGCTTTTGACTATCTTTCAGTCGGGTGAAAAAAGCGACTAGATATTGTGATTGGAAGCTAATTGAAGATAATGATGACTATTACACGAACAAGGAATGTTTGGACGTGCAAATTACGTATCATCATCTATCGTGATAATTTACAATAGAGAGACAGTCAACAGCCAGCACATACAGGATTGATTGACAAGTAAGAGATAAGCAAGACTGGCTTTGGCCACTTGATGGGATTAATAACGAACGTTGTGCATACTGCTACAATCTACTGCTACCGTCGTGGGCAAAGTATAGCAGCGGCGTACCTTTGGCCCGCGTACAATAGTTTTGAAATAGAAACATTCGTGTCAGGTTAAGGCTAGACAATTGAATGCATCTGTACACACGTGCAGAGATTGTGTATACCATGAGATTGCTCGCACTCGACTTGGTTTGTTAGGAGATGTTTAGATGGCTAGATTGTGGAGTTGTTACGGTGCGCGACAAGAGGTAAGTGAGAATATAAGTTCAGTCTTCCCAAACGAGCGGGCAAGTAAGGTGAAGTTTGGGTGGGTGGGGGAGGTGCAGGGGAGGTGGTGGCCGCGGAGCGACCTCCACGACATTGAGAGCATTTGTGACAAAGCAGACCCACATTCCACCCGGTTCGCAGGAGATGGCTAGATGTGGCAATGTTACTACGCGTAAGAGTAGGCAAGTAAGGTGCACAAGAGCAGGCAAGTATGGTGAAGAATTTCCCAAGAAATCTTGTTTTGATATTTTGCTTTTTTGATAGCACGACTTTCTAGCCCATAATAGCCTGGTGAAACCCGCATGTCCAGCCAATTCGTAGTCCGAATCCTAAGACCTATCTCTCGCAGCATCGTTCTCATAAGAGAGCGACACGTTTAGGAAGGAGGAGCGGCACCACGGCCACGGCCGAATCCACCACGGAACTGAGGAGCGAACTCGCCAGGGGCACCACCCTCCTTGCCCTCACCCTGCTCGCGGCGGCGGTACTCGCCACGGCCACCCTCACGACGGGGTCCACGGCGGTCACCACCGCGCTCCTCGCCGCCGAGCATGCCGCGGGGGGGAGCGTGGCTGCGCTGCTGCTTGATGTGGGTCTGGGGGACAATCTCAGCGGGCAGGTGGAGCCACTCGCGGAGGTAGTCGAGGCCCTCGGCGGTGAGGGTGTAGTAGTACCATTGCCAGGAGAACTGGGTCTTGAGGTATCCACGGGAGGTAAGGGACTGGCAAGCCTTGATGACCTGTTTGTGATTCTTGATCAGCTTTCCATGTATATTTGATGACTGAATAAAGACAAAGAACATACGTAAAGGTTCTTGGTGTCAATGTCGCCGTGCTTGGGCTGGTTGAAGTCCTTCTTAGCGACGAGAACTCCCTCGCGGAAGAGGTACTCGTGGATCGCCTTGCGGTCGGCCTTGGGAATCAACCTGATGGGACTGTATTAGACAAAGATGCGGCATGACTGTGACCAAATGCTCACATCTTGACGATTGATTTTCTTTTGTTATCAACGTGGAGTTTGGGCGATGATGATGTACCGAGCGCTGAGGAGAGGAAGGTCAACTTTTCGCGCAGCCAGCAGTATCTCTGAATATCGCCGACGCTGAATTGTGTGTCTTGGCGCGGTATTTTGCCGACCTTCTGCGACTTGTATGCACAGACCATGTGTCTTCCCGCCTCCATGGCTTGGCGAATCCTGTATAGCGCGACTTCCCAGACTTTGAACAGTGCGACAGTTGAGAGGCAGATCGTATAACTGTTCTGAAACACATACACCCCATTTGCTGTCCACCCATTCTGACATCTATTCATATTACACTCACTACCACGTCGTCAGGAGACAAATCAGACCTAAAACAAAGTGAACATCTTGGAAGGGCGACTACGCCTGCTACCACACTCGGATCTGATCGACATGTCTGACACAATCAAACTCGACGAGGGAAAAGCGCAGTGGGATCCCCGTATGCTGACAGAGGGACTCTCAACACTTGTCAGAGTTCGCTTTCTTGGCTCTGCTGCTCTACCCAGCGTCTATCCCCTCTACCAGATCTACCTCTTCGCCTCGACCTCCGCCACCAACATCTTCCACTCCTTGAACTATCATCTGCAATCAAAACCGGAGATGCGCATCGAGATCCCCGAACCCACTACTCTGGTCTTGCGCGATAGCACTCGCGTAAATCGAGACCTTGATGTTCCCATCTACACCCTCCTTTCCATGTTTAAGATGCACAACAACCCGCCAACCCTCACTTTCACCCTCGAGCCGCCCCCGACCACCATCAACGTCATGATCAAGACCTTTGGGGGACTCGGCCTCCCCAGCACCCTCAACATACCTGTCAACGCTACCTGTACAGTGCGAGACCTCGTGGCCACACTTCATTCTCGCATTCCAGCCACCACAGCCCTCGCATCCCGCCTGACAACCACTAATAGAAAACACCTGTCATGGCACTCGGATGAGACCATCTTCTCCCTACTGAAGAGGACCGATGTCGACAATGTCGGCGCCCTTATGATGAACCTTCACCTCCGCGTCCTCACTCCAGGCGGCAAAGGCGGTTTCGGCTCGCAACTCCGCGCCGCCGGTGGCCGCATGAGCTCGCGCAAGAACAGACGCAACCCAGAACAACAAAACGCTTCCAATCGCAACCTGGACGGTCGCCGCTTACGCACAATCACCGAGGCCAAGAATCTGGCTGCATACCTGACCATGAAGCCAGACATGGACAGGAAGGAGAGGGAAGAGAAGCGCAAGCGGTGGGAGGCTGTCGTCGAGGCTGCCGAACGGAAGGAAGACGAGATCAAGAGTGGCAAGGGCGGTAATGTGCGTCTCGATGGACAATGGGTTGAGCAAAAAGAGGAAGTGGAAGGGAAGACACGAGATGCCGTTCTTGCTGCTATGAAGGCCGGCTTGATTGGCAACGAGGCCCTCATGTTTGAGCGCACCGGCAGCGAAAGCTCAGCCAGCGCAGAAGAGGAGTATGATAGTGAGGCTGAGGCTATGGAGGCTGTCGCGAGCGGCTCTTCCGCCAGCAGCAGTGGAGCTGACGACAAGGACAAGCCTACTGCTAGCAAGTCTGCTCCTGCTTCTTCTGCTCCGGCATCTAGGACTTTCTTCGGTTGGGACGAGGATGACGAGGACATGAGCGATGAGGAAGAAGAAGAAGACGAAGAGGAAGAGGAACCTGCGCCTGGGGCTTACGAGGGCAAGGGCAAGGGAAAGGCATGATCTGTGTTCTTGCCCACTTCTTTCATGACAGGACCAACAACTCAGTCGCTTGTGTCATGAGTGTTTTGGCTGATTGCTTTTAGCGAGAGCGTTACGGGCGTTTTTTCTGAATCTGATTTCTATAAGATTCGGTTGGGTTTGCTCTCTCTTTATGAACACACTGCTTTTCTGTTTTTACCTTGGGTCTCTTTGGTGGTGTGTGTTCTCATTGCTTACAGGATAATATTCCTTCATTGAGAGAAAAACAAGAAAGAATGGTATTGGTCTAGTGTGCACCTCTCATTCTATATCCCATCGTCTCCGTTTGCTTCCTTGTCTACCGTGACCGCAAAGCCGACAGTAAAAGGGGAAAAGGATGCATCTATACAACTGAATAGAGATGGGAGACAGGTATTATTATTAGAGACGTAGTCGTCGCTTTTGCTCTGCTGTGGGTGTCGTGGGTGGAATTATATACTTGATGTTATCATGATGCATTCATTGTCTGTCTTGGCTTTGCCTGCCTGCCTTGCCTGCCTTGCCTGCCTGCCTGCGTCTTTACTCCTCACTCATCATCATTCATACTCGTGCCTTTTTTTTCTTTTTTTTTCTTTGGATGTTCGTAGCTCATTCGTGCTGTGGTCTGGTCGTCAAGATGCCCGCATATCCAAGACGCATCGATGGTAGTCCAAATGCCGGGGTGTAGATCTCGAAAGCCAAGAAGGCGTGTTGATGGAATGCTGGGTCTGGTTTCAGATGAGCATACACATGCACGCGCTCCTCAAGTAGATATGTCTTCTGGCAACCTCAGACCCGTATCTGCTAATCCAAATGAGAGTGGGCTTGGTAGGATGAATTCATCGATCGCTTCGTGATATCATGGGCTTAGATGAGAAAGATAGCAGCGAGCATGCCAAACACACTGCTGACCACACCCGAAGACATCTGCTTGACTGCTGCGCCAGTGGTAGGGGCGGCAGTAGTGCTGGCTGCACTTGGTGAACTTCCGGTCGAGCTTGCTGATCTTGCAGTGGTGGTTGTGGTCGATCCTGCGCTCGAGTGAGTGGAAGCTGCGGCCGAGGTGGTTGATGAAGTATTCTCGCCAGAGGATGGAGAGGTGGTCGTGGTTGATGTGGTGAGGGTTGTAGGGGCGGCGGTGCTTTCAGTGCTGCTTGCGGAACTTCCTGCAGGGGCAGTGCTGCCAGATGTAGGGGCAGTCGAAGAAGCAGTTGTTTCGGTAGAAGTGGTGGACAAGGTCGAGGTACCGGAGACAGGGGTAGTGGTAGCTGATGAAGCAACACCACTGGCACCTGTGGAGGCGGTGGATGCAGCAGAGCTGACCTCGCTTGCAACAGACGAGGCTATGGAGCTCAATGCTGAAGAGCCGGTTGAGAGCGGAAAGGGAATGACAATTGCAATGGAGCTGCTCGACATTGTGCTTGAGGAAACACCGGAGGAAGTCGTTGCTGTCTCAACTGTAGTGGTCGTGGTGGGAGTAGCGGGTCCGACAGGAGTGGGTGCAAGATCGGAGGACACTGACTCGGATGCAGACGCCGTAAAGGATGTAACACTTGAAGGTGAAGGGGAGGGAGTGGTGTAGTACGACGAGGGGTATGTCTGAAGGGCACTTGACAGTACAGACACGGCGTTCAGACTAGTGCTCGGCGAAGCAGTAGAGCCTGGACAGTCGCTGACGCCGGAACCGCAAGATGTAATCGTGGCAGTCGTAGTGGTCTCCACAGTTACTGCTGGGACAACAACGGGTAGCTCGGTTGTTGAAGATGCTTCACCTGTTGAGTAGACGTTAGATAGTTAAATAGCAGAGATCCTCGTCAGACAGTACCAGATGAGGCAGATACAGAGACGGTAGCTGCTGAGGTTGAAACAGAGTATCCGGCGGGGAGAATTATTGAAACGGAAACGCCTTGAAGCTGTCAGGTCAATTGTGTGAGAACGAAAAGTCGAGAACACTAACCGTTCAATACTGCTGGAACCGTCTGCACCCTGGTGCTGCTTTGACATCTTGTAAGAACTGGCAAGACTGCCAAGGTAATTCCAACTTTTGAGAAGCCCATTGTAAAATGTCAAGACCGTTTCTTGTTAGAAAAGAATGGAAGATATGCACGTATCAGACGTTTGAGGAATGTTTGAGATCAACGGCGGCGCGTGCATGAACAATGGGTGGGATCTTGTATGTTATAGCCGTTAAAGGAGGCTGGATGCTGGATGTGAAGCGAGAGCACGGGGCAGGAACAAAACAAGATGGCAGGGAACTTATTACTTAGTGCACAACTTGCCTTTCTCAAGCGATTGATGATGATGATGAGCAGTACAAGCGATGTAATTTGTCCTACCGAGAGTAATGCGCTTGATGGGGATCCCCAGATGTATTGGTGGGTTGAGGATGCAGAAGCTTGATTTATGAGGCGCGATCTTCAGGGCTGCACGCTACCGTGCCTGGTTTTAAGATGGCAAAGATGTGATTGTGTCAGGTTTAAGCGGGTTTATATTGCGCACGTGAGTAATCTGTCATAGTCGAGTATGTTTGTGTCCAGCACTAGATCATTTGTGTTGTTGTAGAGACAACAAGCGAGGTGCAAGAGGCTGGACGAGCAAGAGGTGCGATGCGGGGAGACGAGATCGGCGGCTGGTGCGGCGCTTCAGGACAATCGAGACCTTTCCTTCGTCAAATTTGGTCGAACAACGCAACGCGAAGCGAGGGCGATACCACAGGTTGCACCTCGTTGATACTGGATTGAAAGTGGCGGTGTGGTTTTCATGATGAATGCAGTTCACGACATCAAGGTTGTTAGGCATTTATTGGAGCAATTAAAGAGCACATGAGTTGGGTATGTGGTAATTTTATCGTATTTACTCAAATGTGATGAAGCTATGACTAGTTGAGGCCGATGTGATACTCGTATACTATGCTCCTTCAAGTTAGCAAGATTCTTTCAAAGTAGAACGACATGAAGCTTGGATTGCATGAGTATGTCAGACAGCAGTTGGACAACAATAGTTTTATCCACATGTACACGTTAAGTAAAGGTCTGTGATATATTGCTTGATCATCATTGAAAGGGATGGGAAGAGAAAGAGAAGATGTAGACTCACACAATGCATCAAGATCGTCCACAAAGTAGTACGTGGCGTCATGCCTGCTGCACGAGCCGGGATATCACTCCCTCTTAGCACGTTTGAAGAAAGAGTCCATGGTCTTTTGTTTCTCATCAAATTGTGCGCGACCAATCCCGCCGCGTGTTCTCTTGAAACCCTGCAAGTGTTGCTTGCCATCAATGGCCAATATCGTGGTCGCATATCCGTCAAGACGCCTCGACGAAGTCTTCAAGGACAGAGGGAGCTTGCTTTCAGCTAGACTGACATGTCCAACTTGATCGGTTTGGGCCGCGAGAGGACTTTGAGCACGGGGCGGTGTGCTGGGCTGGGTAGCCACATGCCGCTGAGGGACAGCAGCAGCATCTGCAGTTGTGCTGCCATGCGTAGCGTTGTCGGCGGAGGGGGCCCCAGTCATTGGTGTGAAGGAAAGCTCGAGAAACCCTGTGTTGCTCCACCCACCCAAGTGCTCTAGGACAATGGGGCCTCTCGCTGTGCTGACCTCAGGTGAGACTGTCACACTCCGCCTAGGGAGTCGAAACAATATTCTACGCCATAAATGTGACAGAAGAATGCCATGAGACACGACTACGACCGTGTGATTAATGGAACTTTCGTCGCCATCGAACAATGGTATCAAGTACGAGTCGATGAAGTCATCGCTGCGCTTCGCCAGAGAATCTTTCGACTCAACATCGACAAAGCCGGGATCATTCTTGTGTATCTCATGATGCGCCTCCCTTCCAGTCTTGTTCGGAGACTCACGCTGGCGAGCGTAAAAGGGCTTGCCTTCGTAGAAACCAAAATCTTGCTCCTTCAGACTGTCAACCTTTACGATTGAGACGTCGTCCGGGCTGCTCGGATGATCCTGCTGTGCCAAACGAATTGCAACGGCAGTCTTGTACGCTCTCTGCAGTGGCGATGCAAAGATGTGCGTCAATGGCTGTCTATTGCTGGCGAACCATGTTCCCAACCGGCGGGCTTGTTGGACTCCATGATTGGTAAGTGCTGAATCTCTACTTCCAGCACTATCAATAATTGATCAGTAATTGTGTGCGTTGATGATTGAGACGGCGAGCTCACTATAAGCCAGCTACATTGTCAACTGTCTCGCCATGTCGAATCAGAAAGAGACGCATTGAACATCTCCCACTCTCGCGAGACACAGCGCATATTGTGTGTGTTGATGTTTGAAGAATGAAGGGTCGGATTGTCGCGATTTTGTGGTTTGTAGGCGGGCAGTTGCCGAACTTGAACCGGAGCTGATTAGAACGTCACTCCTCGTTTAGTATCTCGAACGCCGTCTACCTCACTGGAAGCATGGCCGCGTTCTCCAAGAGCAAGTATTCTTGCTTCAATAATGAAAGTCTCTAATGGAAAACATGTCTGGACAGACAGAAATAGCGGGAGAAAGCGGCGAGATCTAGACATGCCTTTTATCCTACACGTTGGGTAAGGCTACAATGCTCACTTCTCTCTCAAACCTGCCATGCTTTACGTATAAGACCCTGCGCCAAAGAGATGATCTTCGTCAGTAGAGTACTCGCAGACTGTGCCACTGTCCTCTTGCCTTTTACTTGAACGGACATAACGATAAGTAGATCAGGTTTCCGTGTCAGACACATACACTTTCCACTCCTTGTGCCGTCATATAACTTCCTACTTCTGTCCTATCTCTGCTGAGGCGTTGACTTCTCGAGCAAGATATTCCGCTCAGCAGCAGATTCAAACTTCCAATCATTCACCCGATGGCTTCCTATTCTGGGTGTTGCCTCACTCTCTTGGTACCCACACTTCCCTGAACTTCTTGCACGCTCTATACAGCATTCATTAGGGTCCATCCGGGGATGAGCCGACTACCACGCTCATACATACTTTACTTGTCTATCTCCGTTCACTCGTGTGACAAGCAGGACTCGAGATCTCTCGAACATCAAGTAAGACTTTCGACTTGCCATCAGTAAGTCAGCATTGCCCTGCTTCCACGGATTTCTATCTTCGTAGTGCGCCGTTTCTCTGCAGACTTTGCCGTTACCGTTGCTCGTTTCTTCGATCCAGACTTTGCGCAAGGGTGCCTATACCACTTCTCTCTCTCTATCGCGGGCCCCTGACATCAAAACTTTCATATGACCTTCTGCATTCATGGCTATGGTGACTGATACGCAGCATCCCTCGACATGCTCCATCTTTGGTCCGGCCCCAAATCATGCCAACGAGGTCAGTCATGGACCCGCGCCCCAGGGTTTGCTGAACCATAACTTTGATACGGTGTCATCTTGGGACTTTAGTACATTCGTTGATGACGTGCCCAATGACTCCACGATCCATGGTTTCGACTTCGAGGGTTTTGAAGCTGCAGATCCCGGCAAGGTCGATGAAAGTAACGGAAGCTTGCGAGATTCACTATTTACAACTGCATCAGAAGCTCCCGGCGTTCCTGCCGAAGGGCAAGCTGCACTCTGCAAACAGGATGTACTGGGTGTGGATACTCCTCCCTATACTAATGGTTCCAACGCACAACATACGCTTGGCCATGCCAACGCTCTAGATCAGAGCAACGAAAGTCAGCATATGTCCTTGATGTTTCACACAACCCCGACACGGGAGCGACTCTCAGGATCAGGCGCAGGATATCAATTGCATGGCATCTCGCGCAATTTATCTGGTATACATGACGCCATACTATCCGAAGAAGTCTCCGAGCCTCGAGGTGGTTTCGGAAGTTTCTTGGATGAAGGACCATTAGGCGAAGATGTTGACTCGGCTACACCTAGCCAGCCCGAGCATGAGGCAGAAGCGCAGCATGAAATCGAGCCTCGTAACTATCATTTGCGCCCCGGCTTCAGAGATAATGGCCTAGTCTTCTCGACCTGGCTTGACAAAGACACCTCCGGAGATTATGATCCAGATCTCAAGCCCACGAGAAGCACCGCAAGAAGACGCAAGTTGATCACATCTGGTGACGATTCTTCCGCAGAGTTGGTCAGGCCAACCGAGATCACAGAAGCCCGTCAACTCCTCGTGAGACAGCGACGATTGAGCGAGGCGGCCGCCAGGATCAATGGGAAAAGCTATGTGCTCTCCTTCAAGCTTTCTTCAGAAAAGGGACTAGCACTCATCGCAAGCTCGCTTGATAATTGGCCAGACCATGAGTGGAACGCTTTTGCCGAGCCACTTCACAATCACATCTTGTCGGACAGTACCAGTGATGGTAACATCTCTAGCCTCTCGTTTCAGAAGGGCTATAAGCTAAGAGGGCGCCCTGTGCAGACCCAAGCTTCCCACCGACCAGACTTGAAAGGACAACCTGCTGCTCGAGGGTGCTGGAACTGCTACGAGGTTGGCTTGCTCGACAACAAATGTATCGTTGAGGGTCAGGAGGTTGTTTCATGCTCTCTTGTCAATGACGGGACCAACTGGCCCTGTCGCGCGTGCGTCGAGGACGGTCACGACTGTGACCTAATCACTGCACCAATCATCAAAAAGACATGCGAGTGCTGTACTCGCCGCAGACTTGACTGCTCGTATGCTAGGACGTTTGATCACAGCAATGACTGCCTCGAGTGTCTGTCCATTGGTCATCGATGCGTGGCGGGTCCGCATAAAGCTGCAGTATATCAGCGTATCTCTTTGGACCACACTCCAAGTCCAGCGAGCATAACAGACCACACAAGCCTATCGTGCACAGCATGTCTGGCTGGGGACATTTTCTGCACTCTTTGGCGCGAATTCAAAAACAAGACTGGTCGCGCTTGTCGAGAGTGCGAGAAATGTGGCCTGAGATGCATCATAGCAGGTTCAGAGGGACCCAAAGACCGCGCCGTCATAGAGGCGGAGCGTCGAAAGAAGAGAAAACGCAAGCCAGCGGCCGAGTCTGCAGAAGACAAAACGCTAGTAGTTTCGAAGCGTCCCCGACGTCTGAAGCCTCAAATTCCGTTCATCGAGGATGAAGATGACAAAGACAACGACGAAGACGCACTCATCGTTCCCAAAGGCGTCAACCCCGGACGAGCTAGAGCACCCCATTCTCTGCCCATCCCTGATGTCCTTCCAAAGACCAAGAGTATCACAACCAAACTCTGCCATCCCATCACCTTCAACTACGAAGAAGACCCCGAGGGCAAACGTCCCTGCCACTTCTGCAGCCTCCCCAAATATCCGGTCCTCGGCCTTGGGGAACGTGCCATAACTGTCTTTGACGACAACAGAAGCCTCGCCAGCCTCACTGAACACGGAGAGCGCGATCAAGAGCCTACACGAATTTGTGCTTATTGCACTAATAAACCTCTCAAGATCCTTGTCTGCAATCCTCACGATATTCGCAGGATCCCCGAGGGTAAGATGGGTATTATTACTGCAGACTTTTGCGGTGCCTTTACTCGGTTGTTGAAGGGAGAACTACTACCTACGGACCACTGGTGCTCGATTTGTCCAGCTCCAGCCACCTATCAGTGTTGCAAGCGGAGAATGGGTTTCGGCTCCGAGGAGGATGGCTGCGGGTTGTTGCTTTGTGATTTGTGCCATGAGCAGCTGACGTCGAACACGAATGGAGGTAGCAGCTTAGGAGAGTTTGTGAGTGGCTTGCCTATCACGGGAACGGAAGAACGACCATTTGGGATGAGGGCTGATGCTGAGCTTTTGAAAGACGGGGGCGAGTTTACTAACATCATCTCGAGGATGTGAGAAGCAGATGAATTGATGGCATGGTCGGCTGAATGTTTCACGCTGAGAGAAGCAGAGGAGTGTGTTTCTTCTTGGCTTGAAGTTACGCGGTGGACTTGTGATGACTTTGGTTGAAAGAAATCCATGAGTCAACAATATTGTTTCTCATCGGCTTACATAACAACACTTCGTCAATCACGCGCAGCTCACGGATAAGCAATTCATCTCATTAATGACTGTATTCGGAAAGCTACCATGAGCGTGTCGACCCTTTACTTGATTCTCCCTTGTAATGCCAGTCTGTTTCGATCAAATTGATCGTGCCCAGGGTTTGAGAGGGAAGCTTCTGGTTCCAGTATTCAGGAGCCCGTATCATCGTGCAAATGTGTGTGATAGATGATCAAAGGCATGACTAAATCATGTGCGTTTCCTCCCTCGTGTGCTCGCACTATGTTCCATGGTTCTAGTCTCTTCATTAAAAAAGTCTTCTCGTCCCTTACCACCACGATCTGAGCCCTTCCTGTTTGTTTCAATTTCAACATACTATTCTATCAGTCGACGTCGAAAAAGCACGTGCCGAATAGGTAACTATGCCTTCGCCTCTTTCACCATAGTTCGGTTCTCCTTATCGTCAACATGTACCTTCTCCATACCTTTCTTACCCTTTTGCTCCTCCTTCTCCTTTCTTGCTCTTACGCTCTTCTCTTCATCACTCCCGTCTCCCTCCCACACCACCACACCCTTACTCTTCCTCTTCCTCTCAAACTCCTTCACGCTTCTGCTCCTGCGTCCGCTCCTGTGTCCACCCCTACTTTCCTCAGTAAGAGGCTTGGGGTAAGTCGCATACGCCTTCTGCAATTTCACCTTCCTCTCCTCGTTTAGTCCCTTCTGCTCGCGCTTTCGCTCTTCAGTCAGCTTGACATTGATTGGATACGCGCGAAGCTGAGCGGCGGTGTAGACGCGGCCGACCTGGACTGTTTCAATTGTTGCGTCTCCGCCGAAATCGTCAGTGGCGTTGGTTGTGATCAGGGGAAGTATGGGTTGTGGACGAGGGTTGTGGGGTGACTTTTGGGAACGACGAGTAGGGGGCTGTGCACGGGGCTCTCGGTGTGGAGTGGTGGATACTGAGGCGATCTGAGTAGGGAATTTCGGTGGTGGGGCGGGAGTGAGATTGATATTTGGTGGGGTACGAGGAAGTTCAGACAGAAGGTGAGGTGTGGAAGGATTAGAACGAGGGGGCAATCTGGTAGGAGTCGTATAGGGTGCAGCGCAAGTGTCTCTTTTAGAAGATCTTCCGGGGAAATATGGTAGCGAGGCTTGGGCTAGGCCAATGCTCATGATCTCAAGAGGGTTCCCTCGTGAAAGAGCGATGTCGAATGCCGCGCCGTGCCCACACTCGGGTCTCAATCTTGGCCGGATGTGAGCCATTTCTCCAGATGACGGACTTGGCGAGTGACCCCTGGCGGGTTTCCCGTGCTTCGAGTGTTCATTATCGTGAGTGTGAGAGCGGCTCCGAGAATCGTTGACATTTGCTTCGTTTGCCAGGCGTTGTTCATGGAATGCCTTGAGGTTCAGCATCTCCGTGTCAATTCGCGGTATACTAGTCTCTGGTCCAAGAACACGGCGGGCAAACGGGAAGTTAATGTTGGTCGCACTTTTAGTTCGTGGTAGGGTATTCTGAGCGTTGTCTGGCTTGGAATGGTCGTTGCGAGGTCTGTTCGTACCTGATGTGATAACACCGAAGTCCTCGTCACTGTCACTATCATCCGTCTCAGACCCATTACGGTCTCCAGAAGCGGACACTGTGTTTGGGCTTGGTGCTGTCTTCGAGTCAACATCTGCTGGATTCGACGATGTAACATGTTTCTCTCCAGTCGGCTCAACAGCCATGACTCTTGTCTTGACAAGCAGATCGGCGAGTTCTTGCGGGTGACCATGGGATGAGTTGACATCTTTACCGGGGGGCTTAAAAGTCCCAGAACCATAAGTAGCTTCGAGCTCAGCAGCTGAAGGGCTTGAAGAAGGGTGCCTCGAGTATCCCCAGACTTCCTGGGCAGTAGGTCTCTTGGACTCGTTGTCTGGCCTGAAGAAACGCTTCAGCCTCTGACGCTGGGTATATCCATAGAAATGTGGAGGCTCCTTTTGGCCCGCTGGTGTTGTGTGACTGGGGGCGGAGTGGAACTCCTTTACTGATATTGAGTCTAGTGCATCTGGACGATTATCCTCCTTATCCATAGCAATTGCCATGCAGAGTCGGTCCAGATATCAATTAAGGGTTGTGCTAGGGAGGAAGATAACACGTTTTGCGCGTATCCAGGAGCTTGGGTAGGACACTTGGAGTACGCTGACATTCAAGTTCAAGTATTTGCTTCAACAGTCAGGGAGATCGTAGTAGTACTCTGTGGGTCTTCATGGAAGCGACCGTACAAATGGCGAAGCAGATAATTTGGAAAGGAATTGATTGGAAGTGTATATCTGTGTTTCAAGCTTCCTGATATATGGCCCTCTTCTGACAAGTGAATATACTAGAAGGCAAATGCGTGAATCTGGCCTTTCCTAATCACTTGTTAGCTTTCACTGTCATTCGTTCTGGGTTCTCCTAACAACCTTGGTGGTCATGATATTCGCCACGAAGCAAAACTGCCTGCCTAATATCATAACCAAATCAAATTCTCCTCTGCACTTTTCAAGTCAAACAGAACTCCTTGCTCCATTCACCATAGTGAACGAAGCACTGTTCTATTGTAGACCAGGCGCCGATACTCCTTAAAAGTAATTGGTGTCGAAGTATGGTTCTGTTGGCTTTAGATACCCGAAACCGTACTTCTCTGCGTTGCCGCCTTCGGCGAAAGCATTCTTGCGAAGAATCCTCGATTCTTCGGTCAATTTTACGTTCGTGGCGCTCCTCCTGAGCTCTTCGCAAGAGATGAAACGGCCTGCCACCAGCCCATCGGATCGCAATCCAGTACTGGAATGTTGAGAGCGGCGGATTAGTTTAGGAGTACTGATGGTCATGTCTTGTGGAAGAGGACCAAGCGTAGAGTTCCTCGAAGGGGAATGCGGTGCACACTCCTGCTGCGCTGGAAGTGGTCGCAGTGATACGAATCCAGATCCTCTGGAAGCGTCTACATCGAAAGGTGCGGAAACTTCAGGCGAGGTCATTGCAGTGTTAGATGTGAGTGATGAGCAAGAACTTCTACTCCCTGGTGTTGATGGCGAAGGAGTGAACCTCCGCTCCCTTTGAGCTTCCGTCTCCCAGAAATCTGGAGTTTTTGATCTTTGGCGCTCGTATTTTCGCTTTATCGAGAGCATCTTGTCGTCAATTGCCGGTGCAGTCGGAGGGTTTCTTCCAGAGGCATGGGCATCTTGATCCCTAGAAATATCGTTGAGACTCTTCGAGCTTGAGGACCGATTTAAGCTATACATCCTCGACGTTGTGCTTCTCTGAGTCACTGATGGAGAAGACTTGCTCGTCTGAGCTTTGCGGGGATCGCTCCTCTCGAGGTCTCTGGTCGCACCTTGTTCGGTCGTGACTGCTGCCGTACTTTCCTTTCTCGATCTTATGAAAGAGACAGCTGACTTGAGCTTTTTCAGGGTAGACCGACTCGTCTCATGTGGGACTTCTGCAGAATGGAAGACATGATAGTACATATCTGTCTTTGCATTCTCTTTTCTGACCTCATTCCGGATATGGCCAATCTCAACTGGTCCTATAAAGTCCTTGTTGCGTAAGTGAGCCAGAGATTTGAAGCGCTTTATGCGTGATATGACTGGTTTCTGGGAGCCGCGGTAACTCTGATGAGTGTCCATGGCAGTATCATTGTTCGACAGAGGTCCATCTTACTACAATTTCGTGCGTGACATTCCAACAAATTGAGGTAGACATTTCCACGGCGCCAAGACATTACTTAGTTGACGGAGTCCTTTGTGCCAAAGAGGGGTCTGGCCAATCAAAATACTCCCAAAGTAGATATAGACCTTCTTAGTCCCTTATCTCACTTACAGTTCGTAGCATAGTTCTCAACCAGCCACGGTCCAGATGACTACCAGAGGAGCAGGGAATCGGCCCAGTAGTGGCCCAAGACTGGGCTATCTCAAGATGAGTAAAAGGTTGGACACAATCATATTACATGCCCATACATAGAACGCGTTCTCGTAATCCGAGAGGTCATTAGTCCAAGTGATCGGAGGGACTTTCTCTTTTCTACACACAAATGCAGGCGCAATCGACCACACGGGCCACGGAACAGCAGGGAAAAGCCATAAACCAAGCAAAAGGTACAACTTGTGCGATATGAGAGTACCTACAGACCTTGAGCCCGCACCTGGATGTCCTCCAAATGAATTTCCATAAGCCGATGTTTGAGGTGCGCAACTGTCGAATTTCTCTGTATTTCTCCACCAGAGAATTTACACTAGATCCGCGAGTATTTTACCTCGAACCTTCCTGGTAGCCATCGAGGCGTTGCTGTATATCCAAAGGCCGATGCGGGCCTCAAATGAACACCATTCCATCTGCTTCGACATCATCCCCTCCCGCACCCTCAGTCTGTGTCTTTGTCTTGTTCTTCGCTGCCTCTTCTTCTTGCCGCTGACTATCTTTTGTCTTCTCCCATGCCTGGCACATTCTTCTATGTCTCCTTCTACTAAGACTTTGGCAAAGCTCGGCGGTCCTCACAGGTGTCATAGTCATGGAGTCGCGTTCTGCTGTGTAGTGCTCTGGAGGTAGATCCGGGAGAGGGCGTGAGAGATCGATATTGCGTCTGCGAATTGGAGTCGTCTGCTGTCGAGTTGGACTCGGGATACCCGAGTACCTAGTTTTATGTCGGTCACGCTGTTCTGAGTATCTGGCCACTTTGCGTGTTGTGGTATTATTGCTCATAGCTGCATGTCTAACCTTGGAAGGTGTGGCACACATTGCTGGTGAAGGAACAGAGCTGGGCGACAGACACTCAGCTCGATTTATGCTGTGACGATTCCTCGAGTGTGGACCTGCTGGAGATTGGTTGGACAAAGGTATGCGAGATTGAAATGGCTTCGGTGGCAAATCCCCCATCCCGTGGCCTCTAGATTGGGTTACACTCTCGCGCGTGTATGGTGGTGGATTTTCTGAGGATGTTGGTAGCTCAGGTAGCAATCCCATACACAGCTCTGGCGAGCGGACCACGATGGATGACGTTCTCCAGGACTCAACATATGAGATCCCTTCTTCGCATACTAGATCTCTTCGGCCAGAGTGGCAAGTCAGGTTAGGTACGAGTGAATGAGGCGCGTCGCCAATATCTCTGAATCCGCTCTGAGGAGAGCACAGTGGTAAGTCACAATGCCCATGTGTCTGACGAACAGCTGGATGTACTTTAGAGATGCCAGGTGAGGGGTACTGGTCGTGTTCTGTAAAAATCAGTGGTGGAGGACGCCTGCGTCGAAGCCGTGGGACATTCGGTGATTGAGGCATTGGCGATAATTTCGAGCTGGAGTGGTAAGACATCGAAGTGACACATCCACCCTTGTAGTCATCGTGCATCGATAATTTGTAACTAAAATTGGGTGCCATTTCGCTCAGACTTGGTATGGGAGGCACATCGGACGCAAATGTATTTGCATCCATAACGGAAGATACGCTCCCACTTGACTTGCTTTGCCTCAAGTAGCGCTGCCTCAGATTGAGCTTTTGTTCTGCTTCCTGAAGTTTCAGGTTCCGTGTGGAACTGCAAGCCCTTGGGCGCGGCGTTATGGCGTTCGTCGTGGTGTCAAAAATACCTTCGGTGATGGGCAACTCTTCAACCGAAGATAGGGGACGACACATGGTTTCGAGGTGACTGATTAGGTGTTGCGAGGTGGCAAGTTTCTTTGGTGTGTCTCTGAGATGTGCTGTGGGTACTGTCCTCGGAAAGGAAGCAACTCGGCGGGGGGCAGGACGGTCAAGATTGGTCTTGACCGGGCGTGAACTCAACTGATTGTCTGGCTGCGGAGCAATTGGGACGGCATTCTGTGGCAGGCCTAGAACTTGGCCGGCGCGACATGGGATGCCTAAGAACTCTGACATAGTAATCTCCTCGGAATTTGAAGGAGAATCAACGCTGGGTGCCGCTAGTATTGAGCTCATAGATTTTTCTTCGGCTTTCGAAGACCAAGATTGTCTGGGGCGTAGCAGACCGCGCAGCTTGTTCAAGAAGCGTGATTGAGGTTTGACATGAGTCGAGCGCTCATCACGGGCGTCTGCTTTCCCATCCTGGCACTGCTGTGCATGTTGCTTGCTTGAAGACGAAAGGTCCCGGGAGGGCGTTGCCATGGACATTTTGACCAGTCCAGTGCTGTCAAAATGTAAGTGATGGAGTACTTAATGGCATGAACTCAAAGGAGCTTAGCTGGTATGACTAAGAGAGGTCTGGATTAAACGAGGGCCATGATAGTGTAGAAAGGCGCTATTGCTTTCGAGCTTCCTGACAAGAGATCCAAATGCATGCGCACTTGTGTTGACAGCTGTGTTGTACTACGAACAAGTCATGCACAAAGACAAGGCGGAGATCTGGGGTGCCCCAAATAACTGATATCACGTGCGTTGCTCAAGAAACTACCGTGAATACCATCCGCGCTTTCACAAGAGCCCGATCCTCGTTAAAGACGCAAGACAAGCATAAAGCACAACTCAGCTTAAGGACGCAGGGCATGAAAGTGGTGACTGATATGCGGGCCTTCTTGGACGCCATGATCACTTCTGAGGACCATTTTCAAAAGAGAAAGATCGCCATATCATATTTATAGACGGCATCGCAAGCCAAGAGACCCCTGATCGGCTCAGCACCACAGAGTTGAAAATGGAGAGTGCTTCAATCTAGATCATCGCTCGGTCTTGGTCTGCTGTCGCACGTAGTCTTGGAATGGAATGCACGACGAAAGTATATGTTCCACTTACTAGTTAGGCAGAATGTGCTTGACATTAGTCCATGTCCTCAAGGAGAACATGAGTTGGTCTTCTGTTTACTTTCGACTTTCGATGGCCACCCTAAAGGACAGCTCCATTTCCACAGAGGCCGCTCGCTGGCCAGGCCAAGCTATGCGTTGACCCATGTCTGCCAACATGCTCCTTCTAATGATCATACGATGCCATGTTCGGTACAAGTCTGGTCAGTGTCCACTGTGAGGGAAACACAAGCTAGCTAGAAGAGTACGCCTAGCAATATGCCTCTTTCGCTGAGTTGCGGGCGCATTTTGATCCTGGTCTGTGATTTTCGCGAATTGCTGGCAAAGCGGCAAACAGGCGCCACGACTGCTCTCTCATTGAAGGCCGTATATGTCGCATCTGGTAAGAAAGGCATGAAAGCGATTAGGTCAAAGGCATTCCGGTCCTAAATGCGAATTCATTGTATTGTCAGCCTGTAGCAGTGCAGGTAAGGACAACGGAAGAAAGGTTGCGGAAGCAAACCAGGGATTGGCGAGCCCACTTATCAGCAGTGCCGAAGCCACGTTGTTGGCTTATCTGGCCATAGCTTAAAAGTAATTCTGAGGGCAGCCGTCCGTACAAGTACGCTCTCCCACGACTCTTGTGTTTCTGGTCATATCTGTCAAACGAGTGAAATATTTTCTTGTTCCATCAAGGAACCTGCTACCGAATCTCGAGACGCTTGGCTAAACGAGCCAGTCGCGCAGAGGAAGAAAAATGTACGGAGTGGTTGCGGGCGGAAGAGCTCGATCAAACACGCTGGGTCCTATTGAGGATACATTCGTGGTAAGTAATGTCCCTGCTGACTCCCTGGCTGCTTTTGCAACTCGATATACGCATCTCGGGCTGTTTTATCTCCTGGCGGGATAACCTCTGGTCTTTGGTTAAGAGATGAGGTTGATACCATTTCCGCCCGAATTCGCCCGCTGGTCCTGGCGTTGCAGCCAAGACGACAGCTACAAACCACGCGACCATCACGCATCCTCGGTCTGGCAGGTACCTTACAATACACCGTTTCCCCTCTGACCTTGCGGGCCGGATCCGCCTGCCGAGCGTAGGTGACTGCCGAAAACGTACCTCGAGCTTATGGCCTTCAAAACATATCCATCTCTGCCATTGAATTGTGGACATTTCAACAAAACAGTCAATTGACCGCCGGACTTAAACATTAACGTTTGGCAAAGCGGGGCGATCATCAACCCCGCCACTATTTACGCTTGCCTTGTCAGGTCCGGAAAGTCGCGAAGGCGGTAGTGCTCACATTCATCTTTCATGTGAAGCAAGAGCAAGAGAGCAATTCTCGCTGCACACATCCACTTTCTTCGTTGCTGCCATTTGCCCACAAGAACACTTGATCTGGCACTTCTCTAAATCTGTCATTTTTTGTCCACACTTGACAATCAACATCAAACACCGCCATTGTTTGTTCACCCGCCTGGCCGGTCATCCGTTCGTCTCACGGCGGTTCCATTCTCGACTAAGCTGAGCACACGACACATCCCAAGTGCATCAGCCTATGTGAGATACCTCCTGCAACTTCTCGTCCAGAGGTCTCGCCGAATAGGGATATCACGCGGACCACCGGGACCGGAGCGTGCTCAATTGCACCCCGTCCACACTTAAGGGATACGGACTCCTAGCATCTACCTCTTTCTAACAGCTATACCACTCGAGTCACATCTCCCATCATGGCTGGAGACCACCTGGCCCCGCCGAAGCAATACATGCCCGAGATGCGAAAACTGTCGCAGTCGGCCTTTATGCGTCCTAACCGCAAGACTAATGGAAGTGGCATTCAGGCTGATGAGACGAGAATATGTGTTGTGATGGTGGGCCTGCCTGCCCGTGGCAAGAGTCTGATAGCTTCAAAGAGTAATGCCATGTCCAATCTTGCTCGGGAACAACATGAGCTGACATGATTCTTCTACAGTCGTTCGCTACTTGGGCTGGCTGAGCGTAACCGCAAAGACGTTCAACGTAGGACAATACCGCCGAGTTGGTACTCCCAATCCGTCCGCCGACTTCTTCGACACAAACAACCAAGAGGGGGAGAAGCTACGCAGGGCTGCTGCCGAGGCCGCAGTGGCAGACATGATCAAGTGGTTTTCCAACAACGAAGGACTAGTAGCTGTGCTAGACGCCACCAACAGCACAAAAGAGCGCAGAAGATGGATCCAAGACCGCTGTGACGCTGCCGGCATCGAGACTCTTTTCGTTGAGAGCAAGTGCGATGACGAGGAGTTGATCATGTCTAACATTAAGGAGGTTAAGACAACATCACCCGACTACAAGGGCCAGGACCCCGAGGTCGCTGCTCTCGACTTCCGCAATCGCATCCGCAATTATGAGAGGATATATCAGACGCTAGACGAGGACGAGAGTGACCTCACCTATTGCAAGCTGATTGACGTGGGTGGCCAAGTCATCATCAACCAACTGAAAGACTATCTTCAATCTCGTGTTGTTTACTATCTTATGAATCTGCATATCAAGCCTCGCTCAATCTGGCTGTCGCGCGTAAGTCACGTCTCCGTCCACCTTACGACTTCCACTTTCTGACCAATTCCTCAGCACGGCGAGTCTGAATTCAACCTTGGTGGTCAAATTGGCGGCGATGCCAACATCTCCGAGCGCGGCGAGCTCTACGCGCAGAAACTTCCCGACCTCGTTCGTCAATCCGCCGGCGACACTCAACTCACCGTCTGGACCTCGACTCTAAAACGCACAATCCAAACATCGCGCTTTCTTCCCTACGAGAAGCTCTCCTGGAAAGCGCTCGACGAGCTCGACTCTGGAGTTTGTGACGGCCTCACCTACGCCGAGATCGAGGAGCGCTACCCCGAGGATTTTAAGTCCCGCGACGCTGACAAGTACAATTATCGCTACCTGGGCGGCGAATCCTACCGCGACGTGGTCATCCGCCTCGAGCCAATCATTATGGAGCTCGAGCGATCGGAGAACATCCTCATTGTCACCCATCAGGCTGTGCTCCGCTGCATCTACGCCTACTTTATGGGCTCCTCCCAGGAGAAAAGTCCCTGGATGGAAGTTCCTCTGCACACGTTGATTAAACTTACGCCGCGTGCATACGGCACCGTTGAGGAGAGGTGGAAGGCGAATATTCCTGCTGTCAGCACTTGGAGGAGCAAGGGCAGCGTCGCCAAGCATCAGGATCCTGTTGATGGTGCTGCCGAAGTTGATACGCCAGAGAAGCCAAAGGACACGAAGGACCTGCCCACCAAGGACGAGGCGGAACACAAGGCGTAAAGAAGCCTCGGTGATTCGATAGTGGCTGAGAATTTCTTTGGCGGGCAAAAGAAGGAGGACCTTTCCTCATTGTGGATAGTGGTATTGTGAGTGTACCTGCGGAGGGTAGCTTTTTCTCTCTCCCGTGGCTAATACGAGAAAGTCTCTGAGCTTTGGGGTCTCATTGCCGTGTGAAAGGACTGGCGCCTTTCGGTTTTCCTCTTCCACTCTCTCGCTCGATCCGGTCGAGAATGGATCGGGCATGCTAAGCAAGAACACGAGACGTGATTCATGTGTATAGGTGAGCAGTGGTAAGCTAGCTCTCTCAAGGCAGATCAATGCATCAATATCAATCTCCACTTTGCCATGATCCAGGGCCTGAGTACGTGTTTTGCCTGCACTGATCGTCGCCGTCGTCGGATGCGAAAAGTAGGACAAAAAGTGTGCTTTATATGGTACGAACAACCGGAGAAATGCTACATACGACCACAGGCAGCTGAGAACTGGGCATCCCGTCCGCTCTGCCAGACATAAGCAGTTGACCGGCTGATTAGTACTACGGTGGGTGACCACGTGGGAATCCCAGCTGTTGTATGTTTTTTAGTTTTGTTTGCCCTTCCTCCATGTTGCAATCTACCTTTCTCCTCTTCCAGTCTTGCCCCCTTTTATACAGGGAAGGAGTGATATAATCGAGTGAATGGCGGCTTCCAATGCCGAGAGGGGCGGTTTTCGCGGCTTGTCTATAAGGTTTTGGATAAGCGAGTTTGGTGCTCAGAGTTGTTCTGCATCGTCACCCATCTCTTACCATTCCCAAACAACGAATTAATGATACCGTAGTACGAATATACTTACGCCGTCTTGCAAATGGTTCAGCATGCATGCTAAATCGTTGCCATGCCTCGTACAAGCATGTGGCAGTATTCGACGTCCCCGCGTCGTCACATGTCTCAATACTTGCCTTCAATCAGTCACTCCTCACTCACGTCCATTGAGCCTTAAAGTTGGCCAGACCCTGGTAGGAAACAGATATGCATACCGGCTAGTCGAGCAACTTGAAAAGGGTACGCATAGATCCAAAGTCTTCAGAGCGGAAGTGTTACCAGGGAAAGAGAGTCAGGTACCCTCAAAGTGGTATGTCAATTGACATTGTATTATGGCAGAGCTTAGGAATTGACAGATTCATGAGGGCTTTGATCAAATCAGGATCATCTGAAGACAAAGGAACCCTAGAGTCCATAAAGAGTACATAGTCTATCGCAAGCCGCGCATTGCCTCTTCTACTCACATCCGATCTATAATCGACATCGTTTGTGACCATCAGAAGCCTGACAGCGACAAGCCTTCATGCTTAGTGCTAGATTGGTTAGACTGCACGCTCGCAGACTTACCATACAAGGACCATTGCAACGACTATGTTCTGCTTAGCAGTATCGTCCGCGCTGGTCTATTAAGTCTTGCTGCACTCCATGAGGAAGGCCTCGTACACACAGGTATGCAACACATGCTTGTTTCCGTTCCATGTATTCACCGAAGCAGACTGTAAGCCCGCAAACATACTACTGTCCAATGTTAGCACAGAATACCCTACCATCAAGCTGGGAGATCTAGGAAGCGGTAAGTCAAGGATCTTTAGAGCCAATTGATGCGTTGTATTGACACAATTAGTGCGGCCACATGGCTATACTGGACTTGCTCAGCCAATCGCTATCCGCGCTCCTGAAGTCTACGAAGGCCGCGGCTGCACCCATGTCTCGGACGTCTGGTCATTTGCTGTCTCCCTCTTCGACTGGATGAAACCCGGTGTATTTGGCAGATCAGGGATTATAGAAGGACTTCCAGAGGACAGTTGGTGCATTGCGAAGCTCATTTTGCTTTTCCCTGATTGGCGTCCTCAACCTTCAGACAATGCGCGAATCAAGAACACCTTCGCATTAGCTGACCTCCTACTCGACTCGCCTGTTGAAGAAGATCCCGAGGAGAAGATTGTGCTAGTGTCGTCGTTGGAGGACGAGATGCGGGACATGGGACTTCCGGCGGAAGTCAAGGCTCTCTTCCGCTATTTGCTTGTTCCAGACAAGATGCAGCGGCCTTCTGCTATGGATGCTCTTGCGTCGGAACAGTTCCAAGCTCTAAGGCAGTCAGGCTGTGGGGGTACGCTGAAGAAGACATGAAGTAAGTTTTTGCCCGCTGGTAGGCTTGAATTACGATCAGAAGTGAGTGAACCCATTCTATTGGAGGTAATTTTTGCCGTTGATTGCATCGATTCGTATGCTGGCAATAGCCAGCAATGTTGCAAAAGGCCCAAGCCTTGGTGGAGAGGCTACTTGTTCGTTGCTTGCTCGAAGAACGGAGATCTTTTATCCTGACTTCGGTGACTCGACAGTCATGATGGTGAATGTTTGCTTCGGCATTTTTCTCGTTACACCTTGGGTTATAGTAGTCGTGCTGAAGTTGACAGGTGTTTTATGCACCACATTGCTGATGAGTAGCAAATGAAGACAAGGCAGAGATAACAAATAATTATAGCATCACAACAATATCAGAAGGCTACTTCTATAACAAAGCCCAGATACAACAAGGCGATATTTGCAAACTCATCGAGCCTATTACACGATGGCGCCATCGACCGGATCAATGGAGTCGAGTTGTCGCAATGTTTGCTGAACCGGAAGGCACGATGCATCGGATGTGATGCCGTGATAGCGTCCCTGATGACATCGACATGTCGCAATATAGGGACTCCAGCCTTATAGATAGCAAACCGAGATGAATACTGCGCCTCACCCTGGTTCCTTCAGCAGATGGAGTTCTTTAAAAAAAAACATGTAGTCCTCGCATTTTGCTTGGCGAAATGGCGGTGGCTGGCCAGGTGGTCGCATACTGCCTGCTGAGAAGTTCATCTTACAATACAGTAAAGATGAATGCTCAAAGCGCTTTTCATGCATCCCAAGAACACATATGCTTAGTTGATAAGGGTGCCGAACAGTACACTTCTTCTCTGATGCTTCATGCTCATGCGTAATGAAGGCTGGTGGTACCTCAGTGCAACAAGTTTTGGGAGGCATGGGAAGTCTGCCGGGACTTGGTCCGCTATTTCCCTACAATTTCATTTAATCTTTCTTTCAGCACATCCGCCCATCCACCAATACCGATACCATAACCATCAAGGTCATCGCAAGACTATTCTTATCCCAACCGCCGTGCGGGTATTATTCTGGAGGTATCAAAGAAATGGAACGTACCTTGGGCTCATTCTCAAGGGATGCGACCTCACTCGCACGCCCTCTATCGGCTAAGCCATATCCCAGTATGCCATCGCCTGTCTATGGTGACATCAACTTAGCTGCACACAGGCTGGCGGGGCGCAAGCGCACATATGAACAAGCATTCGGCACTTCGGTGGCTCATGTCGATGATGCCACTTTTTCTCGCCAGCATGTCGCATCTTCGTCGACTTCATCGAGGATCGTCCCGGTGATGGAAAGCACCATCTTCACCCAGCAGCCAAAGAATGCCTCTCAAGCCAAATGGGATGAGACAAGTGCGACATGCAGGGGTTGCCACCAGCTCAAAGTAGGATGCATCTGCTACGCCGTCGTTCAAGCAAATAGTGACGAGCGCGACCTTGGTTTCGAACAAGTCATCGACCTGAGGCTCACAAATTGGCAAGGCTCGTTCAGAAACTTTAGCACTGGCCAGACAGAGTTCGTCAGTGGCGGTTATTCCGTGCTTGAGAGGGACCGACTGTTGAACGATGATCAGCAAGAAGTTACAGAGGGTCATAGAGGTCTGATCAGGCCGGGATCCGGGTAGAAGCCACCAGCCGTTGCCTTGGAGACATCGGATCCCTATACCAGCGACTTGGACGCCTCCGGGAGAAGGGATTCGCCTGTAACAACTCAGCTACCACATGAAGACACCTGATAAAGCTGATGTGGCATTTTCCTGGAGGCATAGCGTCTGAATTCGTGTCATGCTCTGGGGCATATGGATTGATAAAATGGTGTAAGACTTTAGTACACGATATTTCTACTATTGCAGTCATTCCTCTTTACTCCACGTATGCGTTGTGGCTCAATTTTAGCTCTTCCCCTCGGCCTATTGGCACTCGTTGGGCAGTGTGATAGCAGTGGTCCACTCTGCAGCTATAGTCAAAGTCTTCTGTACATCACTGCAAGTCATGAAAAGCGCCAGATCTAACGAGGATGTGTGTTTGTACTGCGTTATGTGTATTGTGCATGGCAGAATCGAGTTTTCGGCATTGCCAGTGCGTGACGAATTCAAAAGTGTTACTCCGCTTCTCGTGGCTGCCTTATCATGCCTCACCAAAGGTTCATCAATAAGCTCCGCTGTACAGGAAATGTATATCGACCGGAAGAATTCCCAGTGACCATCACCAATAGTATAACAGAGACATTACCGGTCAAGATACACGTAACAGGTGCTCCCTCGGCATTCAATATTGCATAAGTTCGTTGCTTCGGATCGTACTTGACAAGTAATGAAACAGTGATATCGATGGTGACATGATTCATGTCGAGCTTCATGAGCCAATGACGCAAGTCACGCCTTGACCACCTGCCATCAGCTTCACTCTCGGAATTTCATCGGCTGCTTCTGGCATTTGATGTACTCGTCCAGCAAGTCAAGCTTGAAAGTTGACAATACCGTCCAGCGCGATAACCATTTGTTTCTGCCTTTGTCTTTTGTTCTTTGAGACACGGACGGACCGTCCATCGCGTAGCTTGTGACTAATAAGACAACACTCTGCCAAGACGTGGTATCTGGAAAAGCGCTGCACCGCTTAGCCTTCGCCATCCTTCACTTGCTCTCCGCATCTCTGCGAATCACGCAGACATAATAATAAGCAACTCGGCCATCACAGTGCAGCTCTCATCACCTGCGCTGTTACCTGGACGTTCAATCATTTCCGAGCGTCGTACACAACTTTCACCAAGCCTCGGGTTGCATCAGTTCCTCTGCACACCAACCCTACGCGTTACACATCATCAAGGCCAATTCGGCTTGAGTTCAAGAAGCGACTTCTCACGCAACCGGACAAAGTGTTAGGGCACAAGTGGTGCGCTCGTGTTTCGGCACGCCATGGGGAGGATTAAGAAGACCGCCACCGAGCGGCATGAGGCGTCTGTTGTGCGTTCACACCTGATTCTTGTACATGTCACTCTTACCTAGGCGCTGACCTTATCACAGTCTCCATACATTAGCGACTTCATCAAGCAGACAGTAGAGCTTCCGCTGCGCAGTCTGCCCAAGCACATCGCCACCTTCCCTGTCAACTGGCCTTTCCCACGCGGTGACCTTTACCACTGGATCCCCACTCTGAACCGATTCGACCACATCCTGGAGCTATTCGTCAAGGAGTATGCGCTTGATCAAGGTCCACAGACCCAGCCCTTTGCCCTGAGGCTGCTCCAAAAGGGCGACGGCGAGGAAGGTTCGACTTCAACAGAGATTAGCAGAGAAGAGTTGCTTGCAGATGGCTTCCCAGACGAAGGTGACAGAGTCTTGGTCGAGACGATTCTACAATTCACTCGCATCCTCCTTGAGCGATGTGGCAACCGCAGTCTATACGCGAGCAGCAGCCACCTCAACCATCTCCTCAACACCGTCTCCCTGACCCTGTTGAAGGCCACTTTGCGCGTCAGTCTGAGACTGGCTCAGCGCTACCACACATCCCGCCTGCGCATGGCTGCCGGGCATACCCTCAATGCTGTGCTGGCCGGCCACTACAGCATCAACCTCGATAGGATGCAGAAGCTGGCCAGTCCGTTCCCTAAGAGGGCACCCGCTGCCCCAATTTCCGCCACCACTCCCTTCAAAGGCAAGAGCAAGGTTTCCGAGGATGGTGAGATCCCGGTCAACACAGCCGACATTTCAGGAATGGTCAAGGCAACTAGCATTCTTCCGCAATTCAAGCATGAAATGGAAGGTGTCCACCTCACCTACTACGAACAAGTATCCGCATCAACAGACGAGTCCAAGTCTGGCAAACCCACTGCTGCACCCTTGGAGCCAGTCACACCCACGCCTGTGCGTCGACGATCAAATCTGGGACCTGGCTCAGCCTCCCGTCAGTCCACCACCGACGAGGCCGCCGACACTCCTGCCAAATCTGTCGAGACACCCGACAGACCCATGCTGTCCGAGGGTACCACGCCGAATGGCCCAAAGGTCTTCCAGCTTTCGCCAACAGAGCTGTCCCATGAGCCGGCCTGGAAGGTTGTCAAGGACCACAAGGATGAATTGCCGAAAGAGTACCAATTTGATCTCCTGCACAGAGTTCGCGTTGCTTCTTCTTTCAATTCCTCCAAGACTGCAGTGAACGATTTGGTCGCCGTCAGGATTCTTGCCATCGCCAATCTTGCTTATGTATACAGCGAGTCTCAATTTGTTCAGAAGATTGCTCAGCCGGATTCCGAAGAGCCTCGGCAGACTCAGCTCGCTCAGCAGCTGACAGAGATGCTCCAACCACCAAGTGAGGGCCAGGAAGAGATCTCCAAAGAAATGATCGTCACCGTCATCATGGCATTGGAGGCTCTCACCAAGACCAAGTCGAAGAGCTCCGAAGTTACTCAAGCTCTTAACATTAGCGTCAGCCACGGTGTGCTCTTCTACGTTCTCCGCAAGGTCCAAGCAACCCTGGCTGAAGACAACCTGGCCTTCGAGGAGTACGACTGGTGCAAGGACATGCTCGACCTAGTTCAGTCGCTGGCTCAGCCTTCTTCCCATCAGCAGCGCAATGCTGATGCCATGGTCTCCGCTGGCTTCATTGGTATCCTCGTTGATATTTTGACTCTTCGCACCAAGCCCGCTCAAGTCTTCTTTCCTGCGGCTCTTCACCTCATTGATACTTTCATCCACAATGGCGTCAAGGATGCTTTCACTGCACTAGTCAATGCTAAGGGTCTCGACGTTCTTGCGGACCTTACTTCGCAGGAAGTTCAGAACTCGCTCGAGGCTGTTGAGCGTGGAGACTGCTTTCCTACGAAATACAGAGCCCAGAGCACCAACTACCAGATTCCGTTCATTGATCAACTGATTCTGAGACAGCTTCTCAAATTCATCGCTCACATGTATGCTCATAGTGTGGGCACAAATGATCGTCTCCTACGCAACCTGATCGATTCACCGCAGCTCCTGGGAGCACTCAAGACTGTTGTCAGTCACGCCGAGTTTTTTGGTTCCAATGTTTGGAGTGGTGCCATCAACATCTTGAGCAGTTTCATTCACAACGAGCCCACCAGTTACCAAGTCATTGCTGAAGCCGGTCTGAGCAAGATGTTCTTGGAGGCTGTCACCCGGAAGCCAATTACTGTTACAGACATCTCGACTGAGCCATCGGCGCCTTCTGGTGAGGACACACAAGAGCCCATGGACGTGACAACTTCTGTTCCTACTCCATCTGTGCAAACGATTAAGAGATCAGAGGACGATCTGCCAGCACAGGGTATTCTACCTGTTGGTGAGACCATGCGCGACATACCTCCAGTGTTCGGTGCGATTTGTCTCAACGAGAATGGCTTTAGAATGTTCGAGGCTTCGGACGCACTGGAAAAGTTTCTGGAAATATTCGAGAGCCCGAACCATGTCAAGGCAATGGAAGAGGAGCATGATGTTGCAGGTTACATCGGCCAGTCTTTCAACGAGCTTGTTAGACATCACGACCAGTTGAGAGACCGAGTTGCAACAGCCACTCTTACCATGGTCAAGAAAGTCGTCCAAATCTGCGAAGACAGGGCCAAGAGTAAAGGCGTCGGTGCTAAGCTCTGGGTCGAGTCTGATGGAGCAGATGGTTCGGCCGTAGCTGGCGGGCGCAAGAGCCTTGAAGGCATTTCCTTGACTGAACTCAAGCAGTTTGACCAACAGAATGAGCTCAACTACCATGCTGCCATCAAGCCTGACGTTTCCGACGACTCCGTCTCGGAGGGCGAGTTGGAAAGCGACGACCTGGTCAACGGTCGCACTGGCGGACGATCTACATCGGACTTCATCAGTGTTGTGTGCAGATTCCTCTCAGGCTATCTCAGTCACTCCAAGACATACACACCATTTATCGACCAAGGCGGGGCTGAGCTCCTCTTGGATCTGGCCCTGGCTCCATGCAATCCCTACAATTTTCACGAACTCTCAACGTCCGAGGAGCTTTCTCGTGTCATCCAAATCGTGGTCACTGAGAAACCCCATTTGATCCTGCCCTCCCTCGTGAAGCGCACACAGCTTGCTCTTGGACAATTGCGCCCATTGATGAATTTCCCGCGAGATCGCGCTTATTTCAAAGGCTTCACTACTCCTGGCTTCCGCTCAGAGCTCACTGGTCAGGATGAGACCATTGTCCTGAACGGGACCTACACAGTCAAAGCTATGGTTTCTACTCAAGTCTTGGTTGGCATTCTCACAGATGTTCTTTCAACTCAAAGCCTCTACGAGAACCGCCACCGATCGCATAGTTTGCTCTCACAAATCAACCTGACCGACCTCTACACGCAACTCATCGATTCCCTTGCCAAGCTACATTCTGCCTGCGTTTGGGAAGAGATTATGATGCAAAACACCATGCCAGAGGATTGGAGGGAGGAAACACGCGTCAAGGGTATGGGTTACGACAACACTGAAGCCAACAAGGTTATGGGTATGGACACCAACCGTGACGCTTCTGGTCATGCACAGTCCGCCAGTGTCCAGCCCAGCAGCGACTCCTCCACCACTGGAGATAAGGACAAGGAGTTGGAGAAGAAAGCAATGCGCAGTCGCGCCGAATTCAAGAATACCCAAATCCTCACATACCTTCTCAGCCAGATCCCATATGGCATAGACACATTCTTCCAGGCACTTGGCAAATCGCTTCTGACAAAGCCCCGTGCGACGACCAATGTGGATGGATGGCAAAAGCAAAATGCCTTTGTCTTGGCGGACCACCTTGCTGGTGCTTCAGTAAATCAACTTGACGAACGCAAGCAGGAGGGCTTCCAACAATCTGATAAGCTTGCTTACGATATTGTCGTCTTGTGCTCGATTATGAAAATGCTTCTTGACAAGAGGACAAGTCGAAGCAGTTCGCAATCGGCCGAGATTCTGACTTTGATTTTGAAGAAGTTTGCCGAGAAGGGCGGTCTGGTCGTGCTTGAGAAGCGCCTAACCCTCTACTACGGGCTCATTCAGGAACACAAGGATGCGTCCAAGGACAAGACACCGGAAGACGATGTAACCTCGTCCGAACGCATTCAGGCTCTGGCCTTGGCTGCAACCAATATGGTCTTGGAGATCTTCTCTAAAATTACACAGACGAAGAACATCACCGACTCTATGCAGTCTGCTACTTTGGCCGATCCACACCGAGAACGTTCTGATTTCTTTGTCGGCTCTCAATTTATCGTTGAGCTCCGCCACGCAATCCTGCCCACCATTGTTGAGATGTGGAAGTCCCCCGTCATGTTGATTTTGCCTACAAGCACTGTCAAGGACGTGATCGATCTTTTGCGCCTGGCATTGGAGGGTGACGGTGAGACTCAGGCTCTGCGAAAGAACGAAGGCGTCAAGAAGAAGATCGCCACTGAGAAGAGGAAGTTTAGGATCAAGCGCGAACACCTCGGCGTGCTCGTTGGTGAAGGCTTTGATCAGCCCCTCGCTGTGGAGGCTCTATATCGCTGCAACAATAATGTGAACTTCTCGCGCGACTACTGCAACTTCAGGAACAGACTGAGGACAAAGGAGGGTCTTCCAGTGTTCACCTTCCCACCCGCAGATGGAGAACTTGACGAGCAATCGTTGCGCGCCTCACAGCCACGCCCCAGCACCTCCAGCACCCCACGCGATCAGCCTAACCCCCTGGCACGTGTACCCTCTGTGGACATGCGTGATGCTGAGGGTGATGGCCAAGGTGGCAGACAGGAAGATGACAGCTCTCAAGCAGATATGCTTGCAGATTTAGGTCAAGGCAACCAGCGTGACCTTCCTCCGGACATGATTGGCGCAGGAATTGCCCAAGTATTGTCTCAGGCTCTTGGTGGTGGTGCAGCTGAAACTCTTATGGGTCAACTACCTATCCAGACACATAGGTCTACCTCTGATGATACATCACGACCGCCAGAAGTTGAGATTGAGGAGAAATATGTCACGCTAGAGGACCTTGATGAGAAGCGTGGGGTTCTGCGGGATGGCTTGATTGATCGCTGCCTTGATATCCTGAACACGCACACTGACGTGACATTTGAGTTGTCGGACCTGATCAATGCTGCTGTTGCCAAGGTACAGGACGGCGAGTCTCCGAGAATTGAGATAAGTCAGACTCTACTGAACTCGCTCATATCGCTCCAGCCGAGTGGGGATGTCGAACCCGATGGCAGAAAGATAGCCTCATATGCCCATCTCCTTGCTCTAGTCTTGTCACAACGCGAGTTCTTCGAGGCAGCGTTGGACGGTCTTAAGGAGAACTTTGAGCTTCTCAAGGGTTTCATCAAGATTAGCCCAGCGCACAAGCCCGAAGAGACTTCTCCGTGGATCGGAAGCATCTTGGCCGTCATTGAGCTGGTTCTTGGTGAAGACGAACACCCGCGACAAATTCAATGGACCACTCCCGACTACAACAAGCCATACCAAGAGGAACCTATTGCCGAATTGCGGGAGCCAATTGTGCCATTCGAGGAGAAGTCCGATCTCTTCGATGCTCTGGTAGAGATCCTGCCTAAAATTGGGAAAGACACTGTACTCGCCGTTGCCATTGTACGTGTTTTGGTCTTCCTTACCCGGCGCCGTGCTCTGGCAAAGAAACTTAGCGAGAAGAAGTCAATGATTCGCCTTTTCTCTATGATGAAGCAGCTAGTCGTCGGCAGTCATGAGGTTTTGCAATCCAACTTTATGATCCTCCTTCGTCATATCATGGAGGACGACGAGACAATTCGTCAAACCATGCGTACCGAGGTACAGGCAGTTTTCGAGAACAATCGCTCGTCACGACCGCTTGACACTACTGCCTACCTTCGCAATCTAGCCCCCATTGTTCTAAGGAGCCCAGAGCTTTTCCTAGAAGTGACCAACGAAAAGGTCAAGATAGCCAAATGGGAACCTAACCGAGGTCCTCAAGCTCTGGCTTTGAAGCAGGTGGAGAAGAAGGAGGAGGAGCCGCAGAATAGCGAGACTGTTGAGGAGAACAAGCCCGACAATGAGCGGCCAACAATCGAGCGCACAAAGACCTCTGAGCTGAAGCCTCCCGTTGTTGACAACCCAGATGGTGTCGTTCAATTCCTCCTGGGCGAGCTTAGCAAGTACAAAGATGTCGAGGACAAAGAGCAGCAGCTTGAAGAGCAAGACCTCGCAGCGGCAAAGGCTGAAGCTGTCACGGGCGATGTCGATATGACCGACACCACACCTACACCTTCGGCAGAACCGACACCTTCTGCTCAGTCTGCGGAGTCCCCCGAGTCAACTCCTCCAACTCAGCCCGCTCAGCCTGCTCAGCAACAGCCTTCAAAACCTAGTGAGAAGGACAAGCATCTTAACCTTGAGCAGCACCCAATCTATGTCTATAGATGTTTCATCATGTCTTGCTTGACCGAGCTGCTTGCAAGCTATAACCGATGCAAGGTCGAGTTCATAAACTACTCCCGCAAGGCTGACTACCAGACATCTACCCCATCCAAGCCTCGCTCAGGCCTTCTCAACTATCTCCTTTACAACTTGGTGCCAAGTGGTAGCCTTACTCATGCATCTGATGTGAATGCTGTGAAGCGTGAGACCACTTCTTTCTGGGCGTGCTCAGTCCTTGTCTCGCTCACTGCCAAGACAAACGAGAAAGTCATCTCCTTCTTGCCATCAGCTACTGGTGACGAGGAGCCTGATCTGATTTATGTACGGAAATTCGTGCTTGAGCATGCTCTGAGAGCCTACAAGGATGCCACAGGTTCCGCCGAGCCCTTGGATCAAAAGTATGCACGCCTGTTGAGCCTCAGCGACCTCTTCAACAGGATGTTGACTGGCAAGCCTGTTGGTGGCACCAGCGCCTTCTACATGGACATGCTCATTGCTTCGCAGAAGCACCTCGGTCGCCTGATGTACGAGAAGAATTTCATCTCTGCATTGACTGCCTCAATTGCTGAGATTGACCTCAACTTTCCTGGAGCAAAGCGAGCCATCAAGTACATCCTGCGCCCAATGAAGTGGCTCACTGACATCGGCGTCACCTTGAGCACGTCCTCGGAGTACTCTAGCAGTGGTCCTACCACCACTGAGGAAGACGAAATTTCATCAGCAACTTCCATTTCAGATGATGATCAGGAACGTGAGGAAACTCCAGACCTCTTCCGTAACTCTACCCTCGCCATGTACGAGCCCGAGAATGAGGACGATGAAGAGGACGAAGATGATGACGAAGAGGAAGATTACTACGGCGAAGAGTACGACGAGGAAATGGAGTACGAAGAAGATCAAGGCCCGCAAGTTCACGAGGGTGATGTCGTCAGTGATGATGATGACGAGGACATTGATGGTATGGGCGAAATCGAAGGCCTGCCTGGAGATGTTCCCATGGAGCTCGAACTTGAGATGGAGGATGACGATGATAGCGGGGACGAAGATGAAGATGATTCCGACATGGATGATGACGACGACGATGAAGACGATGGTGATGAAATTGAGATCATCGACGAGCTCACTGGCGATGATGACAACGCCTCCATGATCGACGATGACGACGACGAAGATGAGGAAGGTTGGGAGGACGATGCTGGCGATGAGTACGACGACCACGACCATCTTGATACTGTTGGTTCACCTCACGGAGGACCACTGGAACACATGGTTCGAGTTCTCGATGGCGATGACAATTCAGACGTCATGGACCAAGTCATGGACCACTTCGAAGGTACCATGACTAATGATACTGGTGGCCACTTGATGGACATGGGTGGTGAACAATATTTCGAGGATGAGATGGGTGATGAAGATGGTGAGTTTAATGCTAGTGACATGGATTCTGGAGAAATACTGAATATCAACGCAGACGATCAAGATGAAGAAGACTACGATGAAGAGGATGTCATTTACGAGCCTGAGATCGAAGGTGAGTTTCTCGGCCTCCAGGATACCTTCGGGCCTGGACCGGCCCTTCAACAGGACCTCCTCCATGACCTTGAGCGTTCCCGACGTAGCCTACAGCATGCTCGCGACGAAATCAATCGACTCAACAGGCGCTTACTCGGAGCAACAGATGATGACCAGGACAACGAAGCCGCGGGCTGGGGTTGGGATGAAACTATGCCACCCGGTGCGATTATGCGTAACCATCATCATCACCATGCTCACAGAAATCCTTTCACAGTGTCCATTGGGGATGATCTTTTCCGTACGTCCTCCATTCTACAAGGCTCACTGAGCCCATCAGCTGACAACATTGTAGCACCAGCACGGTCCCACGGTCGTTCTGGCACTGCAGGACGTGGAAACGAAGACGGTACGAACCCTCTACTTCAGCGTGCCGGCAGAAGTGGAGCTTCAAATCGCTTCAGTCAAGACCCTATGGGCGACTGGATGTATGATGGTCCTCCAGCCGGTCTTGGACATCGTGGTGCCATTGGTGGCCGTGACGGTCTCTCATTTGTCAGCGATCTCATTCAGATGGTTGGCCCCCGTGGCGGTCGCATTAGCGTCGTCGACGGAACTGGAGGTGCCTTCAACTTCGCCGGTGGCATGCCTCCTGTCTTCCACATCGCAGGTGGTCCTGGCGGCAATGCCCTTCGTCTTCCAGGCGCAATCCGACCTCCTTCGCTTTCTCGCTTTGCAAGCTTCTTTGGCGGCCGAGGCGGTGCAGGCCGCCTGGAGCCAAATGGTCAGTCCCAGCACAGTAACGACCCAAGTGGTACTATTGCATTCACACCAACCATGACCCATGAACGCTGGAAGGACGAAACCAAGGTCATCTACGGAATGACATATGTCGACAAGGCTCTCAGACTCGTCAACTCGGTCATGAAACGTCTCGTACCACCAGCACAGGAAGCCAAGCGTCAACGCGACAAGTCTGATGCTGAGCGCAGAGCTGCCGAGGAGAAGGCTAGAGAAGAAGCACGTAAGAAGCAAGAAGCCGAGCAGCTTGAGCGTGAGGAGCGTGAGAGAAAGGAAAAGGAAGAGCGCGAGGCCAGAGAGCGCGAGGAAGCAGAGGCTGCCGCTGCTGAGCGTGCTCAACGTGGCGAGCCAGAACCTGCCGCTGAAGGTATGGAGGGCGTCGAGGCCGACACATCCGAGCAACCCGAGGTCCCAGCAGGAGAGAGAAGCATGATTGTCATAAGAGGACGAGAACTCGATATTACCCATCTTGGCATTGACCGCGAGTACCTTGACGCATTGCCGGAAGATATGCGTGAAGAAGTCATCATGCAGCAATTCGCCGAGCAACGATCACAAGAGGCAGAGGCTGGCGAGCCATCGAGCGAGATTAGCCGCGAATTTCTAGACGCTCTACCTGCAGAAATTCAGCAAGAGCTCTTGCGCTCAGAAGCAGCCGACCGTCGCCGCAGAGAGCGTGACGAGGCTCGCCGCAGAGCTGCCGCTAACGGAGCTGCTGCACCTGCTGGTCCAGGCGAGATGGACAATGCCGACTTCTTTGCTACTCTGCCAGCAGGTCTCAGACAGAATATCCTTCTTGAAGCTGATGATGATATGCTTGCAACTATACCAGAGGAATTTGCGTCCGAGGCCCGGGCCATTCTTGGAGACCGTCGCCAGAGACGTGAGGCTCACGAAAGACGCCACAGCGACCGAAGAGCTCCAACGGACCTTCCGGCTGTCGTGCAAGAGCACCGTGCTCGCAGACCTGTTGCACAAATGCTCGACAAGTCTGGTGTTGCCACACTGCTACGCCTGATGTTCATTGCTCTGCAAGGTAGCGCTCGAACTTCCATGCATGGTGTTTTGTCAGACATTTGCAAGAACACTCAGAACCGTGCAGAGGTGATCAGCGTACTCTTGCAGATCCTACAAGATGGCAGCGCTGACGCAAATGCTTTGGAGAAGAGTTTTGCCCAGCTTAATTTCCGAGCCAAACAAATATCGTCGGCAGACAAGACCCCGAAGCCACTTAAGCGGACTTTGACTGGACAACAACCGTCCCCTCCAAACACGGACATATCTCCTCTTATGATAGTCCAGCAGTGTTTGTCTACTCTTACTGCTCTCTCACACGACAATCCACGTGTGAGCTCCTTCTTCCTGTCGGAGCACGAGACCAGCATCAGCCAGAGACTCAAGCAGAGCAAGAAGGGTAAGGCCAAGGAGAGCAAAGCTTCAAAGTACCCTCTCAATGCACTGCTCACGCTGCTTGACCGTAAGACCATTATCGAGAACTCTGCTGTCATGGAGCACCTTGCCGCTCTTTTGATAAAGGTTACCGAACCTCTCAAGATTCTCCTCAAGAGAGCCAAGGAGGCAGAGGCTGCAAAGGAACTGGCCAAGCGCTCCACTGGCACTCAAACCGAAGCCTCTGCAGATACTGCAATGGCAGAGGTCGGAACTGTCACCTCGGCCGAAGACAATGAAGACAAGCCTGCGGAGACTGAGGGCAACGACGATGATGACAAGAAGAAGCACCGTGAGCTCACACCACCCGAAGTGCCAGAGGAAAACCTCCGCTTGGTTGTGAACATTATTGCAGCTCGCGAGTGCAATGCCAAGACGTTCCAGAGCACACTTGAGATTATCAACCACCTCTCGGCCATTCCAGGAGCCAAGAACACGTTTGGTCGTGAGCTTGTTCACCGAGCCCAAGAACTCGGTGAAGCTGTTCTTCGCGACCTCAAGCAACTCCACCCTCAGATTCAAAACGCAAAGACTGGCACAGATGTGCAAGGTGCTGCTTTGGCCAATTTCTCGCCAGCGAGCTCTCACCAAACCAAGCTGTTGCGAGTCCTGCTTGCTTTGGACTATCTCTTCGATCCCAAGCATGCTGGAGCTCTCAACAGGCCTTCTCGCACCTTTGAGGAAGCACTGGCGCCACAAGCTAGAGAGGATCTTCTCTCTACGCTCTATGAAACTTCTACCTTTGTCAACTTATGGTCGAACCTCAGCAACTGCTTGACGGCAATAAGACAGCGTGGCAACATGAGCAACGTGGCAACGATCCTCCAGCCACTCATCGAGTCCTTCATGGTCGTGTGCAAGAACACCACGACCAAGGAAGCACCAAACATGGCTGCTTCCCAGGAGTTGAACTTTGGCACTCCTCCCGCAGAGTCACGCATCGAGAGCTTGTTCTTTAGCTTCACTGAAGATCATCGTAAGATTCTCAATGATCTCGTGCGTAACAATCCCAAGCTGTTGAATGGCACTTTCGATGTGCTGGCCAAGAACTCTAAGGTCCTCGAGTTCGACAACAAACGCAACTATTTTAACCGTCGATTGCACGATCGCAGAGCAGAGGAGCGTATCCCTCACTCGACCATTCAGCTTAACATCCGCCGTGATCAAATCTTTATGGATTCATTCAAGAATCTGTACTACAAATCCGCCAACGAGATCAAATACGGCAAGCTTAACATCCGCTTCCACGGCGAGGAAGGTGTTGATGCTGGTGGTGTCTCTCGCGAGTGGTTCGGCGCGCTGTCGAGACAAATGTTCAACCCTGACTATGCTCTCTTCAACCCTGTGGCTTCTGACCGTACCACGTTCCATCCCAACCCAATGTCCGACATCAACCCAGAGCATCTATTGTTCTTCAAATTTATCGGTCGCATCATTGGCAAGGCTCTCTATGAGGGTCGTGTTTTGGACTGCCACTTCAGCAGAGCAGTCTACAAGCGTATCCTGGGCAAGCCAGTCAACCTCAAGGACATGGAAACACTTGATCTTGACTATTACAAGTCACTTTGCTGGATATTAGAGAATGACATCACTGACGTCACTTTCGAGACGTTCAGCTTGGAAGTCGACAAGTTTGGTGAGACCGAAGTGATAGACCTAATTCCGGACGGACGCAACATCCCAGTCACCGAGGAGAACAAGGGTGAGTATGTCAGACAGGTCGTAGAGCAGAGATTGACTAGATCTGTCTCCGCTCAACTTCAAAACTTCCTTCAAGGCTTCCACGAGATCATTCCGGCCGAGCTCGTGTCCATTTTCAGTGAACAAGAGCTCGAGCTCCTCATCTCTGGCCTTCCGGACATTGATGTCGACGACTGGAAGAACAATGCCGAATATCACAACTACCAGCCTACATCTCCTCAGATTCAATGGTTCTGGCGCGCAGTTCGCTCATTCGACAAGGAAGAAAAGGCAAAGCTTTTGCAATTTGTTACTGGTACTTCAAAGGTTCCACTGAACGGCTTCAAGGAGCTCGAGGGCATGAATGGCTTCTCCAGGTTCAACATCCATCGCGATTTTGGCAACAAAGAACGCTTGCCCAGCAGTCACACTTGCTTCAACCAGTTGGATTTGCCAGAGTACGATAGTTATGAAGCTTTGAGGCAGGCAATGTATACTGCCATGACGCAAGGAAGTGAGTACTTTGGCTTCGCTTAAGCCGATACTGCACAGATGTGAGGTGGTGATGAGCATCACGGAGGAGACGCGAAAAATCGAGACTGTGCAATGGTACGGGCAGGAGGAGGTGGAAAAAGGAAGACACGAAGACATGAGGTTTCGAGCGAAACAAGCATGCATTTGCTTGCGAGTGTTGTAGCATACTGGGGCTTTCTTTTCTTCTTCAATTCTTCCTTCATCTTGTTTTCAGGAGAGCGGAGCGAATGGCGTTATTTTTTTCTTCTGCTTGCTCTTCTTCTAAGCAAGCGAGCGAGCACGTGGCTGGCCTGTTCACATCAGGCGTTATCCATCAGATCCATCGAAAATGATGGTGGAGATCAAAAAGAGACATGCGAAGAGGATGGGCGCGGGAGATGCTGGGCTGTGTAGGAAGACTTGGAGGACGGAAACATGGCGTGCAGGCTATGCTCTACCTTTCTCGCTTTCTACTTTCAGTAGTCTTTTATCAGCCTTTTTCGGAACAATATTGCTTTCGGCCCTTTTCTTCGTATCTAGAATTTATGAGCATCTCGTTTTTGTGTTAGTCGCCTGTTCCTCCTCTTGATGTGCTTTTGCTTTATGTGCATGGTACTGCTTGCTGTAGCGGTGCTGAGACTAGAATATGTGCTGGTGGCTAGATTCCCAAGTCCGTGGAGCAGTGGGCGACCCTGGCTGAGTGAGTGGTATACCTGCCCAAGTCGGTTTTCACCCGACCTAGTCGCGAGGTGTAAGATAACTGCATATCAAGCACTCACGAAAGACTAGAGGTGTCCACACATCCAGTCTCACCTATTCACGTACCTGATAGAGAGGAAGTATTGATGTATATAGGAAGTCAGGAACCCAACCCCCACACTACAATCAAATTGACCCAACATCGATCGACACAATCACAATCCCCAAATCCAAAAACAGGCGTCCACGACGTTAACCACGGGCTGCCAGTAGACGGGTAATGAGAGGCAAAATTCATGAATAAAACCAGAGATGCCCGGTAGTATCATAGCATATCAGGCAAAAAGAAAAGCTCTCTGTCGGGGAATCGAACCCCGGTCTCCCGCGCTTGTAGTACTGCTGCACATGACAAGCGGAAATCATGACCACTAGACCAACAAAGAAATGAGCTGGTTTGATGTTCATGAAGGGATTATCAAATATATATCGATACCCTCAAGTGTAGCCTCACTGTCAAAACATACATCTGGGCGATGAGCGCGTGGGTCAACAGTTGAATCCAAAGTTCCAGTACTAACTTGCGAGGATAAGACGGGAGATAGGAAGCAAAGAAGGGAGCAACGAGACTGTTGAGTATGTCTCTCAGTGGTCTTACAGCAGCCTGGCCTTCTAGTATCCCTCTAATAAAACCGAATCCTAGCAGTGAGCAATTTCGCAACCAACCAAACTCTATTACCAAAAAACACACCACCAGGAGCATGAAATACTGGTCATGCCAAGTATGTGGTGCCCGCTCTAGTATCTGCTCTGCAACCCATGCTGTCCTCAAACACCCGTCTCGAGTAACAATACCAAGACTCATAAGACCCTAAAACTCACGAGACGAGACAGGAGGTTATTGCCTGTGACTACTAGACTTTCTCGTTCCTGCATATGACCTAAAGAAGATGATTACCACTCCTGCAGCCCAAGACTTGGAGTGCGGACATTTTCACTTTGGCAGCATATAGCGCTTGCAGCTCGTGCTCTATCTTGGCCTGCCAATGCTTGAAGAAACGCTGGGCATAACCCGGATACCCGTCTGATCAGCCGCAAAAGAACAATGGCAAAGTCCGCTCCGGAGGTTTCGCGGGTCACTGCTGGTCCTGGACGTGAAACAGCCATGACCTGGGCATATGCTACGTGAGAACGACGATGTTGAGGATCTCGAAGCTGGACTACTCAAGCAAGCCCCTCGACCTGAAACTGCCATGATCTGGGCACCTGTTGTGTGGGAACGACAAGAATTTAGTACTTGCATGCAAGCAAAAATCTCAAATTTTTTACATTTTTGAGCCTCTAGCAGCGCTCAGCTGATACGATGCTGTAGACTCTTCGCATTCACACCAGGCGGTGTGGACACTATTTGGCCCTCCAAGAATTTCGTCTACATGTGCCAATACACAAAGCAACGACGACTTGGGATTGCTCGATGTCGTAAGATCTACCAACCGGCAATAAAGCTAGTTGCGTAAAATGGATCATGAAAGAAGCCTGACACAGCGGAGGGCGGAGCCTTCAGTGACTGCACCATTATTGACCTAGTTTCCGCCGAGTCAAGACTTTTTAATATACTTTGATGTGCAGCTTGATGTACAAGGACCTCCCTCAGCGAAGCTGACGCGGAGATGTTGGGAACGACTTCCGCTGCAACACCACGGAGAGAGAGGGATCACCACTAACCACCTAACAACACGATAGAAAGGTACCTAATGAATGTACTACAGCTGTTGCCTTCGAGTAGGTAAGATATTAGCATCATAATGCGCCTTATGTCCGACATCCATTCCCAGCCGTCTACCAATGCGAAACACCAGGATTGCCGACAGTGCCGTTAGGGTGCTACTGAGGGCCGGAAAAGAAATGATCAATTAAGCCAAGCGAGAGCGGTGATGGTCAGCGGTTGCCAAAAATTGAGGCTTGGTTCTACTTGGATTTTCCTTAGACTTTCATGTGACGGTTGTTTTGGCTTGGTACGGGGGTAATGCGTAACACAGCATGACCAACAGACGGACTGTCGTCTGGGCAGAGAGGACGAAGCATGCATCTGTGTCATGGCTCCAAGGCAGTAAATCGGAGAGGTTCTGCCTGTGAACCTTCTTTGCGATCCGAGCGGGGAGAGATGGCAGATCAGGGCTTGGCGGGGCAGAGAGAACAAAGACGACGCTCACAACCAACGTCTCGTCGCCATTTCACTCTGGCCTGTACCAAAGTGAACGGCGGCAGAGCACGACGACACCGGCCACGGCGGAAATCGTGCCTACGGATATGGAGTCCTTTTCAAGATTACCGCTAGGGCTGCCAGTATATTGGCCACTATCTGACCGGCCAAGAGGTGGTTGCCAAGTTGCCAAGTAGCCAAGTAGAGTGCCTTGGCGGTTTTCTTGGTATACACGCCAATGTGCCAATGTCTTGTCGCCAGAGTCTGGCATAGGTAGTAGTGTCTTGACAGAGTAGGGCCCGTTTTCTTCTGCTTTCTTGGTTTACTGCTGTCATGGCCATGGCATTGTCTCGTAGCTCTTCATATACCATCGACGCATCTCCTCCATGCTGACCTACCTCTCCGGAAAGTATGCGATAGTCACCAGCAGCGGCCACCTTCAGCAGACCCCCCGTCATACCAGCCTTGAACGAGAGGGGCTTCATCACATTCACCGAGAGACGGACTGATATGGATCCCACTTCCTTGGCGTCTCAGCATGTCACACCTCAAATGAGCACCGTCTCCCACGACAGTTGGACAACCCTCCCCTTGACCTTGCCATCACGACCTCCCCGAGTAGCACAACCACAATACACCTTTCCCTCATCATCGAGGCAGAGTGCAAACGCGGATTACCCAGTACACTACGAGGAGCATGCTCAACCCAAGCACATTGCTTCCAACTACCACAGGGAATCCCTTGCCCAACCTGCGCCTGGCACTTCGGTCTCGTCCGCGGGTGGAACTTCTGTCATGACCGGCCGGACCGTCGACACTATCGATCTAGAAAAGGGCTCCATCTTAGCCGAGTCACGACGATCATCATCGGGAGGAGGGCGCAAGTCGTCTCGCCATAAGTCAAGGGGGAGAAGGGAAATGTCAGAGAGACATTCGATGGCATATACAGCCTCGAACCATGGCGACGAGAGCAGATATACGTCGCCGTACCAACGAGAGGCGAGCATAGATGAAGAGCAGGAAATGCTAGACCAGCGCAGACTACAAGAGTCCAAAGCCGTCAAGATCTTGGTAAGCTCATATCACTTCACATCACCTCCTTTCACTCATTTCCTTTTGCGTCCCTTCACTTTCCTTTCCAATCTTTGTGCAAGCTACCCATACAGAACAAATACTAACATATGTACCAGCTCTTCCTTTCAGGCCCTTGCGCCGCCCTCTCCTTCATCCTCTGTATCTACTCACTCCTCTCCACCCTGGCAATCCTAATTTCCACGCCTCTCCGCCTCTGCACCAAACCTCGCTGCTCACTATGGGACCAAATTCTCTGCACCTTAACGTCCGCTCAACGTCTGCAACTCCGCTGCATCTACTCTCCCTCTCCGGTCGTCGGCAAAAGCGTCGCTGCGCTCTTGGCTAATCTTCTGCTGTCTCCCTTCTTGAGCATGGGCGTTGCGGTCGCAGCGTGGACGGTCGCCATGTATTGGGTCTTTGCAGCCATTGTGGGTGATCCGGATGGGAGCGAGGGAGGCAATGACGGAGTCGAGACCGTGCTTGGTCTACGGGGATGGTGGGAACATTGGCTCGTGAGGGCTATGTTGGAGTAGCTGCACGCCAGCCACTATCACCATTGTGCGCTTTCCTCGTTGCAGCCACTCCTCTTCCCTGCTGCCTTATCGGCCTGGACACGAACAAATCCTCTTTACGTCTCACGCACCAAGTCGAGGATCCTCAAGCAACTAGCAGCTTGGGTTCCTCTTTTCTTTTCCCTTTGCACCTTCGGGCTTTTCTCAGCTGTTTATCAAGCATGGTGTTGGGGCTTCACGTTCTTGGCCAGATGGCCCTTCTTTCTTGCTCTATATCGGAGGCGGCGTTATTCATCAGGCGCGTCTATCTTCGGATCAACGCACCTAATCAGGCGGGTGGACAAGGGATGAATTTTCATGGAGGGGTCATTGTTATAACCCGGCGCTCTTTCTCGGGATTTTGTCTTACTCTCAGGACTTCAGATGAGTCTATTCAGTTTTTGGGGGAGTTGCACGGCTAGGTGGTCTAGCTAAGTATATGTGATGGAAAGAGAAACATGCAAAATGTCACCCTTTTATTACCATTTGCTCAATTCTTCGCGAGTCGGGACTCTCGAAACTTTGACCTGTCACTCTGTCTTTCTTCCTCTGTTTGCCTTGTAGACCTTTTTTACTCTTGTGTTTTTCCGTCTATGAAGTCGTATCGTGTGGGCCAGAAAGATACTATTGTAGCATCTCGGCATCCGTCCCAAGATTACCAGAATGGAAAGTATATTTGTTGATCGCCCGTTCATGAGCATACAACAGCTCCATCTCCTTCACACTACCTGGGTCAAGCGCAGTGACACCTCGGTACAGGATGGAAGGAAGAGACAGGACCTGGATCCATAAAAACCCATCAGTGAACAAGATCTGTGACGTTTCGTGAAAGAAGAGGTTCCCCAACGTGACATGTGCATACGCATTTCTTGATACTGTATATCGACTATCGATCACCTTGAAGTAACTAGAAATACGATACGCACATTTGACACTGTCTCGCGGCCTCGATTATACGGCATGATTGATGCCCATTCTTCTTCTTTCGGGCTGTACTTCTGATTCCGCAACAAGACCAATGTCAAATTCATGCTTGCACCTCGGTAGGCTGAAAAGAGCGTGTCAAGTTTTACATTCTATATACCAACTTGATTCCGCCGCTGACATCAAATCAGCTCATTCTTTGTTGGTCTAGTGGTCATGATTTCCGCTTGTCATTCGAGTAACTCGAGTACAAGCGCGGGAGACCGGGGTTCGATTCCCCGACAGAGAGCATTTCCTTTTTGCGCTTTTTGGGCTAATCAATAAATCTATGATCTGGATCAAGAACCTCATATTTCTTATCAACCATAGCCTGTTGTGTTGTTTTGTATATATCCAATGTGATGTCTTCTGTTCAAGTGTGTCATCCATTTTTGATAGTAGCTCTTTATTGACGGCCATCGATTTAGGGTCTGAGAAATCTTATACACAACCACCATTTCTTAAAGTCGTTATTCAGCAACTAGGTTGAAGAAATGAATCGCTTCTGATATACGACCATCACCGTGTGAAAATAAGCCATAGCCTGATAATCTACGCACGAAGCATGAGGCTCTGTATACCCCGCCCTCCCATCAAAGTAAGAACAAGAAACAGGAACACAAGCTCTAAATACTGATGAAGAAACTCTTCTCCCCGTCCTGAGGAAGTACCTCCGCCCTCTTAACAATAGGATCAGAGCAAGACACTCTGATCCTCTCCACCGTCGCGGGACTTCTCAGAGACAACACATCCTTATCACCCCACTGTTCCCTCGCCGCCTTGAGCGCCGCTCTGATCGCGAAGAACACCGCAGAGCCCATGAACAGCGGCGGCTCGCCTACTCCCCGGGATCGCTGAATCGTGCGTAGGTTCTCCCAGTTGACGTCTTTGAGGAGGGAGACGTTGAATTCCTGCGGGATATCCCTGAAGCCAGGGATCTTGTAGGCACCCGGGCCGCGGGTGAAGAGCTGGCCGGACGCACGATGCCAGAGTGATTCCTCCATTGTGAAGAGGCCCATGCCTTGGACGAAGGCGCCTTCGATTTGGCCGTAGTCGATGGCGGGGTTGATGCTGCGACCGACGTCCATTTTTATGTCGGCGCGGCGACATGTCCAGTCGCCTGTCAAAGTGTCGATTTCGACCTCTGCCGCGGCGACACCTTGGGTGAAGTAAAAATACATTTGGCCTGTGTTGGGCCCCCATACGTAGCCAATGTCGGGAGTCTTGTAGTGGCCTTGGGCGGAGAGGTTGACGCGGTCAAAGTAGGCGGCGTGGGCGATTTCCTTCATTGTCGCTTCTGGGCCAAGTTTCTCGCGGTAAGGGGCCAGACGCTCGTTGAGTTGTTCACAGGCGTTCCAGATGGCGTAGCCGTTCAAGTCCGAGGAGGCTGATGCGGCGGTAGAGGATGTGTTGGCGACAGTATTAGTGGCGGTTTCGGCGACGAAGACTTGGTCCGCGGGCACCTTGAGGGCTTCGGCTGCAATCATGACCATCTTTGTGTGAAGACCTTGGCCCATTTCTGTGCCGCCATGCGCGAGGAGGATGGAGCCGTCATGGTAAATGTGTACGAGGGCACCGGCTTGGTTGAGGAAGAGGGCGGTAAAGGAGATACCGAACTTTGTTGGGATGAGAGCGACGCCTCGCTTCTTCCACTTGTTCTGAGCGTTGAAGGCGGCAGCTTCTTGCTTGCGACGCTCGTAGTGTGACTCCTCCATTACTTGTTTGTACATGAGTGGGACATAGTAATCCTTTAGCTCTTGCTTGAAGTGAGTCTTGTCACCAGGCTTGTACATGTTGATCTGGCGCAGTTCATCCACATCCATACCGAGATGATCAGCAATCTCGGACATGTATGTTTCTGCAATGAACATGCCTTGTGGACCACCGAAACCACGGAAAGCTGTGTTGGACACAGTGTTGGTTTTTGCAATTCGACCACGAACGAAGACGTTGGGGATGTTGTATACACCGTCAATGTGGGACAGAGCACGATCAACGACAGCACCACTCAGATCCTGACTCCAACCTCCGTTGTTGAAGACATCGGCGTCAAGAGCTTGGATCTTACCATCCTTGTTGACGGCGACCTTCCACCGGCCGAGGAAAGGATGTCTTTGACCAGAAGTCAGAATATCCTCGTCACGGTTGAGCATGGCTCTGACAGGTCTCTTGACCTTCTTGGCAGCAGTAGCACAGATACCAGCAAGCTGAATAGAACGTGTCTCTTTGCCACCGAAGCCACCGCCCATACGCTTGACACGAGAGACAATCTTGTTCGCTTGGACACCGGTGACCTGAGCGACATATGCTTGTGTTTCAGTAGGATTCTGAGTACCCGACCAGATCTCCATCTCGCCATCCTCGGGCTTAGGAATTGCAACACACGCATTGGTCTCGAGGTAGAAGTGCTCCTGGCCTCCCATGCGTGCGACGCCAGAGAAGACGTGGTCAGCCTCCTCGAAAGCCTTGTCGACATCACCAACCTGAATGTAGCGGTAGTGATCGAAGAAACTCTTCTCTTGAATAGCCTCTTCAATCGTGAAGATTGCAGGAAGCTCCTCGTACTCGACCTTGACAGCCCTCATGCCAGCCTCGGCAAGCTTGGCAGAAGTTGCGAGGATCATACCGATGGGTTGTCCAGCAGTGAAGACTTCGTCGACCGCGAAGAACACCTCGTCGCACATTGGTGCACCCCACCAATTGGCCTCAGGGTTGGGGAGGTCTTTGTGATCGACATAGTCAACAACACCTGGAATGTCCAATGCAGGAGAAGCGTCGACACTGAGCAGCTTAGCGTGAGCCTTTGTCGACAATACCATGCATCCATATAGCTCATTCTTCTGAAGTGGGATATCGTCGGTGTACTGTGCTTCGCCTGTACACTGCTTCATAGCAGCCACGTGCGGTGCCTCCTTGCCGATAATCTTCTTCTCGTAGGCAGCGCCGACCGTATGATCCTTCTTTCCAGTAGAGATCATGCGTTCAATCTCCTCGATGGCGTCCTGATCGATCTCGGTCTCGTTGACGGAGAGCTCAGAGAGCACCTCGTGGTAGAAGCGGTAGAAGAAGCCAAGGGCGAGCGACTTGCGGTAAGTGGCCATGCCACCGGGAACACCAAATCGGAGATCAAAGTCCTGCTCTAGTGCATTCATGACTCCTTCCAACGTCCTTGGGTCCGTAAACTTCTTGCCGTTGAGATATTCGACTGCGTTCTTGGCTGAGATGGTGGTTGGTGCCATACCGCCGTAGACAAGGCTACAGTCTTTAACATCATTGTTGCTGTCTAGTCTGACACGAAGAGCAGAGTTGACAATTGCGATATCGTCGTCCTTTCTCTTGGCCATCTTGTATGCGCGCATGTGCTCTCCTTGCTCCTTGAACGCCGGGATCCGAATGCTTGCAATGATCCCATTAGGAGGAAGTGCAGTCACTCGGTAGGCCTTGAAGAACTCGGACATGGGTATCTCGATTGTCTTCTCCAACGTCTTCACAACCAGAGTGGCGTTTGTGGCCATGAAGACAGGGTTCAAGTCGGAGATGGGTGATGCGGTAGCCAGGTTACCTGCTGGTGTACCGACGTTCCTGATTTGTCTTCCTGCAAAGTAGCGAATTTGCTTGTTGATGGCCTCAAAAGGCTGGCCTCTCCTCTCACCATAGTGCTTGACGGCCTCCCGAGCGATATCCTCAAGATCGGTCAAAACGACATTGCCACCAATTTCAAGGTAGTCGTCGTGGAAAGTGTACTGCCGGAGCTCGGCGATATCTCCAACATAGACGGACGCGGTGTATTGCATGCCCTTAAACTTGACTTCAATTTGTGTCTCGGTGCTGCCTCCGATAATCTTCGCCGAAGGATACACACTCTTGATCTCGAGAAGCTGCTGTGTGGTGACGGGTCTGAACCACTTCTTGCGCTTATTTCCGAATGCCAATGGCTTGAGTTCGTGTCTTCTGAGCGCCGGCGGGAAGATGAGCTGGGTCTCTGGGTTGTAGGCGACAAAGTCTGGAGGCGTGAAGCGTTTCATAGGTCCTTCATCTTCGCTTGCGCCGTCCTTGCAGCATCCACCTCCATTGCCATTCTTCTCCATACAGCAACCACTGCCGCCGTTTGTACTAGCTTTTCCACATCCCTTGGGGGCGCCGAAAGTGTGTGCTGCATCCAGGATGGGTCGGTAACCTGTGCAGCGGCACAAGTTGCCATCAAATGCTTCCTCAATATGTAATTCTGAAGGGTTCGGATCGTTCCTTATAAGAGCGTACAAGCTCTGTCAATCACTATATCAGCAAAGCCGTTCCACCCATTTCTGAACAACAGCAACATACCATGACAATGCCAGGTGTACAGAAACCACACTGACTTCCATTGCTCTTTGCTATCCGCTCCTGGACAGGATGCGGGTTCTTGGTGTTGCCGATACCTTCCACAGTAATGACATGTTTGCCGTCCACACTGACCAGCGGGGCAAGGCAAGCATTTACCGAAGCATGATAGATCTTGTTGGTCGTCGGATTTATTTGTGAAATCACCTATAATTCACCTTCATCAGCCACGTCGCAATTGCATACTAGAGGTCAAAAAGAGAGGAGGATGCATACCACTGTGCAAGCACCACATCCACCCTCTGCGCACCCAAGTTTGGTTCCCGTCAAGCCAATACCACGCAGATACTCGAGCAGTGTGACTTCTGGATCCGCAGTATCGAGGACGACTTTGGTGCCATTGAGGTAGAAGCGGATGCTATCATCGTATTCCTCGGTGAGAGACGCCAGACTACGAGTAGCACTCTGCGAGACAGCAGGCTGAGGCTCGATCAAACCAGGAGCCATCTTGTCTTGCCTTCGATCAGCAGCTTATGGTATCAGATACAGCCCACTATCGTTGCCGCCACACTATCGTCTCGAGTCAGAAAGAGGCGGGGTAATAGACAAACGTAGACACGGACGAATAGACGTTCTAGTGAAAAGAAAAGGGTATACAACAACCCAAGGAGATACGAAAAGACAAAAGAAGGTAGCAAAGAAGAAGCGTTTCGGGAGAGCTAGGAGACAAGCAACATGACCCTCAGCTTTCTTATCAGTGGAACCAGAAAGAGAGCTTGTAGGAGTTGGCCGACACGGATGAGCAAGCCACGCGGGGAAAGGGTCCCTAGTACAGGAAAAAGATCGATATGCACCTTATCTCGCTCGGCAATAATAAGTAAACATATCTTGGAACATATGTGGCGTCCAAGTAATTTAGAGGGTGGCTCTAAGAATCGTCTTCCTCTCTATCTTAATATCGCCACAGTTAATGGCAAACAACCTGTCATCGTATGTGTTTTGTAGTTACACGAAATCAAAGTGTTCAATCCCATCGGCGGCGTCCGACGGCCCTGAAAGTACGAGTCGATCTGCCGGCGATAAAAGAGATAGAGTCGGGCTTAAGCTTTGCATATAACATTGGAGCCGCATCATAAAAACTGAAACACCAATAAGATTCGACCGCATGGTCATGTGGAGAATACCTCGATCGAGTATGCTAGACATATCAAGAGGAATGCTAGACTCGCGAACACAGTTCTTCATCAGTAACTTGCGTACTGTTACAAACTAAAGCTCAAGATTTTGGTTGGAACCGCAAGTTCATGCTGTGGAAGTAGTATACATAAAACAATGTAAAAGCTAAAAACTATCACTAAAAAGAGTAGAGCGTGTTGTTAGTCCACTTTGAACGCTAAGCCCTTATCCTCCGATGATCACACAGTATGAAAAGCATCAACCATTAGAAAACGACAAAGCAGCAGAAGTGCCGAAGAGGACTGCAACAACGACTATGATTGCAATGTTCCATGCTGAAGAGACGGCAGTCACACAAGTTCATAGCCATGATGCAGCAGACCGAGTTTGACAGTATCATCATACCCATGGAGACGCTTCAAGTAAGAACCCAAGAATACCTTGCAGCAGATCCGGAGAAAGGCAGCGCACGCACCATATCATGATCGATGGAAGAACCCAGTGTAGAAGAAGACGATATGTACGTTTGGAAAGGCGAGCCAGTAATGAAGATCGCGATGAAAGTCCAGGGTATCAAGAGAAGTCCAATGGGCAGAGAGTCATGAGCAGTAATTGCTAAAAACGATGCACCAGATATGACCAGTCGATATCAGAGATCAGAAACGAGTGATGCGGGCCCTACGAGATGTTGTCGGTCAACGTCGAGTCATGTCAAGAAGACGAGGCAGTCATCGAAGCATATCCAGGAGAGCAGCGAGGTTATGACCAATCATGTGAGTCAAAAAACCTTGACTAGACAGAAGCGTGTCACGCATGTCTACCAGAACGGTGAAGTGAGGCGTGTCAAAGCAGTCGACATCAGTGAGACAGTGTGTTGTCTCGGGTCAAGCATCGTCAAATCGATCAATGTGTCAAATGAACACAATCACGGCGCGCATGTCAAGCTCCTGTTTACTGCGGCATGGGTGGCTGGCCCTGACCGCCTGCCTGTCCTTGTTGCGCAAGAGCAGCATACCACAGAGCGACATAGTTGTTGTAGCCACCATAAGCAGCATATGGATCAGCACTTGGGTCACCACCTGCAGGGGCTGCAGCCCCGGGTTGAGGCATGCCCGGCATGGCAGGCATAGCAGGCATACCTTGTGGGGCGCCGCCCATTGGAGGCTGGCCGTAAGACTGTTGCTGTGGTTGTGAGTACGAGTTACCGCCGTAGCCACCTTCATTGCGGTTGCCACGGCCACCACCACCTCCGCCTCGTCCTCCGGCTTGGTCACGTTGTTGCTACTAGAATTAGCCTATGATGTAGTTTCGGCATGGAAGAGATATAGGTGAACATACCACAGTGTCGACTTTCTCCCAGATTGCACGCTTCGCCTCCTCGATAGCTGCAGGGAAACCTACCAAGCCAATCTGGCGCTGAACATCGGGTTGCTGCGGCTGGCTCACATTGATCTTACAGCCAGTCACACTTTGCATCTCCTTGATCGTCTCACCTCCTATAGAGATCGTTAGCCCCGAATGTTGATGCATTCATACATCTGCACTCACCCTTTCCAATAATCATGCCGACAGCCTCCGAAGGTACATAGATCTCTTCGGTAACTTTGCCGGCGTCATTTCCACCACGGTCGTTGCCGCCACGGTTTCCTCCATAAGGTTGTTCAAAGCCGCCTCTGTTGCGGTCAGGTGGTGCTTGTCCTCCAGGTGGGGCACGAGTGTCGCTCTCGACAATCTCGAGGATCATCTCCTTGGCTACTGCGGCAGCCTGAGGAGTGCCGATCAAGTTGACAGGGCGAAGTCCGTTGATGCTCTTGTTTTCGGCAACAATGTTGACGTGGCATCCACTTCGCTCTTGCAAATCGCGGATAGTCTCACCGCCGCGTCCGATGATAAGACCGACAGTCTTGTCAGGGACCATGATCTGCACGCTGTTCTCGCCCTCGCGCAGAGCTGGTTGGTTCTGTTGCTTATCATCTCTGGCACCTCTAGCGCCTCCACGCATGTTCGGTGGCGGGGCGCTTCCAGTAGATTCGCCATTGTCCTCCATGACTCGGAAAATCTCTGCTTTGGCAGTCTCGCGTGAGCGAAGAGATCCGGAGATGGTGCATTGTCTGTGTTGAGAGTTTGGCTCTCTGGCGGGGATAAATTGAACGCGGGCTCCCGACTCAGCCTCGACTCGGCGCAGGTTTTCTCCTTGGCGACCGATGATCAGACCAACGAGAGAAGATTTGACAGAGATGGTCTCGCTGTCACCAGCACCGGCACCGGCGCCTGCACCTCGAGCGGGCGGTGACCTAGCACCACGGCCTGGAGGGGAGTAGCTGCGTCCGCCACGTGGAGGAGAGGCAGATCTCTCGCGTCCATATGCACGATCATTGCGGTCCGCACCACGTCTCTCATCGCGGTAAGGGTTGTAGTTGTCGCGGAAGTTCTGGCGAGGAGGAGAGCGCGATCTTGAACGTCTGTTGTTGTTGTTGCTGTACGGACGACCGGCCAGTCTAGGGTCTTCGCGTGGGGGCCCAGCACTGGCGCGGTTATCGTAGTTGATGCCACGGTCGGCAGCAATGCTCTTGGCCTTGGCGATGGCATCTGCAATGCTGACAGAGCCGCTGTTGACGGGTCGGATAGCGCTCAAGTCGACATTGCCGGTGCTCGTAGGCTGTGGGAGTGGGTAACCTGCAAGTTGAGGAGTAGAGACTTGTGGCATTTGCTGGGCGAGACCAGCAGGATACCCTTGAGGCAGGCCTTGCTGTCCAGGGACCGGAGTCGCCTGAGTAGGGGTTGAGCCGGATCGCTGAGCTGTGAATACATGTGAGCTGGATGCGACGATGGCGCGCAATTGGATCGGCCTCACCTAGAGCAGCCAGGATGGATGAAATGTCAGGTTGCGCCGCCATCTTTGTGACACGTCGCGCGTAAATCAAGAGTGGAAAGTGACTACCGGCCAAACAAGTCTAATACGTAGCACTGTGTTTCTGTGTTGATTGGACGGAACACAACGAAGAAATGGATGACGGAGAGAAATCAAAGTGATCTTTCTGGTTGGTGAAGAAGCTGCACATGTGGAGGTGTCGCGATCATTCCTAAACCGGCCAGTCTTGGCATTTATGCAATGATTTGTGCATTCACATCCTGTTCATCCACCGTACACGTCTCCGACTTCGAGCTTCTAGACGTTCCAAATCAGGCCTCACATTAAAACACGAGAGCTACTGCTTAAGCTACTGGATATTCGAGTCCGTCTAATATGAGGTGATTATTCACATCCTGTCAGACGTACACGTCACATGACTTGGATAGGGTCACCTAGACTTGAAAAGGACAATGTCATTGTATTCACATTAGAATGACTGATCTTGCATTGCGTATAATTCACTTTCATCTACTCTATTCAGCTGTCCATCAAGCGCCAGCTGACCATTCAGTACTTTAGTAGAACCCTTTGTTCGTAGCAGCAGCGCATGACTTAAATGCTGCCTCCTTGGCTATACTCCTTCTCTTCTAGATAGGAGTAGCTCTGCTCATGGCAATCAAACGCTTGACACCGACCTAAATGATAACCCCTGTTAGCGAACAAAAATCTTACGGTGTAATTCACTCTCTGTAAAAGAGGCAGAAGAGAGTATTAGGATCAAGTACTCACCATCCAGTTGCCACCCTCACTCTCCAACTTGACCTTCATCATCTCCGTCACAAGTTGACCAGCGCGGTCGAGATCACGACCTTGCACACACTGCGCAATCTCAAGCATCTCTTGCACTGTGTCAGGCTTGAGAAGAGTCTCGTTGTTGAGGTGATCGAACAGAATGGCCAAGCGCTTATCAGTGTCGTTGACTTGAGCGGTAAAGGAGGCGGGCGCCCTAGACTTGACACGTGCCATGTCCGCTGAGAGAATGTCGAAGATGGGCTTTGAGCCGGCCGGGATGTGAGTTCTATCACCAGGAGCTGTATTTGTTAGAATCATGTCCGACCAGATATGGAACGAGAACTTACGGTACTTGGCCGCAGCAGGCGTGCCTCCTCGCTGTGACTGAGCAGTGCCAGGCCTGGAAATGATCGGTGATGCTTGCGGTGGCGCTGAAGGGGTTCCGGCCGCCCTTGGGGGCCCTTGTGGAGGTCCTCGAGGAGGTCCTTGCGGTGGCAGTGGAGCTGGCGTAGCCTGTGGTGGTGGTTGCACTGCTGCAGGCGGCTGTCCGTACGACACTGGTTGCCTGGGAGCGTATGGGGAAGCTGCAGGAGCATATGGGTTTGGTGGAGGAGGTGCGACGTTACGAGGTGGAGCCATGGTAGCAGGGGATGCCGCGGGTGCAGCTCCTGGTGCAGGCGCGTAACGGTTGGTGGGCGGCGCGGTCGTGACCGAAGGTGGAGGGTTGTAAGGGGAGGCACCGCGCGCGATCGGGGGAGCCTGAGGCGGAGGAAGTGTAGATGGTGTTTGCATTGCAGAGACCGGAGGTGCGTATGCATTTGCTGCAGAAGATGCGGGCCGAGCGATTGGGGGTGCAACCGCTGGCGATGTTACCCGCGGAGGTGCCTGACCTGCCTTCGGTGGCGGTGGCAGAGGAGACGCAGGCTTCGGTAGTGCATAGGGTGCGCCCATAGGAGGTGGAGACATCATACTCGGCTGGTTGGGGAAGGGGGATGCAACAGTAGCCACACCTGGAGTTCCTCGTCTGGAAACTGAGGGCAGCTTGGCGAACCCTTCTGGAAGATCGTTCCATTGCTGTGTATTGTTAGCCTTTGGTGGCGGGGGTACTCCTGAAGTGGACCCAGCGCGGGGTGGTGGTGGGAGTGGAGCGCTGACAGCCGGCTGAGGTGCGTTGTAGCCAGTTCCGTAAGGGGTCGGCTGGTTGTAAGCAGATGTTGCCGACGGTGGTTGGTAGCCTGTAGGTGCATAGCTCGAGGCAGTAGGAGCATAAGGGTTACCCGCCGTAGGGGTGGACATTAGGCCTCCAGTAGGGGCATATGGGCTCGCAGCTCCAATACTTGATGCGACAGGCGCAGGAGTGGGGATGCCGCCAAAGCCTGGTACCACCGGTTGTGCAACACGCGAAGCGGCAGCGGGCTGTCTCTTTGCTTGAGCAGGCGCCCTTCTCGTGGCTCTCTTGACACGTTCTTGTGCTACGTCTGCCCCCTCAAACTTGGCGGGCAACAGATCCAAATACTTTTCAGCAATCTCGAGCTGACCGTGACCAGCAAGAATATCTGCATATTCGGTGTACTTTGCATATAGAGGGGCAAGCTTCCAGTCCGCGGTAGCGGTGCGGCCTGGGTCATTGAAGTTGACCACCTGGCGGAAGACAGTGACCTTTTCGATAAAGTCCTGGAGAGAGCGTGCGTGTACAGAGAAGCCAGACTCTCCGTTTGCAGCTTCCAAACCTGCAGACTCCTTTTCTTGCAGTTCCTGAGCCCAGATGCTGACGACCTTTTCCAGCTTTGATCCTGCCAGGAAGCAGAAGGAAGCATCCCTTCTCAAGGTGCCCTTGTCGCCACCCTGGTTGAGAGCCTCCTCGAGGCGGTCACCGAGAGCCTCGCATAGGTCGGAGAATTCAGTCTCGTCAGCGAAAGTGCAGAGAGTAGCCATGACTTCCTTCCAGTTGGCAAGATCAGCATTGTGAACAACGTCCCAAAGATTCTTGCCGACAATTGAAGCAAGCAGGCGAAGATAGTTTGGACCGTTCGCCTTCTTCTTGAGGTACGCAGCCTGGACCTTGTCAATGCACTTCTGACCACCGCAAATAGCAATCATAAAGGCGTCAGCCATGCGGCCGTCCTTCAAGCACACGTCAAGCGCGGCCTCGAAGTTTCCGAGCATCAATGCACGAGTGATGCCCTTGTCGGCTTCCGACTCCTTGCCATTGTAGATGTGGAAAGGTTCGTTGGTCTTTGCGCCCTTTGTGGCAGCAAGGTCGGCAAGGAAGTTGTCCTCGTCTGCGCTCTTATAGAAAAAAGAACTGTCGTCCTTGTCACCGTTCGCCTCGATCTTCTCGCCATCGCCATTGACAGTAAGGTCGGCAGTGTTCTGGGAAAGCTCATCGACGTCGTCGGTGAAGCCCAAGTATTCTCTGAGCTTCTTTCTGGACTTTCCAGCGTTCAACGTCTCAATGACCTGCCAATCGGCCTTCTCTTCCTCGTTGGTTGCGCCTTCGATTTTCGACTCGCAAATGCTGGCCAGATCTCCACCCTTCAGAGACTCCTCAAATTTGGCGGATGCTTCGGTGATTGCAGAATCAATGGCAAAGGTCTCGATGCTAACCTTGGACTTTCTCGTGGCTGCATCAGTACCCAGTCTGACGAGCTTTCCGCCGAATCCAAACGAGACGCCTGCTGGACGTTCCATCCACTTAGGAGCCTTGGGAAGCGAGAAGTTGACATTTTGGGGTTGCGTCTGGGCCTGAGCGAAGAAATCCTCGCCCTCGAGAGCCTTGTTGGCAGCAGCCTTGTCCTGCTCTTTCGAATTTGTGTTTTGGATCGTCTGCACGGCGATCTTTCCATCAAATGAAGCAGTCGCAAGAAGACCTGGGTTATGGGGGTTCCACTCGGTTTGGAAAGTCCAGTTCGTGACGACGGGGAAATCTCCGTAGGCCTGTCCGGATTGCGGGTTCCAGCAGATAGTCCTGTTGTCCTTGCCGCAAGAGAGTAGCAAGCTTGGGTCTTGCAAGCACCAGGACAACGAGAGAACACCTAACTCATGGCCTTGCAGAATGCGCTCAGGGGCATTCGAGTTTCGCAGGTCCCACATTAGGATGAGCGGATCTTGGTCGTTAGGGATGGCGGTAATCAGTCTGGTGGCCATGTTTGGGTCCCAAGCAACAGCGCTGACGGGCTTTCGTCCAAAGTTATTGAGGGTGAGGTTCTCCTTCTTCTGCCTGACATCCCAGACATTGACGAAACCACCACTCGAACCAGTAGCAAGAATATGCGGCACCTTCTGACCCTTGTTCCAGTCCAAGCATTCGTAATCGTCGGCTCTCGCAGCACTCGCGCCGAGTCTGAAAGGGTTGGCGACATTGTTCAGATCGTAGATGAAGAGCTCGCCCTTTGCTCCGGCTGTGGCAAGAAGGTCATGCTTGGAATGGTTGAATTGCAAGGCCTTGATCGCGCCGCTGTGCTTCTGTGTGCGCGACATGAAGGAGTCGGCGGGGTTAGTCCTCAGCTTCTCGGCGTCCCAAAGGTCAAGCGATCCGTTTTCGAGTGCTCCTGCAATGATGCCCCGGGAACGGCCTTCTGATGGTTGACTCCATGCTATGTCGTAAAATCTGTTATTCCCGTCAGCGCTTTGGACCGGTTTTGACGGCTATTTTGGAGCTTGTCATTGCGACGTGCCTTGAATCTGTGGAAATGCTGCCTACAGGCTGCAGCTCTGTACTTTGATCCAAACTGTCCAGCCCCAAGTCCCAAAGCTCAAGCGTAGTCTCATTAGAAAAATCAGCATCAACCGCGCCCGCCTTGGTACCGGTAGCGATCAATGGCGGTGCAGAGCCAGGAGACCAGGCGAACGTGGCCGTGCGAGGAATCTCTCGCAATCTAACCATGGCTGAACGTGGCAGGAAGCACCGGAAATGGCAAGCAAAAGAGGCTACTTCAGAACAGCAAGCTCATGGAACAAGAAAGCAATAAGAGCGCAAAGGAAAAGTGCTCAATGGCTGGACAGACTTGCAAGTTGTGGATAGGGGAGTGTTAATTCACGTCATAACAGTAAAGACAAGTGTTCCACATAATCCGGGGGAGATGTCTTGGCACGAGTCGTTTTCAGCTTGCGATACACAGATGCACCCCACGTGATGGATGTACTTGTTGGACTGCACTCTTGCGTGTTCTCATCAAGACTTTGTTTGTGCAAGAAAGATTCGTGACGAAAACATGTCGAATGCCAGCCGAGCAAAAGCAACCCTCTACGTTGGCGGACTCGCAACTCAAGTTACAAGCATGACACTTCACGAAGCCTTCATCCCATTCGGACCCATCACAGATATTTCACTACCAAAACCGGAACTACCATCGAACCCAGAGCCGCATCGAGGTTTTGGCTATGTCGAGTTTGAGAGTGCAGAGGACGCAAAGGAAGCCATTGATAACATGGACCAAAGCGAGCTGTTCGGGCGTGTAATCAAAGTCAATCAGGCCAAGGAGCGTAAAGCTGAAGGCGAAGGTCTGGGTAGCAAGACAGCTATATGGGAGCAGGTTCGTAACATTTGGTTTTGTTATCTCATGGCAATGGTGAGAATTGACTTGATATTTACAGGAGGGCTACCTGGCTCAGCATGCAGTCAGTGAGGAGGACAGACTGGCTGCTACAGGCGACCAAGCAGACGGAGATGGTCCCATGGATCCCATGCAAGGACTTGAAGGGCTTGACGTTGCCGGTCCAAGGCTAGCATGAGTTTGTCATTTTCCAAGGTCTTTGTGTCTTTACTAGCGCGGAGTTATGGGGCGTCCATCTAAGGTGAACTTCTGGGTGGGACTCGGCATGGGATGGCAAGCATGATCAAAGTCGAGATACTTCATGACCAAAACCTCGAGTTCGATTTCAAAAGGTACATTGGGAGATTTATCAAAGCGGGCTGGGATGAAGCTGGAATCAAAGTATAGGTGGAATGCTCAAAATGCAAGGCGATCGCGTACGATTAAGCCTGCTGAAACAAGTATCAATTGATGCTAATAGTTCACCCTTTCCTGCCTAATGGAATATACATGGATCGCCGTGCCAGTGTCAATGCTACCCTTGTCCCAAAACCTGCACGGAATTGTGCGTTTAGTGGGCCTTGGTGTCTTGAGGAGAGCTGGCCTGGTTGTGGCCTCTAGATCTGTAAAGACGGAGGGTGCCGTCAGTGTAGAGCTTGCGGGCCAAGGAGTAGCCTGCAAATCCAACGGCGACGCTGAGTTGAGTGTTAGTGGGCGAGAATGGATATTGTGCGGTGAATGCGATGCTCACAGAAGGACGACGCCTGGGAGAGGTTGGGTTAGCCAATGGCAGAACAGACAAGTAACAGAGTCCTCATGCGGACATACCGAGGGGGATCAACTCGGGAGGGATCTTCCTGAGGGTTCGGAGACGCTGCGAGATGGTGTGTGCTGTGCGAATAGGCGTGTCAGTTGGGTTTGGCCTTGGGGTGAGCGTAGGATAGGAAGGTCCGAGGTGGGGGCGGGCTTACCGCTGTGCTCCTCCTTCTGTAGATATAGATTAGCACCTGTACAATGAACTATCCGACATGATGCCAGCCCTAACTTACGGGCATGGGCGACCTGAGCTTAGGAGTGGCCTGCAGTCTCAGACCACGGGTCTGGTTAAAGACCTTGAGGGAAGAGCGAGCAGGAGCCTGAGCGCGCAGCATCGAGGCCGACGTCTGAAGAGCACGCGCGGAGAACATGGTGGCGTGACAGAGCTTAGATATCCGGTGATATAGCTCAGATCTAGAGATGAGAGATTGGATATGAGTTGAGGGCGGAGGTCAGCGTCAAGTTCCGAGCAGTGACAGGTGCCCACGCAGCCAATCGGAGGCTGCAAATCTCAAAAGCCAAGAAGCCCGTCACCACCCGGTGCGACTGCTGCTTCACTTGTGCTGCATGCAGTGTGCTTGTACTACTCTGCCCGACTTCTCCTCTCGCAACAATCGCACCCCATTCCAGACCGACCCCGCTTAATCACCCCTCCCCAGCAAATACCGCAAAAATGGCCGACGATGAGGACAGAGTTACCATGCCCTTCAAGTTCGTGACTGGTGAGTTCTGCCCCGACCCATTCGCCTCTGTCTATACCTCTTGGACAAGGTATTCCAGACTCGAGCTTATACTGACTGTGATGTAGCCGGTACGTGACCACCACCCCTCCAATTGCTTAGTGCATTGTTTCGTACATACTGGATTGACATTGCGCCCATCTATCCCTCTACCAGTCTACCTGCGTGTTCAACATCCACCTTCCCACCTATCGTCTCAACCTCTCTTCCACCACATCTCTCGCCTCGCTATATCTGCGCTCATTCTAACCCGATCCCAACACAGGCTTCGACGCCCGCTTTCCCAACCAGAACCAGACCAAGCACTGCTGGCAGAACTACGTCGACTACCACAAGTGCATCCTCGCAAAGGGAGAGGACTTCAAGCCCTGCCGCCAATTCTTCCTCGCCTACCGTTCGCTTTGCCCCAGCGGTTGGGTCGAGAGATGGAACGACCAGCGCGGTATGATTTCCTCTACTCTCAATCTCTCTTTTCTCCCAAATTACACAAATCCTGACAGCATCGCAACACAGAGAACGGCACTTTCCCCGCAAGACTGGACCAGTAAATCGCTTTCAATTGCCAATGACAACAACAAACGAAGACGCATATGTTAGCGATGGGGGGTGATTGATTTCATGAATATTGGAAGAAAGAATGACAATCAAATTGGGCTTCTTTGTTGTTAATAGCATCTGATATCCAGCTCGGAAAGACTTCCCAACACTACCCATCTCTCTTTTATTCTCTCGTCTTTTCGCATTTTCATCTTTTCAAATCCTTGGGTGAATGTCTCTGTCTCTGTCTCTCTCAATCTACCATTTCTTTCTGGATTAAGTAGTATTGGATCTGGGATATTACTGGCTTATATCAGATGTGCTTCTGTCTTTTCCACCATTCTCCTATTTGTCATTATATGCAATCACAGCCGCATCAAGCGAAAGTATCCAGATATTGAAGTTCAGACTCGCATCATTAAATCGATTGGGATCATGCAATACGTGAACAATAACCCCAAAGTAGACATCGTTGATAGGAACTCGCTATTATAATGCAAGACCCACTCACGCTTTATACAAGCAATCCAAAAACCCATTGGCCAGCTCAACCACAATACTCTTATCTGGCAAAGAACCCGCGACACCATACAAGGCCGCCGCATCTCCCTTCTTCGCTCCCTTTGCCCCTTTACCAGCTTTAATCCTCGCGACCTCCTTCTCCCTCTCACTCCGCACCACATCCTCCAGATCACGAAGTAAGTCGTCAGCAGCAGCCACAATCGGCAACGTGACAGCCACATGGATCGCGGGCGGGTTCTGCAAGGCATTGAGATGCCATCCTTTGGCCGACATGGCATCCGCTATATCGTAGATATCCAACGACTCGCTCGTGAAGGCCACCACACTGACCAAGGGCTTACCGATGATCTGCAGCTCCTCGCGCAAGACGTCCGAACTGCGGATATGTTCGGCGATGCGTTTCGCGGCGCCGACAATCTTGTGGCAGGAGTCGATGTAGCCGTTCTCGCCGACCGTCATCATGCTCGCCCAGCAGCCTGCGATGAGGGCGCCGGGGCGGGATCCAGCCATGTTGGGGGATGCATAGACGCCGCCGCTCCAGTCGGGGGAGACAAAGTATTGGTATTTGCGGAGGGTGGCGTCGCGGTAGAGGACGGTGCTGTTGCCCTTTGGCGCGAAGCCGTATTTGTGCGTGTCGCAGGAGATGGAGGTGACGCCCTTGACGCGGAAGTCGAAGGGCTCGGTTTCGTAGCCGGCGCGGGCGAGGAAGGGGACGAGGAAGGAGCCGAGGCAGCAGTCCACGTGGAGGCAGATGTTGCGTTTGGAGGCGAGGCGGCCCAAGGCGGGTATGTCGTCGATGATGCCGTGGGGGAAGTTGGGGGCCGAGCCTACGAGGAGGACGGTGTTTGTGTTTATGAGGCGGGCCACATGGGATAGGGAGACTTTGTAGGAGGGAGGGGGACAGGGGACCAGGTGGACGCGGATTTTGAAGTATTCGGCTGCTTTGCGGAAGGCTGTATGGGCTGTCTCGGGGAGGATCCTGTAGCAGTATGTCAGCATCGTAAATCACCTTTTAATATGTTGTTGGTCTCACATCTCTGGTTCAGTGACGCCTCGCTCGATCCTAGCCCGCTGTCTTGCGCTCAGAACAGCCATGATGATACTTTCGGTTCCACCACTAGTAGTGACGCCAGCACCGCCTTCGGGCGCATTGAACATGCCCAAGACCATGGCCACGACCTCGGCTTCCATCTTCCTAACACCAGGGAAGACATCAGGATGAATAGGGTTGGCCACACCAAAGCGCCCAAAAGCCTCGGTCTGCAAATCACACAATTCCTTGCCGCCGTGGTAGACAGCACCTGACACACGGCCATCCTCCCAGCGTGTGTGCTTCATATCGCCGAGCTTCTCCAGCTCTGCTCTCGTGGCCTCGAGATCCCATCCCGTCGTGGGTAGTGATGTATATCTCGTCACGCCCGGACCAGAGGGCACGAGTTTCTTGTCCAGTCCAGCGAGGGCAACATCGATCTCGGCTTGTACTTTTGTCCGCACGCCGGGGAGACGCAAGAAGTAGCGGTATAGGGTACGGTGGACGGCAGTATAGACGTTCTTGGCTGTGCCGATGGGCCCGAAGCCGTAGACATAGTAGAGGGCGAATTTGGACCAGCGTATGATGAACAGAGCGAAGAGGATGTTTCTCAGACTGATCACATTTCCATTAGAATATAATTTGGGTACAGAGATGTTTGAACAATCGATATAGAACTCACAGATCTACGCTCGTTCTAGCGAGTCGGCGTCGCGCTGCCGGACTGCTCATGTCCAGCGCGAATAGTTTGGAAGGCGCCATTTTGTCGGAAGAGGACAAGGTATGAGTAAGAGGTAAAAATCTCACAGAATCATTCTTCTGTCCTTCTGGACGGTCTTTGTTGGATTGGCACTGTCAGGCAGCATGGGGCTTGATAAATCGCACGTCACTGGTACCATGTCGTTTAGCCGGCCATGTGAAAGTGGAACCATCTTCTCGCAAGCCTTTCCTAATCCGTCAATGACCCTGACTTTACCGAATTGTATGCTTTCAAGTTGATCTAGGTATCTTTGATGCTTCGCCATGTTTAAAACATGGCACATGAATGTCTTATTGCTGACAAGTCTCAACAACCTCCTGTCCTGCAGTAGCAGATATGAAATAAAGTTGGTATTGCAGTGATCATGGACATTGACTCGTCGATCCATACATATAGTTGTTGGCCTTTCTGCCTTCTCCCGAGGCTCGTATGGTCTGGCATGTACGCTTCCTGAGCGTATCGATCCCACGCTCTTAGCTTGACGGCGTTACAATCATTCTGTCTGATCTAGTGGTTTGTGAAGCTTGACCTCAAGAAAACGGCACTTCCCTTGGCTTGAAGACCTGAGCCCAACCAGATCTCAGCGTGCATCGGACATTTTGCTGCTCAGAGCAGCAACCTCGTGCCCGTACCAATGAGATCACTTGACAGCCCAAGGCCTTTCATCATTTGGCTCCGCAGCAGTATCCATATGACAGTATGAATGGTCTGTCCGTGTTATGAGGCGGCCGGTCCACCTGTCCATCTAATTCATGCGCCACCAGCAGCAGAAGCCTCTTCCGTCTCTTCTGCTTCAGCTCCAAATTTCATAGCGATCAAGCGGACGAACTCGCCCAAGCCCTCCTCATCTCCCTCCTTTTCCCTCATTCTCTTGAAAGCCTCGTAAGCTTCCTTGTCTCCTTTGGCCTGGTTCCACTGACTCGGTCTTTGCTGGCTGGCAAACCCTCCGCGTTGACCTCTCCAGCCACCTCTGCCTCCTCGTCCACGTCCGCGGCCACGTCCACGATCGGAGAAGCCTCCTCGCTGTTCTTGTGGGTCTGGCTCCAGTGTGAAGGAGTAGATGTGCTGAAGCTGTATGCGAAGGCCAGGGTATCTGCTCATGAGACGGAGAAGATCGGGATCGTTCTGCAAGCTAGAGAAGTCAAGCTTCTTGTTTCCTGGTCTGGTGCGAGGTGGCGGTGGTGTTGCTGCTATTGCCTTTGCTTCCACAAGAGCTGCAGTCTCGGTCACCACGCTTGCGCTCTCGACAGAAGGCGTGTCATTCTCATGACTGGCTTTGTGAGGTTTATAGCACACTATGGAGCAGCTGGGGGAATGATGATTAGAAGCTGAGAATAACCTGGCTAGCGGGCATGCGGTTTCTTACTAAGGCAATGAACATTTTGAACATTTGTATTTCGAAGGTTGTATTTGGCACACGCCGCAGGTCGAAGCCATCACATTATTGTGTCTCTTCTAGAGTCCGACCAGATATACTACCGAGTTGTCAAAAGAATGATTGAGTGTGAGAAGTTGACATGTGAAAGTCACAAACCATGACCAGATTTAGTGGTTGGATGGTCAAAGCTTGAACATTATGCGGGCATGCATTCCACCTCCGATGGTGACTTGTAGATCTATGTAACATACTCATTCCCACCAACCACAATGAACTCGTTGGGGAATCTCAGTCGCCGAGCAGCCCGCTCAGGACTCACACGGGAGCCATGGATCTGCTCCAATTGCGCACAGTCAACCCGCACCGCCATGCGCCAGCGACAACCACAAGTACTACGCCAGACAAGAAATATACAGACGACACCAAAGCCGAAACAAGATGCCACTCACGGCAGCAATAGCAAGCCAACAATGGAGCAACTGCGGGAGCCCTTCAAGGAGAAGAACAGAAACACCCTGTATGTCCGCTATATACCTCTTTCCTCCCTCTTGCCTCCTACATACCAATTCCACAACCAGCCAAAGAATGATATATCCACAATTCCGAACCAGTCTAACGGGTAATCCAGCTACTACACCATAAGCATCATCCTCGGCACCGTCGCCCTCTCCTATGGCTCCGTCCCCTTTTACAAAATGATCTGCCAACAAACCGGCTGGGGTGGCCAACCCATCAAGTCCGCCGCACACGCCGGCACCGCCACCGACGACGACGACATCGCCGCCCGCCTGACTCCCGTAACCACCTCCCGCCGCCTGCGCATCACCTTCCAAGGCAGCACCTCCGACGTCCTCCCCTGGAAATTCACCCCCCAGCAACGCGAAGTGCGAGTGCTCCCTGGAGAAACCGCACTAGCCTTCTACACAGCCACCAACAACTCCCCCACAGAAGACATTATAGGAGTGGCGACATATTCAGTCACGCCGGGACAAGTGGCGCCGTATTTCAGCAAGATACAATGTTTCTGCTTTGAAGAGCAGAGGTTGAACAAGGGCGAGACGGTGGACATGCCTGTTTTCTTCTATATTGATCCGGAGTTCTTGAGGGATCCGAATATGAGTAAGATTGATACCATCACGCTGAATTATACTTTCTTTAGTAAGTTATTTCCTTCTTCTTATTCTTTCCCCCTATTTCCTCTTTGGGTGGGTAGGACCTTTGCTAATTGTGGTTTCCTGCAGAGGCCAAATACGACAAGGATGGGCATCTTTCTCCCATGCCTTTGCGGTGAAGAAAGAAGTGGTCTCGATAGCTCGTCTTCTGTCGGCTTCACGTGTACAAAGTATTCAAAGCATATCAAAGGGCGTCTTGGGCCATGGGTTCATTTCGAGGGCGTGGACTAAAAGGTTCGATCATGTATAGAATATTGTATATCATTCACTTCCCTCATCATGGTCCTCTCTATCCTGCACGCATGCCGTGGTCCATCTGCCTCGTATAAAGCATGCTACATGGTAACTACACACAAGAAGGCAGAATAGAATCATTGAATAGATGAAGAGAAGTGGCAACGCTCCAAACAGGAAAACAAGGGGGAGGCAAGATCATACTTCTGAATGGTATTGAAGCCTGCCTGGCTATCAATTCAGGCCCTCGATGCCTCTGTTCTCTCCCGCTTTTCTCGCTCTCTCTCCGTTTCGCTTTCTCCCTCTGCGCCTCATCATTCTCTCCATCGTATTCGCTCGTTCATCCGACTCCCTGCGTATAGGGCATTACATACGTGTCAAAGCAAAAGATCCATTTCAAAGTTTTTCCTGGTTTCATATTCCCTTACTTTGACCTAACGTCGTTCTTTCCATGCCTGCCATCAATCAGATTGCAATGAAAGCCAACAAGAACTGAAAAAGAGAAAAAAAATGAAGGCCTCGTCCACCTTGCTTCTCTTACCTTCCCTTCCCCATTCTCCCTTCGAGGCGAATGGTGTAGGGATCTCCGAAAACGATAAAGCCGCCGAACAAACCAACGAAAAGAAAGGCGAGTTGGGGGATCAAATGATAAGAAAACAAAAATACAATATTACAGCATCTCTGCCTGTCCAAAAGCGACCCGCCGACTTTACTTTTCGTGCCCCGGGGAACAGATGCAAAAACGTTGATAACATCAATCAGGAGGAAGCAAGCAGAAGAGATTTGCAACGACGAACAGCAAGTTTGAGCAAACACAACAACAATACTACTACTAGTGGACAGATCTTGGATATCATGCGTTTCCCAAAACAAACAGGTGGAAGCCTCGAAGCAAACCAGCGGCCACGTGACAATAGGACAGATGATGGATGAATTGTGTTTTTGATTATCGTACTTGTAATGTGATTTGGTTGTGGTATTTTGCGGTAATGTGTGTACAAGTGGTGGTGGTGATGATGCGTCAAGACGGAAACGGGTCATTTCGTCAATGCGTGCGTGCTGCAAAGTTCAATAAAATATGCAATCTTTCAATCCCCAAAAACATGAAAAAGAGACAGAAAACACGACTGATCCGAATCAGTCCATGGGGAAAATGATGGATGTTTTCCATCCCTCTTTCTTTCCCAGAAGAAAACGCCGGTTGCAATGCCTCTAGAAGATGCTGCACAAAGATTATTTCTGATTCAATTTTGTATCGTGTTGAAAGAAAAGACAGACACAACAACAGACTACGATGCGTTGTAGTGACTGCTCTTGCATGAGTTGACAAACGAGTTCTCGGGCCAGTCGTAGCCAGCAGCAGCCCTGAGGAAGCAAGATTAGATTTGTTTGACACAAGCAGAAGCATAAGCTACTTACCAGGAAGTGTGGTTCATGTTGTTATAGGCATTGGGGTGATTGGAAATGTACTCGGTCGTGGGGTATCCCTCTGGATCGCAGGTCACGGATGCATCACCTTCTTGGTAGATTCTGATGTAGTCAAATCTCATGGTGGCTGGGAACTTGGTGCCAATACCGGTCCAGTTGATGTTGGCGAAAGAGTTGGACAAGCCAAAGTTGGCAACAATGGCCATTGGCTCTTCCGGAATGACTCTTTGCCCGATGTTTCCATTGGGTCCCAAAGCTTTGCCGGTGACTTTCCAGGTCGCCTCATCGCCAACAAACCAGGAAATGTAGCCGTTGGCACCAGGCTCGTACTCGAAAGCGTAGGTTTGGTAGGCATTTCCGTCATACCAGTCGTTGTTGAGATATGTTACAGTGGACAAAGCTTGCTGGTAGACACCACCCTGGTAACTATTCATGCCAGAGACGGACCTGTCATAGACCTCGATGAACTCTGTATTAGGTCTCCAGAAAATATCAAACGGAGCAACTTGCAAACTTTGGGAGGCAGAGCCAGTAGCACCACCAATCGGGGGATCAAGGTAGGAGACACTGGCTTCCAGAGCGTCAATCTCGGGCACATAGCGCGATTTGCCGGGGCTGGGGTGGGTCTCGCCATCACAGGTGCAAGCAGGAAGGCGCATTCCAGGGAGTGCATTGACACCGTCGGGATCACTCTGGTTTGCAGTGATACCGACATCGCACACGTCGTGGTAAGAATAAGGCCAGGTGCCATCGGTGGTTGAGGCATAGCCAGGACGACCAAGGTTACCCATGGCCCAGAAACCAGGCCAGAAACCAATCGTATCACCAGCACCAGGGAGAGAGATACTCGCCTCCATGTAACCACCCTTGAAGCAGAGTTTGTTCCAGGACTGCAACATACCAGAGCGGTAGTTGAGGTTGTGGTTCTGAAAAGCGTCGAAGCGGATGTTAAGGGTTCCATTGGCGGTCGTGATGGCGTCCGGGTCGTACCATTCAAGATCCTGGGTGACACCATACCAAATGTCAACACCCTGGAAGTAAGCATCATCACCATCGTAAAAGGTGCGACCATCGTCCTCGAACTCGTCAGAGAAGACCAGGTTCATTGTCTTGCCGTTGACCGATTTGCGAGTCATGACCGAGTCAGGCGTAGATGGATCGATGAGGCCACTTCGCAGATTCTTCAAGAGTGAGACGCCATCCCGAATACACATTGGGTCTGTGGAGCACTCGCTAACTGTGTGGGTAGTGTATTTCTTTACGAAGGTCCTGATTGTGGCGTTAGTTGTTCAGATGATATAGTGCAGGGATCGACGAAGGTTGTGTGTAAAGGGGAGAGGGGAAGGAGAAATGGCAAGCTTACAGGATAGGGAATCCAATGAACAAAAAGGTGATGCCCACTGTGATGAGCATAAGACCACCCAAGTTCACGATACCTCTTTTGGAGAAAATCTCGGCACATGTGATGCGGTTGAGCTTGTCATTCGGATCAGGGTTGTGAAGGTAGTCGTCCTTTTCAACATCTTCGGGAAACAGCAGCAGGCCAGCGGATGGAAGGATGTTGTATTTCTCAGAGACTGTCTGGGTGTTGACGCCCTCGTCATCGCTACCGGCACGAGACGGCGCTCTCGAGTCGTCAAAAGGCGAGGCGAAAGGGCCTAGACGGCTGTCCCGACTGCCAGCAGATTCTGAACTCCAACTTGTGCGACGAGAGTTGTAGCCGCTGGCACTGGGTGATCGCATAGGGTCGTCGTCATCATCGCGAAACCTTCGGGTCCTGGATCTCCTGGGCGGCAAAAGGAGCTCAGCAGATTCGGCCGGAGTGTTGGCATTGTAGAGGCTGTTGGACGAGGCTTGTTGCCGTAATGAGGGAGCGGCGCCGGCTTGTGGGGGGATGAGAGAGCGCGACGAGGGTTGTCTAGAGACGTCCTGCGACGGCGGCGAGGAATTGTCGCCCATTCCGAGGAGATCGCCCGAGTCTGAATTGAGACGGATGTGAGGAGCGTGTTGATGGTCATAGGGCGGCGAAGAGCCCGGCGGAAAAGACATACTGTAGTTGTGTTCGTGGCGGCAGAGGTGTCCGAAGCTGAGGGACGATGAGGGTGACAGACAGGCGACGGTGGCGTCACACGTGCCCTATTAAGAATAGATGGAGGCAGAGGCAAGGTGTCTTGCGTGTAGTCGTAATTGTGGATGTGGTTGTGGTCGTGTGCGAAACAGGTCGTCAAGCAGGCGAACAGGCAAGACGAGAGACCAGCCCTCTTGTTGCGCTGGGCACGTTGCTGGGCTTGGCAAGAAGCGAGTGGCAGGCTCAGATGGCGTACTGTAGCGAGGTGACAATGGTATGCCGGGGACTGGCGACGGAGTGGGCAAGGGGCGGTGTTGATGGAAAAGCTGCCTATCCACGCTTGTGTTGTCCGACTACCGTAGACAATCTTGTGTTGGCGAAAGGGAGTAAGACTGGAGGCTAGGGCTAGTCGTGCACACCCCTGGTTGACCAATGATGGACGTGATTAGGCTGGGCCAACACTGTGGGTCGCAACACTGCGCGGACCGTCCGTGCTGCGCAACCTAACGCCTCTGCTGAGAGTGTGCGAGTCGATCTCAATCAACAGTTGAGGATGCTGTGAGCAGTGCACTGGGTGGAATGGCAATCGTAGAGATCAAGAACCTGCGGAGATGGTGGGGATTGGAGAGAGAGAGAGACAGCGTCGACGTCTTCAGTCTTGCCAATGGAAGACACAGAATGTGAGACCGACGCCTGCGCTTCTTGCCACAGCCTTCGTCGTCAGTCGCAATTCACTGCAGGTCACGATCCCGTGCCGCCAAGTCCCGTTTGCACCAGAAAAACTCTATTTTATTTTAGGAGGCTCTTGAAGAATCAGATTCAGATTCACCAAAGACACTACTCGTACAGCTGTGCATTGTTCTATGCTGAAACCAATCACCATCCTGCCTCATCACCGCCTCATCGTGTCCATCTACTTTTTCATTACTGCCGTCCATCTCCGTACACTCGCCCGTGACGCCGGCTGCACTCGAAACTGTCCGCTGGAAATCTTCCTTCTCGTGTTGGCCCGCCGCACCGGTTGCCAGTTGATGCGGCGGTGCAGCTGGACGCGTACCTCGCACGCAGATCCTTGATCACGACAAAATGTCAACAACTGCATGTATCCGTATACCCCTATACAGCTGTAGACTCCCATGTACGGAGAATCCCTATCTTGTCTATACTTGCCCTTGTCATCCCCACGTTCTTCCGAAAGCTCGACATGGATATGCCAGCCTCTTATGCATGACACTGTCGTAGCAACCGACCTTGCAAAACAAATCTCTGAATCTTGGTCCAGGCGTCGGCATGTCTATCCAGATCCCTGCACATCCAGCCAGTAGAGATGCAGCCTGCTTTTATCATTTAAGCACTTGCATTATTAATGAACCCCTGCATAAAGTATCGAGCTTGTCAGTCTGCTTGTATCTGGACAGCATCCATATATCAAGTACTACCAATACAACAGTAGAGCAACAGAGAGTAATGGAAGGTATGGTCCAGTCTTGATCGTCAACCTACCCGTCCTGCATAGACCAGCCATGATCATGTCGATTCATGATCATCAAATGTGAATCTTGGTCAACATCTTCATGTCTGAGATGTGTTCTACCACGTCTGTTGTCCATCTTGCTCACCATCCTCATATCAGCAGATTGAAGCAGATCTTGTCTATGTATTATATCCAGATGTTCATCTTGTCGATTCGTCCACTGTCGGTTCTGCTCGGCAGTCTCCACAATGTCCACTAACATTCTCCTCCGCCTACATCTTCTCCCGAAGCACTTGCAGACATTGACAAGTTAACAGAACAGCGCACGTGATCTCCATCACTATCGTCGTGGCCAGTCCAGATCCTTCATCCGGCCTTCCGTTTTCCGCATCTCCACTGGCATCATTGCCCCACAAATCCCAGTACCCCGCAATTCAGACCATCACACGCTCAAATGTCTGACCACAGAACGTTTGGAGTATGCCTGCCTGTACCCTTTGTGCGTCCGAGGGACAAGTCATCGGTAGTTGTGAGTCCTTCTTTGCCGTGAGTACATACCTTTTCTACTGCAAAGTGTATATAGCAGCTCGGGTTTACAGATCAATCTATATATCCGTTCCGGATGGACTCCACTACCAGCACGATTGCCGTCTCCTTGTACTCCACAATCGTGGGGTGTGTGTGTGGAGTGCGTACCAGGGCTGAATATGGAGCTACTATATATGTGTTGTAGTCTAGCCCGTTGCCAGTCTTGAATAGTCACTTTTTGTACGTCTCCTCTCAATACACCTTCTCTATTCGTAGCTCGCCATGTCTGCAGTTCCACAAATGCCAGAGAGCCTGCATAATCCTCGTTTGGAAGGGCTTTACAACAAGAAGACCTCAGCAACACATATAGAGAATATCAAGCTCAATGGCAATGGTGTAATGAATGGCATCGAGACCAACAGTGTCGGCCAGGACACAAATGACTTCCACATGCACGACGTTGTTGTAGAGAACTTCAGGCCTATCAAGGTCATTGTCATCGGTGCTGGTTACTCGGGCATATATCATGGCATTCGGATCCCTGAGCGCATCAAGAATTGCGAATTGGTCATATACGAGAAAAATGCCGGAGTTGGTGGTACGTGGTACGAGAATCGGTACCCAGGATGTGCTTGTGACGTGAGTACCATCAGACTATAACAAACCACAAGACTTTTCCACCCTAATGCAATGTAGATCCCCTCACACTCTTACCAATATTCGTTTAATCCAAACCCGAACTGGTCTTCTCTCTATGCTCCGGCCCATGAGATTCACGCCTACTTGGAAGGTACAGCGAAGAAGTACTCTGTGGACAGGTTTATCAAGCTCGAGCACGAAGTCAAGGAATGCCGGTACGACGAAGTCGAGGCGAAATGGCATGTCAAGGTTCAGAAGCCAGACGGCCAGGTCATCGAAGATACGTCGGACGTGTTGATCAGTGCTCGAGGTGGCCTCAATCATATCGCATGGCCTGACATTGAGGGTCTGCGTAGCTTTAAGGGCCCTATCATGCACTCAGCCAAATGGGACGCAAAGTAAGCATCACGACCTCACAAGAATAGTCCAAGAAGGAACAGACGTACTAATCAACCACCCCAGCTACGACTTCCAAAACAAACGCGTAGGCATCATCGGCTCAGGCAGCTCAGCCATCCAAATCATCCCCCAACTCCAGAAACTCCCAGGCACACACCTCTCCTGCTTCATCAGAAGCAAAACCTGGATCTCGCCCCCCTTTGGCCAAGCAGTCCAAGACGAACTAGGCATGACCTCTGTGAACTTCACCGAAGCCCAACGCGCTCGCTTCCGCTCCGACCCATCCTACTACCACGAATTCAGAATGAAAATCGAAGCCGGTGGCAACGAAGTCCACGCTCTAACAATCAAAGGCACCGACTTCCAAAAAGGCGCACAGCAGAGTTTCGAAGAAGGCATGAGGCAGCGACTCGCCAAGAAGCCCGAATACTACGACTGGATAAAACCGGATTTCGCCCCTGGATGCCGCAGACTGACGCCCGGCCCGGGCTTCCTCGAGGCTCTGGTCGAGGACAATGTAGCTTTCGTGCGCGACCGAATCGCCCGCGTCCACCCCACGGGCGTGGAGACTGCAGATGGCAAACTTCATGAGATCGACGTCCTGGTGTGCGCTACAGGCTTCCACACCGCCGCACCCCCTCCCTTTCCCATCATCGGTCTAGCGGGGACAGACCTCGCGGACCACTGGTCTCAGCGAGCAGAAACCTACCTCTCCCTCGCCACGGACGCCTTTCCCAACTTCTTCATCATGCTAGGACCCAACGCCGCGGTGGGCAGCGGCAGCCTGACAATGATGATCGAGAGCGTAGGCGACTATGCCGTAAAATGCATCCGCAAACTGCAGCGCGAAAACATCAAAAGCATGACTATCAAGCGGAAGAGCGTGCGCGACTTCATCCGCTACGCAGACGCCTACTTCAAGGGCACGGTGTTTGCCGACGATTGCAAGTCCTGGTATCGCAAGGGGGATAAGGTCACGGGGCTTTGGCCGGGGAGTACGCTGCATTGTATAGAGGTGCTGAGGGCGCCCAGATGGGAGGACTTTGAGTATGAGTATTTGCAGGAGGAGGATGGCAGCGAGGGCAACTCGATGGGTTGGTTGGGGAATGGATGGAGTGTTAATCAGATTGAGGGGAGGGATATGGCGTGGTATCTTTTGCCGCAGTTTCAGCAGCCGCCGAATGCGCCGTTGCCTGAGGTGAATGAGGATTATAAGATTCGAGCGTTCTCGAACTGAGATGGGGTAGACATAGAGGTAGACTGGGGCGGGAGTTGAGGCAGAGGAGGAACAGAAACAGAGGAGGAACAGAAACAGAGGAGGAACAGAAACAGAGGAGGAACAAACCATATAGTTATCATCTGTTATGTATTCAGTACACACCTTTTTATGATGAGTATGTGTTTCTTGTTGACTGATTGTCACAATGAGGGATCTCAAAGTTCAACCGAATAGGACTAGTAAAAGTACAAGAAAGCATCAATTACACCATTTGGGTGCATGTATTGGCGCTAACGAGGCAAGGGAGATAGATCTAGAGTACATATTTACAGAGTGTCCTGGAGGAGCTTGTTCATCTTGGCAATCTTAGCGGAGACACTGAGGTCAATGGTGCGGTCACCAATCTCGACAATGAGACCTCCCTTGATGTCGGGTTGGACCTGTGTATGAAATGTCAGCTCCGGGTGAAGTCGGAGAAAGGTTGAATGTATGCTGTCAAGCGTACGCACCTTGGGGACAACCTTGAGCTTCTTGCCCTGACCGACGTATTGCGACTTGGAAACGGCAGTCTCGAGCTGGCGGAGGACCTTGGCGTCAAGAGGCTGTGGTGTTGTCAGTTCTGCCTTTCCCTTCTTTTGGTCTTCATATGACGAATGTCAAACGTACAGCGGCGGAGATAACGGTAAGCTCAACCTCGCCTCTGTAGGCGCTCATAAGAGTGGTGAACTTCTCAGCAACACCCTCGAGGACGCTCAATCGGTTGTTCTCGGCAAGGGTGTCGAGGAAGTGCTTGATGGTGCTCTCCTTGTCAGAGACACCGAGCTTCTTCTGAATCTCGGCGACGATCTGCGACTTGTCCGAGGCGCTGAGGGTGGGGGCAGACAGGATCTGCTGGAGCTTGGGGTCGCTCTTGAAGATGGCGGAGAGGTTCTCGAGGGCCTTGGCGGTGTTGTCGAGGGTCTGAGTCTTGACGGCTGCGGTGTACTGTAGGTGGCCATTGGTGTCAGTCTGCTTCTGTTCCGCCCGTCTGCCTTTGTTCGTCCTTGTCCTTGTGTTCCTTCCACCATTTTGCAACCCCATTCCATCTCTTTTTTGATTGCAATTGACGTACCAGAGCGCTGGCGTAGGTGCCATCGACACCGTAGAGGGCGACCGGGGGTCTGGCAGAGGCAGCCGAGACCTGGGCGGCGTAGGTCCTCACAGAGGTGATGGGGGCACGAGGAGCTGCCGCGCGGGCGGCGCGGGCTGCGATACGACCGGAGAACATGACTGGAGTGGTGATATGAGCGGTAACAGTATACGGGTGTCCCAGAGCTCAACTGAGATGAGTTCGGTCGGAACGCAAAGTGCCAAGCTTTGGTCTATATCACGTGCAAACCCTTTTCCCTTCAACCTCCGCTCCTTCTTCACCCGACTAGCTATCAATTACCTCTCAATATCATGGTATCTGGAACATTAATGCGCGTCGCGAGAATGTCCTGGATATGTTCAATAACTTGCCATTACTAGTGTTCAAGACTATGAGATATCAAGTGTCAAGATGGCCGCAGAAGTCCAGCTTCCATGCCCCAATCATAACCTGCCAAATGTGTCCACCTCTTATTACTGAAGACGTCCTATAAAACTCCTTTCCATCGAAAAATCCTGAAGATGACCTCCTTTTTCCTATCATATCCCCTGATAATAACTCTTCCTTGTTCACATTGCTCATAATATCTTGTTCTCGTTCAAATGTCCGAAGATTTCCTCTTCCTTTCAAATGCCAGACTGTGTTTCTCTCTGCATCCCTTGCACCCAACCCCACCTCGCCGCGAAGTCTGCCTCAATCCTCGACGACCTTGTCATAGTCTTGGTAGGCTTCGTTGAAGAATTCACCAAAGTCGAGATTGCCGTTGCAATCAACAAAGTCGAAGTTGTCTTGGAAAAGCTCTTTGCAGCTAGTGGAGCCATGCCCATCGGTGACGTTGTTGATGAGCTCGAAGCCGGTTAAGAGGGACTGCTCGTTGGACGTTGCGCTGTTGCCTTGCTCCAGTGCAGCAAAGCCAGAGTGCTCCTTAGCCATTTCGGCAGCGAAGTCGTTGTCGTGGTTGTTGTTCTGTTCCGGTGCGGTAAAGGTAGTTTGAATGCTGGAGTCTCCAGTGGAGAAGTCGAAGGCGGGCGCAGGCATGGACACCTCTTTGGTAGGCTCGGTCGACACCTCGTTGTTCAGTTCCTCAGGCGGGAACTGCTCCCACTCCTCCTCCACGACGTCCTCGCCCTCGGAACATTCGCCATTGTACATGAAGTCCTCGTCGTTGTGGTCTTCGTGCTCGTCTCCATCTTCGGCTTGGGAAAGGTCATCTTCATCGCTTTCCTCGGCAGGGTACATGTCCTCGTCTCCCTGGTCGACAAAGTACCCTCCTCTCCCGGGAGACTCATCGCCCTCATACTCGGATGCCTGACCGTCTGATTCGCTGGCATCAGTGACTTCGTCGTCATGGTCATACTCAGCTCCATAACCAATTTCACCTTCGTAAGCATATCCATTGGCACTTCCTTCTTCATCTTCAATGCCAAAGGTCGCATCGTTGGCCAAGCGTTCACCCTCACGCACCAAGGTATTGCAAACATCAATCAAGGACAGGCCACGTTCGAGAAAGTCGTCAGAGAGTTCGACAATCTCGCAAATGAAGTCGGCCTTGAGCTTGATGTAGGCTAGATCGGCAGCTGAGATCCTGCGAGGACCTTTGGTGGGATAGTGAATGTTTGCATCGCTGGAGTCGCGAGGACCTTCGGTGGGATAGTAAACGTTGGCATCGTTCAAGGCCTGAGTCAGACTACATGGTTGTCAGTGAACCTTGAAGCAAAGGGCAATTACACGCAAGACTCACGCTTCTCCAGTTGGCAGACTTTTGCCACCCATATGAGGACGGTCGGGGGTGACAGTAGGACTGTAGGAGGGCAGGAACTTGCCGCCGGAGCGAGGGTGGTTCTTGGACTTGGTAGACTTGGGAGACCTCTTCTTTTTGGGCGAAGGAGTCTTCTTCATGGGAGTGTTGCCGGCGCTCATCTTCTTCTTGTTGTTCTTCTTCTTGTGAGTCTTGATCGCTGGCATGCGTGGCTGAGTGGGCTCTGGCATTCCAGTCCTGAAAGTATTGGTCAGTAGGAGAAGCCATGTCGATGAACTGAAACAAAGGCGAGGAAAGCTTACCAGGCATTGGATACGGTGACATCTTCGTAGTCACAGTTAGGCTTGCAGTGGACAGTGCGAACATGTCTACGCAAGAACCAGGCAAACTTCCATTGGTGGTTCTGGTGTCTGGGCTCGGTGCAGTAGGCACAGAAGCGCTCACACTTCTCGATGACGAGAGTGCCCTCTGCTGGCCAGGAGTGGTTGTGCTCAGGGTTGGAACAAGGCATGTTGAGCTCTCGAGGATGTACTCGGATGCGAAAAGGACGATATGCGAAAAGAGCGATGGATCGAGGAATTAGTACTGGAGTATGGTTGACCAGCAACAACGACAATGAGTCAGAGTAAGTTCTCCAAGCTTGATTATGAAGGTGTAGTGAAGTGAAGTGTTGACCAGCAACAAAAAGAGGTAGATCAAGTGGAAAAATGTTGACCAGCAACAAGACAAGAGTCGAAGAAAAGACTTGGAAGTGGTCGAAGCAGAAGATGGGTATGAGATGGAAGAAGACAAGGAACAAGAGAAGCCTTGAAAGACCGCAGAGATGTAATTTGCGAGCTGAATAAGCCATGCTCGAACGACAATACCATCAATAGAAGAGGTTGGTATTGCGCAGTCATTGTTGTATCCTTCATTGCGGTTCAATCTACTCCACCTTTTTCGAAGAGAGGCTGGTAAGGGCGCAGCGTCTTCTTCATTCTACTTCACTGTGGTTCGTCCGATCTGTTTCACTGTGGAGCCATCGTGAAAGTGCACAGTCCATCAATTGGATACTGTCGTTAAGAATTGAGATACAATAGCCAGGTGGCGTTCTCATGAAGCCAGAGTGAGAGCCCAGTGAAGGGAAGCATGGGACGGACGCCAGCAGAGAAGTGCGAGGCCGCTAGCGATAAACATCAAACTCTGCAGTCGGAATCGTGATGCGGCCCATTTTCTCACGCTGAATGCTGAATGCTCTCATACTCTTTGGACGAGAGGTGCTTTCATGTCTTTGTTTCCTTCACTTCGATGAGGGGCTTAAGGCCTGGTGTCCAGCAGTCTGAAAAGTGCGCAAGCTGGCTCAAATGATCGCGCGCATCAATGCTTGCCACTGAGCTGCTATCCAAGGTTTCTTCAGGGATTGCATAGAACATCTTTCGTGTCCCCAATTAACACAGTGATGGTGCCCCCCATGTGATTGTTGCAGTGAGAAGATGATAGATACAACCGCCTGGACTTGCTTCACCAGATAGCGTTCCCGACATCAAGCTCAAGCAGTGGCACGGTAATGCAGCACATCTCTGATTCTCGCATAGATATTACCATTCGGTAGTCTTGCAACAATCGGGCTTTCAAGCATCGAGGTTGTGATGTGAACAGGATTGAGTCGGAAACGTGTGGCCAAATCAATACAACGACACCCAGATGCTTCTGTCTCACAAAGCAAGTCATGTGAGTATGGACTCACGTATCCATGAAATTTCCAAGGAGAAGTCTAACATCTATGTGCGTTACTGTATGTAAGTCTATCAATCATCTACGCAGGAAACAAATGCAAAATCATTCAACCGCCTTCTCGGCAGTAGAGTCGTCATCCTTGCCATTCGCGCCAAACAAATCGACTTTGGTGCTCGCAAATTTTCTAGCGGAGACTCTATGCTCAAACAAAAGATCAAGCTCAGCATATGTCCTGCCCTTTGGCTCTGGCAGACGAAAGTATGCCCACACGAGCGTGAGGAAGCAGATGCCCGCCCAGAAAAACCCAGTCTTGCCTTTCCAATTCCAAGCTGTTGGGTTCAGCATCCGCGGCGTGATGATGTTGCTGATAATGTAGCTAGCAATGTACGCGTTTCTCGCGAGCACGACCGTCTTCTGTCGAAGGCGCGTGGATGCAATCTCGGAGACGAGAGCATAGCAGACTGGTCCGATTGTCACGTCGTACACGAAAGTGTAGATGAGTAGCATGGAGCCTATAGCCCATGCCTTGGCATCATCTTGGTGCCCGATTGACACAAAGCCAATGATAAGCAGTAGCACAAACAGCGTTGACAGACCTACGAGGAAGAAGGTCCGCCTGCCAAACCACGGCATGAGTACCCATGCCAATACAGTCCCGATGGCGCCCAATGAGAATTGACCCATTGTCATGTCAAAGGAATTGCTGGGACTCAAGCCTGCTTGTTCGTAGAAGTATGTCGCGTAGGACATGAGGCCGCCTCCGCACAGAATCTGTGACATCCAGACTACACAGCAGATTTCTGTCCGACGAAGGTCTATGCCGCGCAAGCAGTCGAAGTAGGAAGTCCCTTCTGTAACGGACTTCTCGAGCTCGTTGGTATGGATCATCATTGCCACTGCTTGTTGTGGATCTGACTGGAGCTCCGGCTTGGAGGACATGAGGCGAAGAGATACGCACTCCGCTTCTTGCAGGCGGTTCTTGCGTACGAGCCACCACGGTGATTCAGGAGCCCGGATGATTCCGACAAGGAGAGGTAATGGCCATAGCCACTGTAGAGCAAATGGAATGCGGTAGGCCCACTGATCGTTTCGGGACACAAAAGCTCGTAAAACGCCGGAGCCAATAATCTGTCCGAAGACCCAGCAAATATTGATGTAGGACGTCAGATAAGGACGTAGAGCAACAGGACTGAGTTCTGCAGCATATGATGTTGAAAGCGTCTGGAACATGCCCCAAGGTATACCGCAAAGAATCTCTCCTGCCAGGAGAACACGAACGTTGGGCGCAAAGAAGGTGATGAAGATGAAGCATATCTGTGAAGCGTCAGTAATGCAACACCAATGAAGTGTGGCAGGACCAATTCACTAACCACAAGGATTAGGCCACTAGCTATCGTCTTGCGGTAGCCAAAGCGATCAGCAAGGATGCCTGTCATCAGTAGACCCAGCATCTGACCAACGCAACTGCCATTGCTAAGAGCAGACTGCCAGAGTGCGGAGATTTGATATTGCCCATCTCCTGTTGGAGAGCCATATTTCTCTGCGAATGCAGCTTCCATAGGATTAGTGAATGTGCAAGGATAAGCGAGAGTCTTGTCACATACGAAGACTAAAGAATCCATAGATGACCTGTTTCTTTATTAGACTCTTTCTATGATCTGGCGGTGTATTGGCAGCTTACCTGCATGTCATATCCTTCCATGACAATAGCCGTAGATGCCAACAACGACCATCCTACAGCATTGGGATACCTCTTGATGGCTTCAAAGAGACCCATTGTGTGTTCTCGTTTGGTGGCATCGCGGGCAGCGTTACGCACTTCATGGGCAGTGAGCTGCGATGTGACAGAGCCACGACGCTCCCATCTAACCTCAGACGTTCGACTGCGAGGTCAGTTCTGCTTGGCTGGGAGTGATATGCTGAAATGAGACCTACCGATCCTTAAGGCGTTTGCCATGTCTGATCGATTTGATGCTGATGCAATCTGGTGAGTCGCTACGCTTGACAGTCACAACGGACCTAGCCGGTGGCAATCAGTATATTGCACTCAATGAGGGACTGGAAAGGAAAGCCGTGTACTTCGCATCATCTTCAGAGCCCATATTACTACGACCCAAAGTCTGACAACGACAAATTCAACAAGACCTATGACGGTGAATCGATAGATCCGCAAGGGGAGAGGCGTGGACGTGTGGCTGATCAATCACTTGATTAAACAAGCCCTTTCCCTTGAAGCGAAATGAAGCATTGCATGGATCTACAAGGAGGGAACATCAAGGTCCTCAAGGGCAAGGGGGCAATAATAGCCAATACTTGGGACAACTAGTAAAGCATTGAAAAGTTTAAGGAACGATTTGCGTTTTCGGAATATGCATGGAGCTCTCTAGCGGAAAGCTAGAAGCAGCGAAGAAAACGCTTGAAACATGCATGCTCGAAAGGAAGTTGAGCCTCGATTGACGGCATAGTTATTTTACCTTGCACATCTTGTATACACGCTCAACGTGAATTCTCTTATGTCGGCAAGATTGCATGTTTCAAGCTTGAATGATCAGACTCCTGATGCTCCAGGTGACTGAAAGTGGGTAAGTGGGCCCCCGTGGGCGACTAAGAAGAACGAACGTGCTGAAAACATTGAGTGAACATCTGGCTTGGCATCGACGTCAATGCAACCCTCGCGTCTACCTGCTGTGGTTGCGCGCTTCAATTTAGCAACGCGCCATAAAGACGTCTTAACGATGAACGAGCAATGCAAGAGAGCAGTGTTCTTGCTCGTAAAGATGGAAGAGTGATCATACACTTTGTGAGTGATCATACTGCCCATCATACAATCCATGACTAACAATCATCCCAAGGACTACGACTGCTTCTACGCATCCGTTGTCGAACATGAGAATCCAGCGCTGAAACACTGCGCTTTAGCCATACAGCAAAAACAAATCATCGTGACCTGCAATTATGAGGCGCGCCGGCAAGGTCTGCATAAACTGCAATTGATAAGTGAAGCGAAGAAGCTGTGTCCCGACCTTGTGATTGTCCTGGGGGAGGACATCAGCCGGTTCAGGGATGCGAGCAAAGAGCTATACCAGTATCTGAAGGGCTTTTCCTGGAATGGCAAGGTTGAGAGGTTGGGCTTTGATGAAGTCTGGCTGGACGTGACTGATATCGTCGACTACAACCTGGAGATACTGAATCGCAATGCTCTGCAAGCTTCCTTCTTCCAGCTAGTAAAGGACGACCCTACCCAGGGCTTCGACTTCGATGCTTCCACTTATGCAGGGCACCTGTTCCCGGAAGCTCCATCCACGACTGAGACTGATCCTGAGGACGAGACTCTGACTTTGAAATTGCGACTGGGTTCACATCTCGCCATGCACATGCGGCATAAACTTGAAGACGAAAAGGGCTACACGTCCACGGTTGGGATAGCGACGTCGAAGCTACTTTCAAAGCTTGTTGGCAACCTTCACAAGCCCATGGGCCAGACCACCATCGTGCCTCCGTACACCTACCGCCGCGAACAGGAGAGCAATGTCACCACTTTCCTTGACCCTTTCGACATCGGCAAGATCCCAGGGATTGGCTTCAAATTGGCCCAGAAACTACGAGAGAGCGTGTTGCAACGTCCTCCGACATTTGACAAAGGATTGATATACGGCGGTACAATGGAGAAAGTCACGGTCCTGGATGTTCGTCTGCACCCAGAGACCAGCCCGGAGAAATTGGAGAAGTTGCTCGGAGGACCTGGCTCACCTCACGGAATCGGATTCAAGATATGGCAGCTGGTGCACGGCGTTGACGACACCGAGGTGTCTCTCGCTAGACCTGTGCCGCGGCAGATCAGTATAGAAGACAGTTATATCCGACTCGATACACTACCCGAGGTGCTCAGAGAGCTCACAGTTCTCAGCCACAGTCTTTTGAATCGCATGAGGATTGATTTACTCGGTAAAGATGACGATGATGACGACGATAACAAAAACAGCAACGACAACGACAACGACGCACAAGGAGACCGTGACCCTTCCCCGAGCACGACCAAGAATCTGCCGACCAACAACAAGAAATGGCTCGCCCACCCCCGCACGATCCGTCTGACAACACGTCCCAGGTCGCCTCTGAACCCAGACGGCACCCGCACCCGCAGCTTCAAACGTATCTCGCACTCCGCGCCCCTTCCCACTTTCGTCTTCTCCCTTTCTGCCTCCATTGACGCTCTAGCCGACAAACTCGTCACGGACGTCCTGGTCCCCATGTTCCGCAGATTACACCCTGAAAAAGCGGGCTGGAATCTAAGTCTGGTCAACGTAGGTGTTACCAACATGGCGGAGACGGCAGGGGATAGTCGAACGGCGAAGGGGCGGGATATTGGCCATATGTTTCGAAGGCAAGAGGACGTGCTCAGGGACTTTCGCGTTATTGATGATGTTGAAGATGATGATGGTGTGGGTGATTCACTGGCAGCACAGGCCCCTGGTGCGGTGGCAGCATCTGACTCTTCGCTCGATCCAAAGGACGAGATACGTGATGATCCAGAGCAAGATCTTCATGGTAAAAATCTGGTAGAAGACGCAGAGGCTGTAGAAGATGCACGCTGGGATGCCGAGGATGAGGACGATGATGCAGGACCTAGATGTGAGATGTGTGGTGCTTCTGTGCCTTCGTTTGCCATGTCCGCGCATATTAGATATCATGCAATCGGAGACTGAGTCTTTCTTTGCAATTGTTCATATTAATGTGGTTCATTTATTGTGCTTTGCTCGTTCGTGCTTTGCTAAATATACCCAGTTTGCTTGCTTGCTCGCTCGCTCGGCAACCGAAGTCCATTCTTCATCAGGGCGACCCTGTTCCATTGCCTTCACAAGGTACTCTTTGATCTCAGGGTGGTAACATCCCACGTCAACGCGTGGACATCTTCTATTTTGGCCTGTACGTTCTCTTGTTATCTGTACTTTGGTCAAACTGTTCTACTTCTTCAATACGGCGTGAGTGGGGACATGCCCAACTGCACATCGAAAACAAAAGCATCACGTAGCCTCAATGAGCAAGATACGGAGTTATCTCGTACGTCGCGACTTCCCGTGTATTCCTTTTCTGCATGGCTACTATATACTCCTACTCAATCTCACCACCTATACACATTTGAAGGAATGCTGAACGGGCTTCGCAGGACTTTTCTCGTTCTCGGCATCACAAGCAAACACAAGGAGGTAGCTGTTGCGTTTCGTAGGATTAATTGTAAACAAGCAGGCGAGTTAAATAGCTACATGGTATTCGGCGCAAATGTACAAAACCCAGCCAAAAGGAGCTGGGATGTAGCTAAGTGAAACAAGAAGCTGGCTGTAAAAGGACAAAGTCGCAAAAGAGCACCAATGCTGAAGACTAAGCCAAGACGTAACAAAGGATGGGATGCCCTCTGCAAAGTGTTGGTCGTACTTGTAGAAACGTGGCTCGTGTCATGATCTGAAGGTCAGGCATCATAAGCTCGTCCAAATCTTTTATCCCCTCATCACTTGCTGAAAAGCACTTTTGTTCCACAATCTACTGGGCAGCAGCGGGAGCGGCAGCAGGAGCGGGTCTTCCCTGAGGCATTCTCTTGGACCTAGATTCAGAGTCAGATTTGCACATCCAAAGTCAAAAGAGGTGGTAGACAAGCAAGACTTACATGAAGGTCCTAGTGAAGAAGGAGATGCCGACCATCATGGCCCAGCTGGGGACCATGTTGAAGTAGTAGACTGCGTAGCCGAACGGGACTCCAAGACCAAGCTTGGCCAATTGGCCATCAAAGGGGTGGAAGTATCCCTCGTAAGGAGCCTTCTCGGCGTACTTGGTCTCGGTGTGGAGAGCAACAATCTCGCTGGCGGTAACGGAGGTTCTGTTCAGCGGGATGGAGTAGACAGTAGTTGCAGGCTTGGTCTGGTCGGCCAAGGGCTGGGGAAGCTGCATGTACAAGACGCTGGGAGGACCGACGGCCCAGGCGTTGCAAAGGACAGGCTCAGCCTCACAGTTCAGCATGGCAAGACGAGGAGGGTTACTGGAGGCGGCAATGAAGGGGGTAGACTTGTTCCACTCGCCCTCGGCGTGAGCGCAGAGGCCGAAGCAAGTCTTGTTGCCGCCGGTCACGAAGAGCATGACATCCTCGACACCTGGTGAGGAGGTAGCGGCGCCGGGGGTGAGGACCTCCTTGTAGTTCTCAAGAGTGAGGCGATCAACTGTGTAGTCAGCGACCTTGGCAGCAGCAGCATCCACTGGGTTTGGGACCGAGACGCTGGGGACGCTGGGAGCGGAGGGAACGCTGGAGGAGATGGCCTGAGTAGCCTTGTTGAACCAGCCCTTGACCTGGTCCATGAGGGGGACTTGTTGCTGGGCAGCTGCCATGGCGGGCAGTGCCAGAACGACAGGGCTCAAACGCATAATGAAGATGAGGTAGTAGTCGAGATTATTGTGCGGTGGAAATGATGGATAGGATCCGTGAGTCGAATAAAGGTTGATGGATTGGTATTATTGTCCAAGCGCAACGTCACCTTGCAGCAGTCGAGATGATACCTAGAGGAAAGCTGTTTCACGTGTTATTCTTGTGTTTCCACGCGACGACAGGGAATAAGTGCTCATACCGGAGAACAAGCTCAAATACGAATAAGTTGACTGGCGATAAATGCAGTATGTGAGGGAAGAAGGGCAGGAATATGACAGCACAGCCGTTAATTGCGACGACTACCACCTTACCTGTCAAGACGAAGCAGACTTGGTCAAAGCGCGACCATCTTAAATTGAACCCTTAGGGGCACACCATTTCTCAATACTGTCTTTGGCTGTCACATGCTTGGTCAATTGTAACACGTTAGCTGGCTCAGTCGATCCACCAAATGCACGCAATGGTGACAGATGAACCAGAGAAATATTCATCGGGTCTGCCTACGATGAGTTGGATTGATCATGATTCTGACCCTAGTGCTCGAACTAGGGTAGCTGCTCAGATTGATACGCGTGCGTCCTAATCAATCTCAGACCCGGGACCTCGCACTGTATTTCCTCACACATCCATGCGGCACCAGAGGTTGAAGGCAAGGACCCCAAACGCAATAATCATGAAGAGGGTGGGCAAGGTAAAGAAGGAAATGGGGACTAGATTTTACAAATGTTCTTATACAGATATGAAGGGTAATGGATGGTGCAACTGGTATTTTGTCAAGGGACCTCCTCATGCAACGTGAGCCCTCCTCGACTCTTCCACTCTGTCAGCGAAAGACGGGGACGCATTTGCCTGTGCTTCGAGAATGTCGCCCCCTGCAATAGCAACATCTTCAGCATCCTGGTCCGCCTCGACAATAAACTCGGAGTCCTCCAACGACATGCCCATGTCCATCAATTCAGGCGGTAGTTGGGCCGTCTCCAGGGCGAGAGCGGCATAGTCGACTTCGGGCAAGCCCAGAGCCTTCCTTTGAGCATTAAACCTATCCTGAACAGTCTTTGTGCCAATGATCATGCACCGTAAACGCCAGCCCTCCATGCCCAGTTCTTTTATCCTCATGCTCTTCTCGCCCAGAAGATATTCATCGAGACCTCCGACTTTGTCGATAGTCCGTAGCACTCTGGTGCTCACGCGCACTCTGATACGCTTGTTCAAAGCCTTGCTGAAAAGGGCCTTACGCTTGACATTGGGATGCCATGAGCGTCTGGATTTTGTTTCCGTGTCCTTGGAGACGTTGTTGCCGAAACGGATGCGGAGGCCGCCGTAGAGGCCTTTGTCTGACTGCTTGAACCATCTGGCCGGACCGTGAGGGTATGGAGGAAGGTTGGCGTGTGCCTCGGCCAAAGCATTCTTATGAGACTTCCACGACAGCTGAGAGGTGGTAGAGAAGGCGCGCGACTCGACGGCATGCAGGCATCTCGGGCGGAGAGCTGAGAACATTGTGATTACTGTGAGATGCGGAAGGAAAGCGATGTGGAAGGGCGCCCGGCAGGAGCACGGGAGATGGCTTGCTCTTGGTGGGAAAGATCCAGGTGAGGGCGGTGGTGGTTGATTGAAGGCAATGTCCACGAGGTCTATAGACAGCGGAAGAGAATATGTTGTTTCAAGCACCCGACAATATCAATAGCACATGATCAACTTTACTGCTCCGGCTCTACAAATCTCAGCATTGACGCCGATGCTGTGTCTTGGCGGCACGAGGTCCCTGTCACTGTCACCCAGAGCCTCAAGTGACAGAATGCTTGAACGAGCAGACATATATCTTAGCATCTACCTTTAGTAAGAGTGCACTGTGATTGGTCGTTACCTAAGAAAGGGCATGTCATACCTAGTTAGTTAGCTTGGCTAGCAATCACTCTCCACTGCTTATTCATTCAGAGACATCCACTCGAAACACAACACAACATCAAGTCTTGACCATCCTACTACCGACTGCACCTCCCCACACTGTCCCTCATATATCACCTCGTCGACTGCAAATCGCCCTTTACAACACTTTGTCCCTTTGTGCGCCGCCAACATGTCGCTACCGCTACCGCGAACCTCGGCCGCCCTCTCCATGTTCAAATTCGGCACAGCAAACATCGCCCGACAATGTAACCGCTGTTCAAGGCCTTTTTCTTCATCGCCCACGTTCCTCTCTCGTCGTCAACTACAGACGGAAGCCTATCGACCTCACACCCTTGACTCAGCCTTCCCGCCACCTAGAAATGCCGGAATCCTGGACACCTCAATTGCCGGTGGTGTCCCTAGAGTAGACCAAACCACACAAAGAAACCCTCAGCAATCGTCCACATCACCAGCTGTCAGCCTTCCCGAGGTCGAAGCACAAAAGTCACACAAAGCCGCCACCACTTCATCACCGACATCCACCGCTTCGCCACAACCGTCTGCCGCCAAGCCACGGAAGAGCAAGCTACGACCTAGAAAAGCTGCCATGACTCTTTCTCAAAAGGCCGTCACCCAGTTGCGCCAACTCCTTGACCAGCCAGAGCCAAAGCTTATTCGAGTCGGCGTCAAGAACAGAGGCTGCTCAGGTCTTGCATACCACCTCGAGTTTGTCGACAAGCCCGGTGCCTTCGACGAGGCTGTCGAGCAGGATGGTGTCAAGGTCCTCATCGATAGCAAGGCACTATTCAGCATCATTGGGAGCGAGATGGACTGGATCGAGGACAAGCTAAACCAAAGGTTCATTTTCAAGAATCCGAACATTAGTGAGTTGCACTCTTTGTCACGTTTGCAAACCCTAGCCACTAACACGTCCTCCAGCTGAACAATGTGGATGTGGCGAGTCTTTCAGTATTTCCTAGGTTTACTTTGTTGCGAGCACCAAATACCCAAGCATTGCATGGTCGGAGTCATAGCAATCTTCATCTTCATAGACAATGACACAACTTTTTCATATTATACAAGTGCATCATCTATGATATGAATACTTTAGAACACTCCTGGTTCAAAGTCCACCACTCTCACATTCTGGACAAGGCCATCTAGACTAGCAACAAATTCGAGATGTGCTGGGTCCTTCTCCAAGTAATACTTTCTGTCCTCCTCGGACTCGAACTCCGATATGAAGCCGTGTGTGAACGCTCCCTGTGATATGTGTTAGTACGTCTGGATCATATCATGATTGGGAGGGTGTAGCGACTACTTGCTGCCCTTCTGGGCTGTTGTCACGTCCTCCGCCGTATGATTTCACATATGTCTTCTTGCTTGTCGGATGTATGCATTTGTCTTTGAGGGCAAGCATCCGCTCGCATGCCTATTTAGTGATCAGCGCCGTGGACAGCGAACCCAAGTACCAATACCCGTCAATTACATCTGTGACTGCTTTTCGCTCGAGCGTCGGCTTGAACTCGAACAATACAATGTGCATGATCGCCATCTTTTCGTTTGTCAGGTTGCTATCTACCACGGGACAAGCTTGAAGTCTGTTCGATGGCGGGGTCCACGAGGGTCTGTATTTTGTTATTCCTCTCACAAGGTGTATTTGCACGGTCGATGTTCTGGCTCCTTGTCGTCAATTGGGCTGATTCACGAAATGACGTTTCGCCGATGCTGCCGGCTGTCGGGCATCGGACAATCTGTCATGCTTGCGAACGAACTTCCTAGAGCTTAAACATTAAACGTGTCGCCAGCGAAACCATACACATATTGGAATTGATCCAAACGCTGTGCAGAAACATGTTATAGAGCTATACGGACACTCAGGGCCACGCTCATACACTATCTACGCCTCAAGACTTGAGTCTTGGTGTGCTGATCACTACCGTTCACATTCGTTCTACTCAGACGGCCAACAGGACCACATGCAGGAAGACCACGGAGAGTGAGGCCATCCCGAATTGGGTTCAGTCTGCGATTTCTTTTTGCTCCAATGGCTATGAAGGACACTCTCGTTGATCTCGTGATTCGCTTTACAAACTCCGAAGAGGATCTGGTAATACGTATACCATCGGCAGAGACTACAACCCCTTTGTCTGTCAAGCAGAAAATACGAGAGCATGCATCTACATCGGTGTCTGGGAACCGCTTGAGACTGATTGTGGCAGGGCGGTTTCTGCCTGATAATACTGCACTATCACAATGTATCACTATACCGCCTCCACCACCTGCGCTTGAGACCAAGAGCAGCCGAGGGAAAGGCAAATCACGAGCCACATCACCTTCTGGACCAAGAGTTTCACGAGTGATAGTAAATTGCTCAGTAGGCGATGCTCTGACTCCCTCTGAACTTGCAGCGGAAACAGAAGCTGCAGAGCTCGCCGATGCCGCACTAGTGGAAGGAACTGCGACTTCGAGTGCAAACCACAAGGCAGATGCCGATGTATCGACTACAACAGCACCAGAGCCACGAGGCTTCGACCGATTACTATCTCAGGGCTTCAATGCCGCAGCAGTTGCTGAGATGCGTGCTCAATACTTCCAAATACTATCATATTCTCGCACGCCGGATACCATGCCGTCTGGTGACGAATTGCGTGCCCTCGAGGATCAATGGCTAGACAGTAACGACGCAGGCGGAGGAGGTGGCGCCGAGGGTGGTGGCTTGAATGCTGAAGACGGTGGTCTCGAGGACATGCTCTGGGGCAACCTCATTGGTTTCTTCTGGCCTGTTGCCATGATGTTGTGGTTCAGAGAGGAGGGCATGTGGTCGCAGCGCAGGAAGATCTCAGTCTTGACTGGCATGCTTGTCAACTTGACATTCGGATTTCTAAGAATCACGACATAGATTGTAACCAACCACGATACTACGAAGGCGTATGTGGTTCTTTCGTACGAGACCGATTTGAAACGGCTCGACAATTGCCTACGTGTTCATTCGGTATCTATCAGACCCATCTTGGCCTCGTACCAGAGGTATCTCTCGAATAATGTAATCATAGCAGACCAGGAGATTACTATCATTGCAATGACTCGCCATTAATTTGCGTGGACTACAATCAGCCCGGCGATAAGACTAGGTGCATCCTGCAGATTTAGCGTATGGATCGGGATGCCCTTATGAGAATTGATCACCCCCGCTGGCATGATATAGGTCTACACGGGGATAGCTGATACATGAGCTACATGTTCCATTTGACATCACGAAACCTTGAAACGGCGGATAGCACGATTATGCTACCAACCATATTAAGCATTGTTCGGAATCGTACTTGGTATGTCATCACGCGAGACTATGCCTATCTCTGTTATAAGCCTACTCAGGGCGACGCTGACGTTGCCTATCTGGCAACCATTCCGCTGGGAATCGAGTTTCACGAGCATTCATGCAAGGGCGAACAGTCGTTCTACCAGACAAGTCAGGTAGACCAAACCTTTACCTAATAGTTCCCTTTACGGATTCATGATCCTTGTAGTAGCCGACCGAACCAGTTGTGCAGTACACAAAATGCGTCCGAGCAAAGTCCGTGCAACAATTGGTGGGAATGGTCTTACAGTTTCACAAACGCCTGTTTGAAGCTCGCATTCGGAAGCGATTCCTTCACAACGCCACAAAGCAAGCAAGACCTGTCAGACGTCAGGACTTTCAAGCGACTGGGCATAGGGAAAAGTAAACCATTCCCGGTCAATCTGTTCCTCCACGCGGTACAGGACAATCCAATCAAATGGGCCGAGGGCCAGCTCTACCGTCGCTTCCATGCAGATACCGATGAACCCTAGTGAACGCCTATCTCCACTAACTTTGGGCCCTAGCTTCTAGACCATCTCATAAAAGGTTCACAACCCGCGTACACTGACGTCTTGTGAAGCCGAGCAGAACTTTTCGCCATCGTCCCGTGACAGGGTTTTTCGTTTAAAACTGCGTTGCGCCCAAGCTCCAGCACTATTTTGCTGACCATCTACGCCTCAGCGTACCTTTTTCCCCCCAGTGACCCAGAGAATCGAGACTCTTGCATCAGACAAGCATCATGTCCACCTCCGCGCACGATATCCCCGCACATGCGGGTCACAGGCGAAAGTCCTCTGTTGTCGAGTTCACCGGAGAGAACTCGCAAAGTGTTGTTGATCTGAGTGAATTGACTGAAGAGGACCAAGCCCTTGCGCAGTTTGGTTACAAACCGGTATATACTTACCATTTTCTTTGCATTTCCCCCTCTTTTCCTAGTTCGAAATCACCAGCTACAAGTGCTTCTCGACCGGATATGCAACACCATGAGCAACATACACCATGAGCAACAATTACCATTGCGACAATTCACCATTGCGACATCTCCCATGCGACAATATCGACTCCTTCCGGACAATCGGAAACTCCAATGCGACAATATGGCACCAGCCTTACCACCTCGGACGCCCTGCCCTGATATGTTTGTGAAGTCTTGCATTTCGAAGTGCTGCTTACCGCAAAGTCATCAACCACGGGAATGCACCAATTACCACTCTCTATCCGACATACATGAAGCCTCGTGCATATCGAAGTTACAGTTTTCCCGTGCCGATGTCTCTTCGAGCGATCTAAGATCCAGCGACCAAAGCAACGTCAAAATCCAATTTTTGACCTGGCCTAACCAAAAGCGACTGAGATACTGGTCACGCAATATGAACGTCAGAACTACACCCAGAACTGCTGCCAGAAAGTAGTTCCAGGAGACTAGCTGTGTGCTTGCGCCATACCGCCACATGTCGAACCCGAACGAGCCCTAGCGACCCCGCATCCGGATCACCTCCAAAGCAACAAGAACCGAAGAGCAGCAGAACGGACCCCGAGAGCACCAAAGCGCTACCACTTTATTTTATGTTATGATGCAAGACCGCAAACGTGCGAATGCTAACTGAACGTGTGTGAAGGTGTTCAAGCGAGAATTCGGTTTCTTTGCTACATTCTCTTTTGCTGCCAGTATCTCGGCATGTTTCGCTACCATCACAACGACCTTCTCTTACCCCCTGTATGCTGGAGGCGCTGCATCGGCAGTTTGGTGTTGGCTGATCTCAGGATTTGGTTGCATGTGCATTGCAGTAAGTTTGTTTCAATTTCTTGGACATTGTGCGTTACTGACCATCTCCCCAGGCCTCAGTTGCTGAGCTTGTTTCCGCCTACCCTACCGCTGGCGGTCTTTACTTCACAGTCTCTCGCCTTGCACCCCCCGACTGGATCCCTTCGATCTCCTGGTATGAAGTGCAAAGAGCTAGGATGGCTGGTTAACATGTACTAACAGAATTGACAGGATCACTGGATGGTTGAACTTGATCGGTCAGATATGCGGTGTTGCATCCACTGAGTACGGTTCCGCTGGTATCCTGCTTGCTGCTGTTTCCCTCGGATCCAATGGCAGATACACACCTACCACCAACCACACTGTTGGTGTCCAGGCTGCTCTCACCATCTTCCACGGTGCAGTCAACTCCCTGAGCACCAAGTGGCTAGCCAAGATCACCACCAGCTATGTCGTTTTCCACGGTCTTGCCATCATCACTTGCAGTATTGCGCTCCTCGCATGCTGCCCGGACCGCCACGATGCTTCTTACGTCTTCACCAATGTGACGCCTGACTCTGGCTGGACCCCAGTTGGCTTCTCATTCCTATTCGGTTTCTTGTCCGTCTCCTGGACCATGACTGACTACGATGCTACTGCCCACATTACCGAGGAGATTGACGAGCCCGAGGTCAAGGCACCCTGGGCCATTTTCCTTGCCATGGCCCTTACCTACATCGTCGGCTGGCTATTCACCATTGTCCTTGCCTTTACCATGGGTGACCCGCTGGTTCTCCTTGACAACGAGCTTGAGCAGCCCGTCATTCAACTTTTCTACAACAACCTCGGCCGTGCCGGCGCCATCACTTTTGCTGTCGCTGCATTCATCATCTTGAACACCTGTGCGATTGCCGCTCTTCAATCCCTTGCCCGTACCGTTTTCGCCTTCTCCCGTGATCGCCTCATCCCCGGATCTCGCTGGTTGAAGATTGTTGACAAGCACACCGACACCCCTATCATTGCTGTCTGGTGGTCCGTCTTCTGGTGTGCCGCCATCAACCTCATCGCCCTTGGTTCTTACGAGGCCGTCCTTTCCATCTTCAACGTTTGCGCCATCGCAATGGACTGGTCTTACTGCATCCCTATCGCCTGTAAGATCCTGTACGGCAGATTTGAGCCTGGCCCTTGGCACATGGGCAAGTTTGGTGTTTGGGTCAACGCTTATGCTTGCATCTGGACTGCTTTCGTCTCGATCATTTTCCTCTTCCCCACCAGCTACCCCGTCACTCTTCTCACCATGAACTGGGCTGGTATGTCTTCTTCTCCCTCCCTCTCCAGATTGCATCTTGAGCTAATTTATATTCTAGTGGTCGTCCTTGCTGGCATCTTCGTCATTTCCACCATCTGGTGGGTCATCAGCGGTCGCAAGTCCTACATTGGTCCCCTCTCCGAGACTCACGTCGTCGAGGGTGTTCAACCGCAGAAGGAGGAAGAGTCCTCCATGGAGAAGACTCGCCTCTCCTAAGCGTCATCCTCCTATTTCTTCTTCTCTCCTCGATCTTATCACAACAGCTTCTTCCGAGAACTTTTCTTGTTGATTTACTCACGCCACCTTGCAAACATGTAAGGGTATTCGTTCAGTATCTTCTTTCTTTCTGATCGTAGAAAAAGCAAGGAAAAACATACGCTAGCGTGATTCTTTTGTGTACATAACCTGTCATATCCTGTACAAAGTTCAGTCAGGCTATTGAGCGAGACTTTTCAGACATCATTCACATGGTTCCAATGATCTTGGTATACGAGTTCCTTGTCATGAGGCTTATGATGGTCAAGTGATGTCAAGTCTGTTGTGACATGTTTCGTGATATATTGATCGTGGTACACATTACGTTACATCCTACGTCCTTCCATCCAACCATGCCGTGCCAAAGAATCTCACTCATGAACCATCCAATGCTTCGTAAAATCTACGATCTTGCCCTCTTTCATGTGCAAAAAGCCCAATTCATCACACGTTCAAATGAAAAGAGAGACCAGAGGAACAAGCCAGCCGGCCAGTGTCAGCTAGCAAAACATCTCTTATCGACTCCTACTTCTCCCCCTCCTGCTACCACCACCACCACCATCCTGCGAATAAGCATACCCCTCACTCCTCCTATCGCCACCACCTCCACCACCACCACCGCCTCGTCCTCCGCGTCCTCCTTGATCATCAGGATGTTCCATCTTCCACTTCTCCCTGCCCGTCCTCTCCTGCTCCTTCCTCTCCTCCTGCCATATCCTAATTCTATGCTCCAGAATATTCGCCCCGATCCCCCCAATCACTGCACCCAGCGCCGTGCCCCTCTTCTTATGGTCGCTCGTCTCGCGACCTAACCACCCACCTACAAGGGCGCCTGCGATACCCGCTCCGATACCCACGTCTGATTTATCGAATGCGAGGGTGGGCACGTCTCGGGGGGGTTTGTCGTTGCCATTGTTGCGGCGACGATGACTGCTGCGGTCTCGGTCGTCGGATGAGGATCGAGAAGAGCGCGAGGAGCTGCGGCTGCGGTGGCGTCGTCTTCGGGACGATCGTCGTGAGGAGCGCGATGGGGGACCGCCGTCGTAGTCTGAGGGGCGGTAGCGTGGGATGGGGGCTAGAGTTGTGCCTGCTGCTCCTGCTGCTGCGCCCCCTGCGGCGGTGGTGTAGTATGCGTTTTGATCTGAAGAAGCACCACCACCGTCGTTGTAGCGGCGTGCTGAGGGTGGGATCTGATCCTGGAGGATTGTTAATTGTCTTTCCTCCTTACCTCTGCTCAGAGAGTAGAGAGAAGGAATATACATACATTGGGATACCGTGGCTGGTCCCATGGTTGAAACGAATCGCGTTGAGGTTCCCTCTGTCGCCTCTGTCCCCGAGGTGGCTCGTCGTCGTAGTCGTTGTAAGGATCGTCCTCATATCCACGATGCGAAGAAGGAGGAGGTGGATATCTAGCCTCGCGGCCCCGATCCCCGTAATTCATATCCGTGTTCTCGTCTCGCCGCCGCTGCTGCTTTCGTCTTTGCGAGCTTTGTCGACTGCTGCCGCGTGGACCGAATCTATCGTACGTGCGATCGAAGAGTTTATCCGTTACTTTGTTGAAGCCTTCTAGACCCAGTTCCTGGGTGACGCGGAAAGAGTTTCAGATTTTGTAATTTGTATTTTTGCTTTGCTCGCGAGACGATATATGTCTTACTGATGCAACAACGAAAGAAGATTGGTGTAATTGGTGATCATCTAAGATTGGAGAATAGGCAAGAAAGTGGCCTTCAACATTGAACAAAACAAGAAAAGAATCAGGAATCACCTACGGCGAAGTCTTCAGACATGAACAAGACAAGAAGTGCGCCGTATTACGCGGGCGCAGCAGACTCGGAGATAGTAAAGTAGTATCTTGAAACCAAAGGTTAAAAAAAGGCGGGATGGTGATCCCCGTAGCAGAGCTCCACAGACTCTCAACCGGCTATAAACAACGAATAATGCACTGGTGTTGTAACGAAAGAAGCTGGGTTCAGTAGTGGCATTTCAGATGGACAGGCATGTTGGCGCAAGCAACACGCCTCCGACCGCGTCCGGGCTAACATGACATGGTGGGAAAAAGAGGTGGGCAAGGTTGCATGATTGGGCGGGCTTGTTCAGGCGTCATCATGCATATGCGCTTGCGGCTTGATCTTGAATCTGCCTTCTTTTTCAAACTCCATAGCCGGAAGATCCACTGATCCAGGCAACGAGGCTTTTCTAGGCTCGAGACTAGAATGCTGATCGCCTTGACATGGAACATTGGAGTGATGTGTGAGGTGATATGAAGGGAGGTCTGGGGGTCGTGCTCCTGACGACCCCAATGTCTAGCAGTGTCGAGTGGGAGGCATCTATCTTGCTCCATGCTCTTGCAACAACATACTGCTCATCCCTTATAATCGCAGGCTAAATGCGGAAGGAGCATTGCGATCTGACCCAATCCAGATATGCAGAGAGAGAGATAGTAAAGGAACTAATGTTTTCTGATCGTGGAGTATTTGTGTTGAATTGTGTTATAGTTCCTTTTGAAGTGGAGGAGCTTAAATACTTTTGTCGCTGCAAGACAATTCTAGTCCAGCGAACCTACAGAGTTCAGGTGTTGACGTATGATGAGACGATTGAGCACGATTCGAGTCTTCTGACCTGTCAGTATTACCCTATCATGAATGATATCTGACTCAACAAGTACAATTGGCTACTTGTTGATATCGACCGAATAGTTCACATGCTTTGGGACGGTAGGTTCATTCGAGGAGCGGCTGGCAGACGCTTTCAGCCATCTACGGTAGTCCGACCTGTTCCGCCGGTTTTATAGCAACGGCTTAATCTGCCTTTGATGATTCTGTCTCATCCATCCATAGCCAATGCCTGCAATGATCCAAAAATACGCTACAATTAACCCAAACGCCTGCAATGCTTCCGTATTCCCGATTGCACCAAACTCGATATTCCAATAACGCCACAAGAATGTTACAGCCTACTCTTTCAATCATGCACCCAGCGATCGTCCCAATGGGCTTTCCTAGTCCATGAGTTCAACAGGCGGCCTAGCAGTATGCGTGATGGGCTTCTGCTGGGTCTCGATGCCAAATGTGGGTGAGACCGGACTTCCGCTATCACTCATATCCTCGACTGCAATAGCAGGCAAATCAGGACTGTCGCCGTGGTTGAGAGGATCATAAACGATGGTCCTGCTGTCACTCCGTTGTCTGCCGGCTAGGACGGCTTCCTTCAGACTCTTAGCGTCATACTGCTTCTGCTCTGCTTTTTGTGATTGTCCGTCGCCAGAATGAGGGTTCAGTCTGTGTAGAGCAGCGGCCAGGTCGTCCGCGTGGACTTCCTTGTTTGGCGGTTCTTCCTCTCTGCTTTCCCATCCATGTGGCGGGCTAGGGGGAGGGCTGATGAAGAAGAGCTTCCCAGAATGCGGTGCCTTGAGATGTTGGTCTTCGGACTCCACAAGCTTGGTTTCCTGACCGAAGTAAACACGAATGCGGTTGCCGAGAACAGTCTCTCCGTCTAGCTTTTGGCGGACTGCGATGGCTGCTTCTTGAGTGTAGAAGGAGCAAATGATGCGGCGGAAAGACTTCAGAGGGCTGAAGGAATAGAGCAGATCTTGATCGTCTAGTGCTTGGCGGATTGAGGCAAGGTTGGAGGGAGCGAAGATGGCAGGGTCGTCAAGATTCTGTTGTTTCGTCAGTTCGGGAGTTACAACTAAGACGAGTCTCTAGGAGGACTTACTGTAATGATAAGCGTATTAGATGGCGGCGAAGGCTCCGAGAGTGCGGGCAGACTGTTCAGATCCAGAGAGAGGTTTGGTGAATGGCGGCGAGACGATAATGATCCAGACGAGGAGCGGGATCTGGGAGGCGTAGACATGTTGGCAGTCATCATTTCTGTGTTGTGTGATTTGACCAATATGCTGACAAATCTGCTGCTGTTGTATGGTCTGCAGAGTCTGTTCGTACGGTAGTAAATGGGTGATGATGATTTCGTCTAGTAAACAGCAGTGGGCGACATGATATACTGTAGTGATAATGCGGGCTGAGACTATCTTGCACTGCCCTCGCTGCTTCCGGAAGGCGCGCGTATCCGCTGACGTACCGGCCAATTGACTGCGGCGAAGCGGCCGAGCCCGCCAAGTGCCATGGCCTTGAACTCTCTTTGCCTCTCCGCCTACCTCTTTCGGTGTAGCAAACGCCGTACTCCAGCGACTGGGGACTCAGCCTCTGTGCACAAGCCCGCCATATCTGTGCGTGCCTTGGCCGTTGAGCTGAGAACCGAGATATCCTCACCATGTTCCAAAGCACAGATGACAGATTCAGTGCAACCATTGACTTATGCAGCGTTTTGATTGAAACCCTCGTCTGTTACCCAAGACAGTGTCCAAGATCCCAGTCTAGATATCACCCGCCATCTCGGTGTCGTGTAGCACCGCAGCCGAGCCACTGCCTCAGGGGCATGCATTACGAAGGACGCCATACTGCGCCTTTATGGATCTAAGGAATTATATTCTCATCCGGCAGTGACCACGTCAACTTGAACGTACCAGAACAATATACCACGAAAGAACAGTTGTGCTTTGTAAAACTTTTCGTAATTCAAGCAGGCTACGAAGACGATAGTACTTCAACACGGGCTGAAATGTGCCCTTTTCTGCACTCTCCTGTGCCTTCGTATTCTACAAGTTTTTTTTTTGAGGCTGTTGTTCTTCCCCAAAATTGGCCTCGCAAGGTTTTGGTGATAATATCTTCCCCTTGTATATGTATACATTCTGACATCTTTCAGAAATCCGGGCTCGCTCAGCCCATGACCATGCCTCTAAGACCGGACATGTCACCCTCCTTGGCGGCGATCTCGAAGTAAGAGTAGATAATGCTGTGGTCAATTAGCATAGGACGTGCTTGCGGTGAATACGGACAAAACTTACGTGACAGCCATGAGGATACCGGTTCCGCTGCCGAGAGCACCGACCAGGTCGGAGACAATAGACAGAGCACCAATGCAGGCACCGCCAAAGGCAGCAGCAGTGGGAATGACACGCTTGAGCTCACGGTACATGCTTTCATCACGGTGACCGGCCATGACAAGACCCTGGTCCTTGAGCTGCTTGGCAACATCACGGGGGCTGGAGCCGGAAACTTCAATCCAGGTCTTGGAGAAGGCGGCGCAAGCAGTAAGCATGTAGACGACGAAGAGGGCGGTGTGGACTGGGTCAAGAAGAGCATCCTTGAGGTTGAGGGGAGGAGACCTGAGACATTCGCGTTAGCTCGTCACATGCTGCTACAAGGATGACGCTTGACATACATGTAGTAGACCAGGCCAGAGATTGGGAGCATCTGAGCGGAGCCCTCGCGAGCCTCCCAGACACCGATCATCTTGACCAGGAGGTTGTCGCTGAAGCGAGAGTAAAGCATCTGGCTGACAAGGAAGACGTTGGAGGAGAGAGCAGACTGGAGCATGATGGGCATGTTGGAGGTGTAGAAGAGGCGGACAGGGTAAGAGCCGCGCATGCCACGCTGGCGAGAAGACTTGACGGGGATCTCGACGCGGAAACCCTGGAGGTAGATGACAGCAGAGAAGACGGCGACGGTTGCGATCAAGTTCATGACGTTAGGGAGGTTCTGGCGGTAGAAAGCCTCGCGGAGAGCGAGCTGCTTGTTGGGCCAGGTGATCAAAAGGTGGACAAGAGCGATGATGGCACCCTCGAACTCAGGACCTCTGCCGGTGTTGACAGTGGTGGGAGAGAAAGCCTTCCAGACAATGGACTCGCAGATATTGGTAGCAATGAAGAGCGAAATGCCGCTTCCAAGACCGTAGCCCTTCTGGAGAAGCTCATCGAGGAGGATGACAATGAGAGCAGCAGTGAGAAGCTGAACAACCAAGAGAACGCAAATACCAGCACCAAGATCAGAGGGCTGGCCGTAGAGACCGGTGAGAACGTAGACACATGCCTGACCGAAGGAAAGGATGATGGCGAGAAGCTTCTGAGCAGTCTGGTACAGCTCACGGTCGGTCTTCAGGTCGAGGTTGACGTCAATAAGGTGGGTTCCGGCAAGGAGCTGCACAAACAAGTCAGAATTGCTTTCTAAACCTCGAAAAGCCAACGATGCGAACCTGGAAGACCATGCCAGAGGAGATGATGGGAGTAATACCCAACTCCATCAAAGTACCTCTGTTACTGGCCATCATCATTCTGAGCCAGTAGAGCGGGTCAGAGGTGTCTGTGCCGTGACTGTCAGTGTCCGAACAATGCCCTCGTCGCAAGCTGCTCTTTCATACCAGAGGAGACAATGCCGTAAAGAGGCATCTGGCTCATGACCAGGAAGATGAGAAGGGTGACACCAGTCCATATCAGACGCTGTTGGAAAGGGGTCTTGGTCTCAGGGACCGCGATCTCGGGGATCAAGGGTGTGAAAGGCTTCACCAGGTCAAGAAAGCGTACTGTAGGAAGAAGAGAGTTAGCAAACAACGTCTCAAGCCAGCGCGACTTCGTGTCCGTCTTCAATGGCCAACTCCTTGAAGCGCACATAATGTGGCATACAAGTCTTGAAATGACAACCGCAACGAATCTATCCAGCGTCGCGCGATTAATCGCGTGCAGGGAGACTTACAGCCGCTCATGATTGCTACTTTTCAACGAGTTGAAGGAGTGACAAGGAAATTGTATAGGAACAAGGAAAGCCAAGTGGATATCACGAAGCGATCGTGCAAGGTGTCTGGAGTTCACTTGGACCCGCCAGCTGTACCTCTGAGCTCGCGGCATTTGCCAGGGCTAGATTGTGGGGAGCTTTCATAAATCTGAAAGTTTAAATTATCCAACCGAAGCTCAAATCTCCATTTTATGCAGAAAGTGGTTGACAAGCGAACCTACTATATATTTTATCACGAGCGATTTCGAAGATATCCCAATTCGTTTAGATATGCTAGGATGCAAGGCTGTGAAGCCACCACTGCTACGACTCTAGCCTGCTCAGCCATCAACGCCTGTACGCCGTCGTGTCTTGCAAGAGCCAAAGAACACCATTGTACATGTCAATGTGAAACGACCATCTATAACCAGGACACGATAAGCGTCCAAAACCACGCGCTAACCCTCCTGTCTACCAACATCAGTTTTCTAGACCCTTAATCTTTCGGTAGAGCTTCTTGTGTTGCTCCAGAATCAGGAATGTCGCTATTGTGTGTGGTCCGAGTCTGATGAAGCTGGGCACCCAACCCTTGAACATCCAAGCAGGCCCTTCGTTCTTGGTAATGGTAGTGAGCAGGCTCATGATGCTGGTGCTCTCCTTTGCGCTCATCACTCTCGTCTTGATCACATCAAGTGGACTGCAGAGTGTTGTTGCGACAAAACCAGCGAGAAGAGAGGCTGCAAGATGTGTTGCGGTGTTGTCCTTCATACTTGTGAGCGCTAATAGCTCTTGCTTGAAGATATCATATCCGGCCAATTGCGACGCAGTCATGAGGACGGCTCTTCCTGAGTTCGGCCATACTCCACGGAACAGGCTTTGGGACCAGCCCTCTTCGCGAACCATCCGGGCGATACCAGAAATGGCGTTCGGATAGTTGCGGCGTTCAGCTGCCGGGAGCGCGGCATCGTGCTGCATGCGAACGTTCATGATGTCTGCAGGGTTGCCCACGATGCTACCAGCAAATCCAGAGACCGACGAGATGGTGACCAATGTTAGGAAGGAAGATTTTTGACCATCGGCCTCGGCCACTTGCTTGAGCTTTTCATAGACACCGAATCGTGCGGTTGAGTATGTGAGCTGTCTGAGAAGGGACGCGGAGATCTATACCGCGGGTCAGTACAGGGCCAATTTTTGGCGCATGAGGAACGCGGTATTGAACATACACCACTGTAAAGGCCCATTATGCCATTATTCTTGTATACGTGCACGAACATCCCAAGCATATTAAGCCTTCCAGCTCCGGCCTTTTGAGTCTGTAATCGCACCTTCACTATAACTCTGTCAGAAGAAATTTCCTGTCAGCAATCTTGCCCAACTTACCCAGATCTAGAGGATGCGATACAAGTGCTGCAAATGCACTTGAAGAGCCACCGAACCATAGCGGGTATTTAATTGGCGCCTTCTGGAAGTCCTTGCTCTTGACCGCGCTCTTTTCATTGACGGAAGCCATGGCCGAGATGTGGAGTGGAGACGGTGACTAGGAATAATGATGGTCGGCTAGAAATGGCAGGTTAGAACGGAAAGAATTCGATTCAAGAGCAATATAGTCAGAATCATAAACAAGACATGTTGTGTTTCGACCGATACAGCCGCGTGATGGCACTTAAAGTCGTTCCTGCGCCAAACAAAAATGCTGACCATCGGAGCTCGGAGGACGTCATTCGGCAGGAGTGACCGCACGGCCTCATATTAATGACCGATGGTAGAAGAAGTATCGCCGTTGTTTTCGAGACAGATCAGTCCCGTCTGGCGAGAGAAGTCGATTGAGCATGGTCTAACATCTGATCGAATTGCTTTGGTGCCAGATTGTGAGTTTGATGGCCTGTGTAGGAACGATAAGGTCGTCATTCACTAGTATTACCTCAATGTTACCAAGTATATAGTGATCAAAGTGAACTTCGGCGTTATATTTCCGTCCCAGCCTTTCTGAAAATCCACCGAGCTTGTTCGTACGAGCGTTTTCTATAAGTTCGAATACAATAAGCAGATGGTGTATTTCAATTGCTGTACTAAGCTGATTTGAAATGTACACCCTCCGACCTCAGAAGGCGTCCTCAACATATACACAATGTCTGAGTGCGATACGGAGAACCGGAGGTAGACCTTGGCTTTGCTCGAGGCGAAATCGCAGCTCAGGTTAGTATGCATTTTGTCAATTATTAGCATCTCTTTGTATCATCATCCTCTCTATCCTGGTTTAGAATGCGTAAATACATCAATGCAATTCCTATAATCATAGAGGACTGGCTGGCGCCGGAAAAGCCAGGAGCTTACAGAATATAGTGTATATCACAAGCTTTGAATTGATGTTAAACGTTGAACAGGGACACTAACAATAAACTACAGATGTCAAGTCAGGCAATATCTCTATAGACGGAAAGCCGTTCAGAACGGACTCATGGACCAATGTTCCAAGCTCGATACTTTCTGCTGTACCAAGGCGTCTTCATCAGCAGGAGAACCACCCTATCACAATCACGCGAAAACTGATCGAATCACGTTTTCCGGGTTATCAGCATCACAATGACTTCTTTCCTGTAGTGACCGTAGGTCAGAACTTTGACTCTCTCGGCTTTCCAGAGGATCATCCAGGGCGCAGTCGAACGGACACCTACTACATAAACAAAGACCAAGTACTACGGACACATACTTCTGCCCATCAAGCAGATGTCTTCCGTGCGAACTCAAATTCTGGATTCACCATCTCGGCGGATGTCTACCGCAGAGATGCTATTGACCGCTCACACTATCCTATCTTCCACCAAATGGAGGGAGCCATGACCTGGGACCGTAATGCAGTACCCGAGGGCAAAACACTAGCTCAGCAAATCTGGGACGACGTCGAGAAATTGCCAAAGCACAATCTGGTCGTCGAGGACCCCAACCCAACCACTCATGCGGAGCGCAACCCCCTCCAATCGGCACACTCTGCAGAAGAAGCCGAAGCCATGGCGGCGCATCTTAAACGCTCACTCGAAAACGTCGTCGTCGAGATCTTCTCTAGAGCCAAAGATGCCGCTGCCGCCTCAGCTGCGGAGACAGGCGCAGCCGCACCAGAGGTCGATCAAGCACCTCTCCAAGTCCGTTGGATCGAGGCCTACTTCCCTTTCACTTCGCCGTCATGGGAGCTTGAGATTTTTTGGCAAGGCGACTGGCTCGAAGTGCTAGGCTGCGGCATCGTGCAACAGCCCCTTCTCAACAACGCAGACGTCCCTTCCCGCATCGGCTGGGCCTTTGGCATCGGCCTCGAGAGAATCGCAATGTTGCTCTACGAGATCCCGGACATCCGCCTCTTCTGGAGCCAGGACCCGAGGTTCCTGAGTCAGTTTCAGGATCAGAAGATGAGGCGCTATGTGCCCTTTTCCAAGTATCCTGCTGCGCCCAGGGATGTGGCGTTCTGGTTGCCCAAGGTCGAGAGCGAAAGCGTCACTGCAACACCTGCGGGCACTTCATCGTCGCCTTCGCCTGCGGGTGGCTTAGCAACAGATATTGAAGCTCCTGCGACCTTGGTGTTCCATGAAAACGACATTATGGAGATTGTGCGCAATACTGCTGGTGATCTTGTCGAGGACGTGACACTGGTGGATGAGTTTACGCATCCAAAGACTGGAAAGAGGAGTTTGTGCTACAGGATCAACTACAGAAGTCTCGAGAGGACGCTGTCTCGTGAGGAGACAAATGAGTTGCATGAGAAGATCCGGACTGAGCTAGTTGAGAAATTTGGGGTGCAGCTCAGATAGTTGGCAGGACCAATACTATGTATAATATGTGTATCCACGACGTCTTCCAAGGCGAATTGGCCATGGAATTGCAATCAAAGGAAGTGTTGTGCACAAGCCCAGAGAGTCAATACCAAAAACAGAAGCGGAAAGTGGCAGAGAGAAGCATGTCTGTATTTGATCTTTCTCCCAGAATGCGAGAATGACAATTCGCCAGTATAATCATAGTAGTAGCCGTCAGACTCAAAAAACCAGACTGAACCGCCAGTTATAAGTTCCAGATGAGTCAGGCTCTATTTTCGCGTGCCTTTGCAACAGCACCCATTGCGGAACACCTATCTCGCCCCAATTTTTATGACTTGGTGTATGCATGATTGTAATTTTGTGGCAGACGAGGCACTTAGCAGGTCTTATCGATACCGCTTCTGTTCAGGGCCTCGCTAAGCTCAGGCCTGTCCTTGAGCAGGACGATGGCCTCCTTGTAGCCCATCCACCTGCGATTCCGCTTATGTTGCTCAGGCCAGACGGCCTCCTCTTTCTCAACAACGGCCTCAAAGAAGTGGTAAGCAGCTTTCGGGGCGGTGGCTGTCAACTGCTCGGGTTTCCTCTTCTCGGGAATCTTGCCCAGATCTGACCTGATCTTGCAGACAACGCCGGCTTCCTCCCATGCCTCGCGGCAAGCGGCCTGCTCGACGGTCTCATCAGTCTCCCATCCACCCTTGGGGAGGACCCAGGCATTTCGACGCACGGATTGGATGAGTAGGACAGTTTTGCGATCGTTGGAGAGGGGAACGATGCCTGCGACAAGGCGCTCTCCTTGGGAACCGTAGCCTGGGCGATACAGTCAGCAGGGGAATCTTCACAAATAGATGTTGGTCGTAGAGAGAGGCATGGGCTAGTTCCAAACAAATAAAGAAAATAGAACTGGGAAGACCTGGGGAGTCAGAAAGCGATGATGACTCACGTTGATTGTCTCTGCCAACGCGGGCCTCCATTGATCGTTCTTGATCGTGTGCCATTGTGTAAAGCGCAGCCCTCTGTTCAGCTGCAACAGTGCTGTCTGAGTACTCGATTTGTCGATGAAGCGATTAAATAAAATTCCAGCAAATATATAGAACCGAAGGAAAGTGAATGCGAGGACCTCACGTGGGCGGCCTCGTGCAAAGGAGCGACGGTAGAGGGCGTTGTGGGTGGGCGAATCGTGGCCGAAGGAGTAGTGGAACAAGTCAAATCGACGGTTCAAGAGCTTGTAATATCGGAGAGACTTCAGTCCCGCTTGCGACGGGCCTGAAGGGGAATGGAAGGCCTGTTCAGAGAGAGAAGGGAGATGGACGACATGGTGGGATATAGCGGAGTAGTGAATAGACGTCGGTCGGTGCAGGCAGAGGCCACAAATGTTGCGCGTGCGAGCATTCTCCGGGTCCGGGGCATCATCGTGGGCCAACTGTCAACCTCGCCAAGATATTGGATCCTTACCTCTTAACCTTCATAGACCATTAGCTGCAACTATCTCGCCAGTAACGTGAACAGTCCATGTTCAGAGGTCACTCAGAGACTGGACTTAGCTAGATAAACATCTATTTATTTGCTATAGCACTCCTTTGACCCAGTCCACAATGCCTCGATAGACTATGCATCGCTTCACAATTCATCTTCCAATTCCACATCGACCCCACCACGCCCACCTGCCCCCCACTTCAAGCCCACAGTCAACTGTATCCCACCTCGACTGAACACAAAAATAATGTTTACATACGAATCGTTGCTCATAATTCTGCAGCTTCGTCGCTAATCGTTACTGAGTGCTTCATTGTGCATCGCCCCGCTCAACACATAATCACCACTTCGTCCAGGTACAGTACAGTGATTCGCCATGCAAGCTAGCAACGTTTCGCTTCTCTCGCCTATAGGTATGTATATACAACTCAGCCAGCTCCGAGAACACAACCATCGCATCGTGTCGACTTTACTGCCCGTGCACTCCACATGCCACGCTTCACATACCACATCTTTGCACGTGCTGATCTCATCTCTAGGCTATCAAAGCTCGGATTGTGGATACTGCAAAGGAGACAATGATACAAGTAAAAGAACCCCCGACTCCCGTGCGTTTATCAGATGGTCACTATCAAACATTCCCTAACATGCCGTGGAACACCTGTCTAATCATGGTGAGAACCAAACTAACATCGCTTCAGGCGCCTGTTATTATGCCACATGTCGTTTCCTTGGTGCCGATACATACCAGAAACTGGTAGATAGAGGCTGGAGGCGCTCCGGCAGTCTTATATACAAGCCTGACGTCTACAGAGCATGTTGCCCTCACTACACAATCAGGTAGGATGTCTCACGTATGCATTACATGCTCATAAGCTAATCTCACAGACTGCCTGTTGCTTCGCTCACAACAAGTCGAGACCAAAGGCAGACTCTCAACCGATGGAACAAATTCGTACTAGGCGAGGACTATCTAAAAGAAGTATCCAAGACATATCCCAAAACAAAGGAAGAAAAAGGTCGACAAAAGAATGGCTTTGATCTGCTACACACTTTGCATGACGCAGAAGTGCAAAATCTCAAGCCTGCGAAACCATCACACCGCTTCGAAGTCACGCTGGAACCAGATACATTTTCCGAGGAGAAGTACTTGCTTTATAGAGAGTACCAAATCAAGGTTCACCACGACAGACCCAGTGAAGTGAGCCAGTCTGGATTCAAGCGATTCCTATGCTCATCACCATTGAGCAGGACCACGCTCCACAGAGGGGGCAAGGAGCAGCAGCTTGGCTCTTTCCACCAGTGTTATCGTCTTGATGGGAGACTCATTGCCATAGGAGTGTTAGATCTCCTTCCGCATGCTGTTAGTGGGGTCTACTTCATCTATCATCCCGACTTTGAGAGATGGAGCTTCGGCAAATTGAGTGCCATGCGCGAGGCAGCGTTAGCGCTCGAAGGCGGCTACGAGTTCTACTACATGGGCTACTATATCCACAACTGCGTCAAGATGCGGTACAAGGGCGATTATAAGCCTCAGTACGTTCTTGATCCTGAAACATACGAGTGGAATCCGCTGGACAATGAATTACGAGGTCTACTCGATCAGAAGAAGTACGTCTCGTTGTCCAGGGAGCGAAACAAGAAACACGGAACCATACCATTGGAGTCGTCAGGTGCGGATGGCCAAGATGCAGACTCACTACCCGCGAAGCTGGAGACGGCAGATCTGGAGGAGGAGTATACTCTGTCTTCGCCAAAAGATGCTGCAGATGCCGAGATGTCTCTACTCTCGCTTGGCATGCCCGGCATTTCCAAAGCCGACGAGCTGGAGAAGGAGATAGATCTGGGAAACATGCAAATCTTCATCAAGCAGGGAAAGGGAATGGTTGTCCACCTTAGTGTAACTACAATTCGCATTCCAGTCACGCCTCTATCTACTGACAATTCCTCATAGGATCTTCAGAGCTGGGAGGATGGCGACATTCAGGATCCATCGTCCTTGAAAGGCATTGTGGCAGAATTTGCTGCATGTATTGGACCAACCGCAGCAAAGGACATCATTCTCGATTTCTCCAGATGAGGAAGTTGTAGGAGCAGTCACGGGAACTCGACAGAAGTCTTAGTGGAAGAGGGGAAGAGGGGCTGGTGCAAGATCAAGATAATTTGGTTCGTCATCGAACGGCCTTGGAGTGTTATACGTATGTCAACACATCAAGCGAGTATTATGGACGCATGGACCAAGTGCTCTATCCGTGGATGCTTTTACAGACTTGGTGCAGCTGTGGATAGATACTAATGCTGAAGATGGGTTACTGTATGCGTGTGACATAGGCGGCGATCGGATGAGTGCTAGGCCTTGGCTTAGCGAGACCTGTTGATCTATTGCACGGAGACAGGATGAAATGTGGCACAAGTGGATGACAACGGCAGAGCGACCGGCGTATGATGCTGCGCGGCGTTTGCCGCTCCTGTGATATCCACATCTAACTGTATATATACTGGCACGACTTGGGGCTAGTCGCAAGTCAGTGTTGGACTGCATCAGTGTCATACAGCGATAATGTGAAGTTGTAACCACAGTGTTGCGAACAAGCAGCACACGATCTCGCTTCTGAATTGTTAGGTAGCATGCCAGAATGTTGATAATAATGAAAGGAAGATAGAGGCAAGATCCAGACCTTGGCCGACTCTCTCAGGTGGAGGTCCGGCTTGCTGACCATCAAAGAGCGATGTCGGAGAGGTTCTGACGTGGGGTTAGACTTTGTGACGCAGTCTTGGCAGTAAATTTCGACCGCGCGCGCTGGAAGGAAAAAGCCGAACAAGCAAGAGCAGCAAAGAAGAGCGAAACAAGAGTCATCGCCAACACTGACTCCACGCCTGTGCATAAATTCCCTCTGTCCCGTACTCACGACTTCACTCATCCCATCTCCTGCCTCCCTCCCCTTTTTGTGACTGCAATTCCTCTCCACACAGACAGTCTACATCATGTGCCCCAGCATTGACGAGCCCGCCACCAATGGCGCCGCCAACGGAGCCAATGGCTGTAAATATCATCCAACTTATAGAGAAATAGAACACGGCCAAGCTGACACTGGAAACAGCTCGTGATGGCTTCACCAAGTTCGAGGGCCCCGAGAAGTCCAAGACTGTGACCAAGGCCAGCAACCCATACCAGCCCGTCGGCGACTTCCTTTCCAACATCTCAAACTTCAAGATCATCGAGTCAACACTACGTGAGGGCGAGCAATTCGCCAACGCCTACTTCGACACCGAGACCAAGATCAAGATTGCCAAGGCCCTCGACGAGTTTGGTGTTGACTGCATCGAGCTCACCAGCCCTTGCGCTTCGGAGCAGTCCCGTCTCGACTGCGAGGCTATCTGCAAGCTGGGCTTGAAGGCTAAGATCCTCACCCACGTGCGATGCCACATGGACGATGTCAAGGTCGCTGTTGAGACTGGTGTTGATGGTGTCGATGTCGTCATTGGCACTTCTTCTTTCCTGAGAGAGCACTCTCACGGCAAGGACATGACCTATATCAAGGTGAGCCAGATTGGCACACACCTGTACCTGAAAATCGCATACTGACTTTTCCAATCCAGAACACCGCCATCGAGGTCATCGAGTTCGTCAAGTCCAAGGGTCTCGAAATCAGATTCTCCTCCGAGGATTCCTTCAGATCTGACCTCGTCGATCTGTTAAGTCTGTACGCCGCTGTTGACAAGGTTGGAGTCAACCGTGTTGGTATTGCCGACACTGTCGTATGTACTCTCTTGCAGAATTGTTTGCAATTTGCTCCAGAAAATCATCTCCTAACCTCCTGCTCAGGGCTGCGCTTCTCCCAGACAAGTCTACGACCTCGTCCGAACTCTTCGCGGTGTTGTCAGCTGCGACATCGAGTGCCACTTCCACAACGACTCTGGATGCGCCATTGCCAACGCCTATTGCGCTCTCGAGGCCGGTGCCACCCACATTGATACCTCCGTCATCGGTATCGGTGAGCGCAACGGAATCACCCCCCTCGGTGGTCTCATGGCTCGCATGATTGTCGCCGACCGTGACTACGTCAAGAGCAAGTACAACCTCCACAAGCTCAAGGAGATCGAGGACCTTGTCGCCGACAGCGTCGAGATCAACATCCCCTTCAACAACTACATTACTGGTTTCTCCGCCTTCACCCACAAGGCCGGTATCCACGCCAAGGCCATCCTGGCAAACCCCTCCACCTACGAGATCATTGACCCCTCTGACGTGAGTTTTGCCTATATCAGCCTGTAATGAAGCAGCAGTCTAACATTCCAATCTAGTTCGGCATGACTCGCTACGTCCACTTCGCCTCCCGTCTGACCGGCTGGAACGCCATCAAGTCCCGTGTCGAGCAGCTTGGCCTCAAGATGACCGATGCCCAAGTCAAGCTCTGCACTGCCAAGATCAAGGCTCTCGCCGACGTGCGCCCCATCGCTATCGACGATGCAGACAGCATTATCCGAACCTTCCACGGCAACATTTCCAGAGGCACCGAGGAGCCCCTCCTCCCCAACATGACCGCCGAGGAGAAGAAGCTGTTTGAGCAGAAGCAGAAGGAGCTCGTCGGCCTCGGCGAGAAGAGAGATCTTGAGGAGACCGTCGCCGAGGAGGCCCCCGAGGCCAAGAAGGCCAAGAAGGCTGAGGTTCCTGTATAGATACGTCCAGGCAATCGTGTCTAAAACACCAAAACTCGGCCTGAAAGTCGAGCTGGCGCCAAAGTAAGACGTCAAGCATTCGCATCGACAGTCGCTGCATCACGCAACGGAACGAATCGCACAGAACCTTGGGACAGCGCGAGTGCATTATGAAGACGAGCGAAGAGTGCGTTTCGTTTGCATCAACACCCTACCCCCTTTCCCAGGCTTTTGGGGTTTGAAAAAAGTCATCCTTAAATGTTACTATCATCCAAACGGCGTTGAAATGGAGAACCATGGGTGGTTTCTCTTGGGGCAAAGCTTAGTTTTTTCCTTGTTGAATTTGACGATATCACACGTGTATAGAAGAAGATGAGTGGCTGCGACAGCTGCCAGGAGGTTCAAAGAATTGAAGAACTGATATTGACCCTAATGTTCACTCATATACTGTGCTGTGCTTTGTCTTCTAGGACGCTTCATTTCGAGTGATGTCTTAGGCATGTAGCTAAAGCGTAGGTTGCCAGGTAGTGCTTGATGAGCAGAGACGAATGGGAGGCGCGCCTTGCACTCCCCTGATACCTTGGACTTCCATTCTACCTTATCACGTCCTTTCCTTCCTTTTCAACCCCATGCAACGCCTCAAGAATATCGCTTCCTCCTAGACTGCCCCCAATGCCTACACCTACGGAGCCCCCAGCGCTACCAATGCCTTTGTTACTTTCACTCCAAACCTCATGAAACTTGATACTTGCGTCGCTGGTTGCAATAACCAAGCATCCTTCGTCACGAGTGCGGCGCGTATACCATGCCATGCCCTCCCTCGCCGATCTTCTCATCGCCCCACTTGCATCCACTGTTCCTCCGCCGGTCCCATTGCCTCCTTGTTCGCCACCAGCAGACCGACCCCCAACTTCCTCGGTCCCGGTGTTTGGGCCTCCGGGGTAGCTTACAGCCCATAGCGCCCTCTCTTCTCCCCACCAGGGTATCTTGACCAAAGTCTCACACTCAGGCCAAGAGAATACCGCAACTCTGTATGCGTGATCTGGTTGCGCGAAGCCAAAAGTCGCTGCTATCTCGCGTCTTGTCTTGGACCAGACAAGACTAGTCACCTGTGC